>JBAJMU010000007.1:7557101-7608221 GCA_037952995.1 Hyposoter didymator
GCGAGATTGAAAGTGATGAGTGAAAACAGCACATTGCTATGAAAGAGAGACGTACGCGAAGAGAGCAATGGGATAACGGGCACAACAACGATTGGTATATTTGTATTCATGGACACATCCCTAGATATGAATCTGTATTGTGTGTTGTCTATTTTTTCGTTGAGAAGCACTGCATACCGCAGTGTATTCCCCCTCGTTTACCCGTTTATCCGCCCAGTATCTCTTCTCACTGCTTTTCGCTTTTTTTGGGCCGGAGCTTTGGAGCCCTGGGGCGGGACCAAGAGGGTCACAAACTAGCGGAAAAGTTGCTTGCTCCTTGAAATCTCTGAAAGGGATCAATGTACACATTGGTATATGCAAACATATGAAAAGTTTCAGAGACTCCGCAGTATTCGAAAGTTGTTCTGGGACGCGGTGGTGAAAGCTTCTGGAAAGCCTAAGAACCGCGCGAGGTTTTTTTTTGCACTCTACCAATTTCAAAAATGTATAAAAATCGCGTTTTATCAAGCAACTTCACGAGATTTGTGGAAATGCTCACAGATAAAGAGACAAGTACGTATTTTTATTTCATTAAATGAAATAATGTTTTGGAAGAAAAAAAAATAACTTTTGTGGAATTTTATGCAGAGTGAATTATCGTCGGAGAATCTCATTGAAATAAGACCGAGACTGACGGTGGTTTTGACTTTTTATATTTTCAGACGTGCATGCACTCGAAGGCAAAAAAGACTGTGATATCTATAAGCTGCAAAATATCTCTATAGTGTGTCCTCTTGAGCCTTGAATTCGCCAAGTTCCGAAATCCAGCCCTTATACTTCCACGTGCTTGAAAGACTCTTTTTCAAAGCAGCGTATAACGAGAGAGCAAGGGGTCAGATAGTAGGATGAGATATAGCTCGAGAGGAGGCAGTGTGCCATTGATTAGAAATAATGACTGGTCCGCGTGGTGTGAGTGAGAAAGAAGCAGGGAGCGAGGGAGAGAAACGAGGGAGCAGGGAGAAAGGCGAACGGATGAGATAGGAAAAGTCTTGTCTGGTTCGCGGACCGGATGCTCATGGAAGGAAGGCTGCGGCAGATTCCCGTGAATCAACCAACCAAAACTACATTCGGATGCTCAACGATCGTGGAAAGTTGAGACGAAGGAAGGGAGAGTTTCGAATCTCTATTCGTTACAATCTGCCAATGAATCTTGCTTCCCAAAGTTTTCGTGAATTATAGACCGAGAGCTGCATGCATCCAACATTTGTTACGACCTTGACTCGAAAGATTTCTATCTTACGACTAAAGAAACATTTCGCCATTTATAAATCCAAATCTGTTTGAAATATTATGGCAAAATGTTACGATCCCGAGCTTTGTCTGCAAGGAAAAACTTTACTGACATTAAAACATTCAAATTTTTCTCTATACTCGTTTGTAACTATTTTTTTCCATGAAACTCGCGATTTTTCCTACAAAACTCCGTTTCCTCGTTATAATTGCAAAAAAGATTCGAGATCGTGCAAGAATTTCATTCAGAAACCAGAAATTTAAAGTCGCTCGCCTAAATTCTATGGAAACGACAAGATTTGTCCAATAATCGTATATACGCAGAGTCAGTGAGAAAATCGTGATGAACGAAGTCATTAGAGAGCTAGTCATAGCGAGGAGTGGGAGAANTGACATTAAAACATTCAAATTTTTCTCTATACTCGTTTGTAACTATTTTTTCCACGAAACTCGCAATTTTTCCTACAAAACTCCGTTTCCTCCATTTCCTCGTTATAATTGCAAAAAAGATTCAAGATCGTGCAAGAATTTCATTCAGAAACCAGAAATTTAAAGTCGCTCGCCTAAATTCTATGGAAACGACAAGATTTGTCCAATAATCGTATATACGCAGAGTCAGTGAGAAAATCGTGATGAACGAAGTCATTAGAGAGCTAGTCATAGCGAGGAGTGGGAGAAGCTCATCAAACGGAAATTACCCAAGTATTTTATGCCAGATTCATAGTGACAATAAACTCTGGATCACAAGTTGTGTGCAGCGAGGCGAGGTATTAGCATGTACGAAAGGGTTGTGCAGTCTCGATATATCGTTGTACTTTCTTGCTGCTGCGAAGGAGAAGCGGAGAACCTGCGGTGCGCACGAAGAACCGGAATAGCTAGCGCAAAAGCTCGAGAAGCGCATTTCCGGAGCGAAAGATGTGGATGCGAAGGTTTTCTCTACTTGCTGGTTAAAGCACGGAGCGAGACGCGAAGGTGCAAGAAACTTGAGCGTCGTAGCCTTGGAGCTACTCGTTCAGAGCTTATACGCATATCGAATACTCGCCCCCGTGAAACAAGGCGGGACCTACATAATTCTGCAGTTTATATCGCACCACTTACGACCTTTTGTTTGCCGCTAGTCTGCTCGCAATAAATATACATACATACAGGCTCAATACAGCTTACGGGGATAGCACCGCGCGAAATGTATATTTAATACCGTCATTTTAGGAAGCAACAGGATCGGCCCCGTTTATATTTCAAAGCTTGGCAGGATTGTTTACAGCCCTCCGTGTGTAAAGCTACCGTTGAGAAACTCCATATACTTTTCCCTTGCGCACGGAATATGCGTATACACGGGGTTTTTATTTAGTGTTCAGAAGGCAAACTTTATCTGCTTTTTTGTGTGATATATGTTCGATCTTTCACACCGAGTCCTTTTTCAGGATTTCTAGAGCTTTTACACTTTCTGCTCCTGCGCATCGAGCTGGTTTTCCCAATTTCGTTGATACCTCGCACGGAAATTTATCCTCAAAACATACAAACAATTCCATTGCAATGACGCGAGGGAAAAATCGAAATACGACGAAACGAAAACGTAGGACTCAAAAATGCGAAGGTGATTATTCGTCAACGACATAACGCCATCGAAAATCTCGAAGATTGGGCAATAATTTATTTTTTATTTGATTTTTTATCTATTTTTCAATCCTCGGTCTTTCGGTACGTCATCCCTCATCGATTCCAACCCTCTGAAATAATAAATAGTCTTATCGAATAACGAGGCCTATTGCGTATTCGTAACACGACTGACGCACTTGGTTCGTCCAACTTTTAAATATACTACAAGCGTGTAGATATATAAGTTTGTACTGTCTGTCTTGATATTCAATTCGAGAAATATGTCGCTTCCTTCCCCTTGAGGGAGAACGACGAGTCACTTTCGAATGGCTCCATAGCATTATATTTATATGTGCATATATATATATATCTGTACGATTCGAAGAGGGCGAGAACTTCGGCTTCCATCCCTTTATAGAGTAGCAAGATTGTAACGGAGACCCGACAGCGACATTAGCATAGAATATTGTTGTTCCGGCACTAGGGGAGTCTGTACATGTTTCTGTTACTTGCCGCCTGTCCTGTTGTTTCTCTCTCTCTCTCGCGTTCTCTTGACAGGCATACATAACAACCTAACGAATGTATCCAATCGATCCACATTCCTTATGGTGTACGCACGGTGCATTCCAATACAAACGACTATAAATTTCTACGTATTTGCAATCGTGCGATATGTGTAAAAACGTCGTCAGTACGTCTGCGTGTCAATAGGGACTCGGCAAGTTTGAAGGCTTAAAATAAATATCGATAATTATACAGAAAATTCTTTTTCGTTGGCACTCGAAAATAATTTAATGCAAAAGAACAAAAATCGGTTCAACGCACTGATTCTTTTGGCATGGAACCCCCAATGGTGCACAGGATGTACGAACCTGGGGGGTTTGCGTATTATTGACTTTTACGAGAGTTCCCTGCAGTTCTCCTCACGAGTTACATGCCAAAATACTACGCATAATGTGCCTTTGCATTATTCTCGAAGATTACGGAGGTATTGGGTATTTATGCAAAGTGTGTTGTGAATTTCATCAACACCAGGCAACAAAGGAATAGATCGAGAGGAAAAGGAAATTTACCGGGGAGTTTAGGTACTTGATGTACACTTGCTGTTTTAAGGAGGACATGAAATTCGTTTAAGTGTCTTCACCGCAATAAAATAGTGTCGTAGTTTTTTTCCATGGGTTTTTACATGTTGCATGCACTTTTATATGTAACGCACCATTACATCACATCGGATTCCGCATGAATACCTCGTTTCGTGATGGAATACGATAAAAAGATTCGCTCGAATTTGAGTATACATTTATGTGGCCGATCCGAAAGCGCTGGCAACTATAAACATGGACAGAATGTTTCTCCGCGTCGAAATGAGTCCAAGAGAGATAGCAAAAGACACAAAGGGAAAGAGCAGAGAGCTTCTGCTGCGGCTTTGCGTTAACGTTTTATGACCAACCCCCCGCGTTACAATGAAAATCGAAATCCCCATTCCCTGTGCACTGTTAATTCTCAATGGAATCGAAGCCTGCGGTGGCCATCTCCCTGCAATGGGATTTTCCTGTAACGTGATCGGCTCTCTCGCTCTCTCTTTCTCTCTCTATCCTTCCAATATCTCCAAGCACTCTGCACACACCACCGCCAATCGCTTATACCCTAAGAACGCGTACCGATCCCATAAACATGGAATAATAATAACAAATTCACCAAATTTGTCGCTACGCTCTGCCTGCAACCGATTCAACGATCTTCTCGTTTAACTTCTCACCTTCACGCTGCACATTTCCATATTTTTTGACACCGATATATAACTAGAAAAAAAACAACAAAGAATCACCAAAAAGTTAGTTTTTTCATCGTAGTCGCGCTTCTCGGAGGAACGATGAAAATTTCATCCTTTCAAAAATAAAAATAGCCGATTTTTTTCTTCTCCTTAAAAAAAAGGACGGTACCCTCATTTTTTGTGTCCCAAACGGATCCTACGGATCGTCCTAATTTGAATAATTCAACAGTGGAAAGTGGCTGAACTCATGATATTCATCGTGTTCGTCATTTGTACGATCATTAATCAACGGCGATGATGATCGATTTTTTATGTATTCGAAATATATATTAATGTATACGTTGATAGTTTGAGGATGAGATGAAAAAACGCGATAAATCAAACGCTTTTGTGATTTGGTTCGATGAAAAATAGAAGTTAAATACAAATCGTTGCGTTTCGCGCCAGAATGCAAAGAGTGGATCCGTTTCTGCAAAGAACCGACGAGTCTTTATACTGACAGAGTTTTTTTTGTGTCGAGGGGGTTGCCCTTCTTTTTTACACTTTATTCTCGCGCACAAGTATCGATCGCGTGGCGCGCAGTGTTACCATTTTCATTTGTACGAGGCGTGTCGAAAGACGAAATGAAAAAGAGAGACAAAAAATAGCCTCGTAACCTTCGAACAGCAGGCGCATCTGTCGAAAGTCATATGTGTCCTCAGAGCGTGCAGTTCATGAGAGGGTGGATCGTCCACGAACTTAAAGACTATCACGAAACGTCAAACTACGTTATTACTCGGACTTTATGGCTTTCCACTTTTGTTATCCCCTTCATAAATATAGATAAGGAATAATTTTAGAACGGGCTTTTTGTGGAACAATTCTAGTCATTTTCACAATTGCATTTCATATTTTTACCCAGCGTGTGAGGCTCCAAGAAAATCAGGAGCTCTTGGGAAAGTAATTCATGCTGATGAATTGTATTTTCCAGTTTTTCACGAAATTTCCCGAAATTTCGACAGAGGCATTCGCCAAACTATTACGAAACTACGTGCACAATTTCGTAAAGATTCAAAATCTCGTGTTGGAGATTTTTTGACATTTCTTTGGACTACGTCATATCAGATTATTTCGCGAGTTGTACTCAAGATTTCAATAATTAAGCGAAGAGTCAATTTTGTCACGTGACCGAGACTACGACGTTAAATAAATTTTTTTTTTTTTTTAATAGTCCTTCGCGAAAGATCCCTCAACACGCTTATCGCCGATGCTCTCTGCATATCATCTGTAAACATCAATTCTTCAAACGATATCTCTCATCGGCACGCGTCATCGCGCTCGGATAATTGGCTTTTTAAACGGCACGAGATGTTGTCAGAGGCTCCGCGTTCGCGATGCATGCTCGTAACGGAGCTGCAGACCATTTTTTCGAAGCACAGCGAGCTGCGGTCAATTTTTTAGCCTCTTCTGCTTTTGATCCTTAGGAAAGGCTCTGGGGAATTTAGATCGCGTGCCACGTACAGTTTTGACGTTTGCACGGTCCTTCAACATCGTACGCTTTCCTGCAGTTGCAGTCTTGCTTCCCTTCCTCCTTTCTCCCTTATTCTTCGCCACCTATCTTGGTATCGAGCCTGGAAAGCACTTTTTATCGCGGGGGTTCAAAGAGCTGGCGGAACGGAAAAAAGTAGAAAATACACGAGCAGTATGTATCGGCCACTGTATACAGCGGTCGTGCATGAACGCGAGCTCTTCATTCTTTCTTTCTTATGCTGTTCGCGAATGTTTTCAATGGTACAAGCGTATAAAAACCACATTGCAGTGTCGAAACGAAAACTTTTACGAAACAGGTGAATATACACTTTCCCATTATTTCTTTTCATCTTTTTAACTTTCTCTGTTTCATTGCGTTTATTTGTTGCTCGTGCACTAGAACTAAAGAGGAAAAGCTTGTTCGCGGACTGTCTGATAAGGCCTCCATGCTTCTTCCTTTTTATTTCTGTCATTCTTCGCTTTCGACTATAATGCTCGTACGGTTTTTGACGTTTTTTTTCTTTTTTGCGAATTAACCGGGAAAATTAAAAAAATTGTTTTCAACTACTTTTACGATCGGAGCAGCCATTGCTGTGTCGAGAGCGTGAATGGTGTTCAGTGCAAGGAAAAGTGTTTGGACGGATAGGGCTG
Organism: Hyposoter didymator; assembly: GCA_037952995.1. Taxonomy (NCBI): domain Eukaryota; kingdom Metazoa; phylum Arthropoda; class Insecta; order Hymenoptera; family Ichneumonidae; genus Hyposoter; species Hyposoter didymator. The sequence continues at coordinate 7,563,904 of JBAJMU010000007.1, forward strand.
AACAGGATTCTTTGCCATTGTCTTGTTAAGGGCTTGTCATGAAAATTGACGTAAATATTATTGAAAAATTCCGAGCGAAATCCATACACGAGCAAACTATTCATAAAGGTTTCACGCAAGTACCGCGGATCTCTCGTTTGTCTTGCAAAATATGCGTGCGAAAAATTTAACGAGAAGCGACCAGCATCCCAGGGGATTGTGGCAGAGGGTGAGAGAGGCTAAGTACACATAGTTATATTTCCGTAACTTGTGCGCGCTCTGAACATAGGAAGCTGAGAAACGGGCGCTTGTTCCAATTTTTCGCCCCTGCTCCGCAGTTTTTTTTTCTTTTTTTTTCTCTCTCTCTCTCTGGCGACAATGGATCGCTTAGCACCAGAGACGTGTCAGCTGTCGTGGCGTGAGAGGATGGACGAAGGGTGAGCTTTCGTACATATATGATTGACAGTTTTATGGGGCGAAGCCCCGCTCGATCGCTCGTTCACGGATTTACGATCGTAGCTTCGCGGACGAATACTCTCGGGTGAATTTCTATCGATATACGTATTTAGGACTCTGCCAAACAAAGAGGTTGCAACTCGCATGATTTTACACACAGAGAAATGCCATTCGAGCCCTTCTCTCGTTAGTCATCGATTTATATCATTCCTTCACTCTGAATACATATCTGATCGTATGTATGCAAACATTGGCATGTAACTCGTGGCACGCATTGCAATTTCGTGGGCAATGAAAGAGCAACACTTTATAGCAAAGAGATCGTAACCCGGAATGACATTCATGTGGGTCAGACACTTTTGCGTCGAGTCCACTGCGCCCCATGGCATTCTGGACGCACGTGAGACTGGTGATTCGAAAAATCACTTTTCAAATATATAAATCCTCGTTAAATGGAAAATTTTTGTTCCAATCTCTTGTAACTCGAAGAAAATAACGTGCAAGGTTGTTATTTTTCATGCGAATCAACGTGAATATTGTTTAAATTTTGTTGACCAAAAAATTCATTAAATTAATCAAATTTGAGCGCCAGATATTTNTTTGCGTCGAGTCCACTGCGCCCCATGGCATTCTGGACGCACGTGAGACTGGTGATTCGAAAAATCACTTTTCAAATATATAAATCCTCGTTAAATGGAAAATTTTTGTTCCAATCTCTTGTAACTCGAAGAAAATAACGTGCAAGGTTGTTATTTTTCATGCGAATCAACGTGAAAATTGTTTAAATTTCGTTGACCAAAAAATTCATTAAATTAATCAAATTTGAGCGACAGATATTTGAAGCAAAAGTTCTCCTTTTCCTTTTTGATATTTCGTACTTATGGAGAATCAGAATTTATCAACGAATGTCAAAATTTATAAAGCTTGCCTAGGATCTCATTCGATACGAAAAATCGGTATGTCCGAGAGGCTTAACTTCCCACTGAAGCGACTTAAGCGCGATAAAACAGGCTACGAAAAAAAAACACGGGAATGCTGACAGGAGAAAAATTGATGTACTTATCCCGTATTATAAATGTGATCCTTAAAATATAATACGCGCTGATTTTATTGCGTTACGTGGAAAAACACTCACCTCGCAATTTGAGTGGCTGATGTTGCTCAGATTAAGCCTGAAGACTTTGTCCCTGGAAATAAGAGAAAACATTTATCAGAATCATCGGATTACAGTTTTTTATTTTATATTTTTTTTGTGCACGAATGAATTTCCGAGTGAAAATTTTCTATGAGCAATGGTAAATTAATCGTGGACATAGATCGTTGCTTAACAATCGAAAATTCCCAGCACACATTCATACGGTATTCGGTTTCCTTACAAGCGGCTCTATCTCTCGGGTGTAGCGTTAAACTCGCTAAGACTTTGTCACCGGTGTTTTATCTCTTATCTCGCATCAGTTATGTATATAGTTCCCTCGGCATGTGGCCCGAAAGAGAAGAAAAACCTTTTTGTTTGCCACGACATACCGGAACAAATGTTGGCTTGCTTCGTAGAATTTCTATGAGAATGACCAAAAGTACGATATGTACATGTATATGCGTGTGTATATATTTACACCATAGATCGTGTAAGGGACCAGGAGACTTATTCTACGAGCGTGGAAGTCTCGTATAACGTTGGGATGAGACGATGTCTCCCTGCGCTCATTTCCGCGTGACGTTGAAACTTTCATCGTTTTCACGACGACGACGACGACGACGAGCTCTCGTTCTTGCTTTACTTAAACTTTGGACTTTGAGGTACTATCTTCCACGAATATGTACGGCGCGTCCAGCGACACGTATATACGTTCTCCAGGAGCTCGGTAAATGAATAGGGGGAGATGGAAAAACGGAGGAAAATAAATTTCTTACGCGATATGGAATAATACATATCAATAGATAGAAATGACGAGCTTTTATCTCTTTCCGCTTCGATCTTCTCCGTCCTTTCGATTTTCTTTTGCTTCTTGGTACAGAGGCGGAGGAGCAGAAACGAAATGGCTCAAGTTTCGTCACGTTTGCCCAAACGATCGAAAACTTTTCGCTATTCAAAGTGGAGGCAATAAACGAATCTCTGAATACCAACGTCATTCCTCTTTCGTCTTCTCGACTTTTCCAGGCCGTTCGATTCTTTCATAGTTTTTCATGCCTTTCACTGCAACTACCAAACTCCTTCATATCTCATCGCTTTTTTTTTTGTTCAACCTCTCGGTAAAGCAGCAGGCGAGAGTGCATATAGTTGCAGAGTTTTCGAGAAGTAAATTCAACGAGTTGATCCGCATTCGCGCCAACATTTTGCATGCGCACATTAATCTCTTAAATTCTGGCAATTCAGGCAAATCTACTAGTTTCGTAAAAATGTTTCACTAACTTTTCTCCACGTTTATGTTTATACCGTGAATCGAGATTTTGTCTCGAGATCTCAAAATTTTTCGCAACATTAGATTCGACGCGCCGCATAACTTTATTCCGATAGCCATTCGTCATGGAGCTTTCAATAGGTGTGTGCACTGAAATGGAACGAGCAACGCTTGCACCGCGTTCCATTCACCAACGCTCTGTGTCTGCATCGACGTCTATACAAATATATGTCTTCGTGCAGAGTGAAAATAAGCGAAGAAAAAAAAGCGCGCTCTCTTTCCATTCATTGGAGCCAGGAGTCCGTGAAAGGTAAATACCCTTCCGGTGAGTTTGTAGGAAAGATAGGCCTCGTAGAACGCAGAGGAAAAAAGCCACCGAGTGGGAAAGAGTCAGGGAGAGAGATGAGAGATGCCGAAATCCGTTCGAGCAAAAACAAATCCGACTTGAAATTTAAACTTTTCACTCGAGGATTCGTCCGTGCGACCGAACTCTCGTCGAGAGATCGAACAACTTTTAACGCGAGTCGTACGATTGCACCGCGCGAAGCTTGGTAACTTTTTCCAGCGGTGTGTATAGTGACGGGCAAAAAGAAATAAAAGTACGAAAATAGAAGTGTATATACGCGCGAAATCAATTTGACGGGGTTAAAGTTTTTTTTTCCTCGCAAACCTCAAGGGAAGAATGCTAATTTTGATTCGAGTGATTTTCAACTACAGAATAAAAAGAGAAGAAAAACGAAATACGTACGCGCGTGTCTCTTCAGACTCAGCTGGTACATTTGTTGCCGGAATTTCCATTCGAGATTCTTCGCTCATCGAAAAATAATCTTCTTTCAATCCAATTTGATGAAAACAAAAAGATGTGACGTGTGCTACAAAAGTTGTAACAAAGGCGCAAGTGGCGAGTTAAAACGTGCAGCTGTGCTACGGAATAAAAAAGTCACAGCTCCGGAAAATTTTCCATCTCGTGTGACGTGCCAGAGGGAAACTCAAATTTGTGGCTTTCCCGTAGGGAGCTCGCTTGGAGACACCTGACACAAGTTTGCGGATGTGTCTGACGAATGCCTAACTTATATCTACGAGGTGAAGCGACCGAGTGTATATTTTTTTATGTGTGTCTCGCTCTGTATTTTTCTTCTCTGTTTTTTTTTCCATCCCTTTTTTTTCACACGAGCTTTTTGCAGGCTTTCTCGTTTTCCTTGGGACGAAGAGAATGGTTAGGATCTGACAAAGTTTGCAACGAAAGGGTTGAAACGCACACGCGCGGAGGGCGGGAGCGTACTTCACGCGTGTCTTTTATACACGTGCGGCAAAGCTTGTCTTTACCCTCTGCGACGCGACGTCAAGAACATGTCCGTAAGCCCATGTACGACCGCGTCGCCAGAAAACGACCCCATACCTTTTTCCCTCGCACTATTTTTCCTTCTCCGACGACGTGTGGATTCGTAATTTGGGCTCGGACACCGTGAATTCCCGGCTGGTTCACCGGGATTCTTTTACGAGAAAAAAGCAGAAAGGATCGCCGAGCAGGAAATGGATCTTGTCTGCGTCAACGTAGTCGCTCGGGGAAACCTCAGAGGGCAGAAAATGGCTGATTCTTAGAGAAAAACAATTGGCTTCTTGCTGCTCGCGTTTCCACAACGAAATCTGTTCGTCCCGATGGAAAATATGAAAACCTCCGGTCAGCCAAGTTCCCCAAGCAGAAAATTGTCAACTTTTTGAATAATTACTTACGATTCTCAAGGGAAATCTTAATATCCGTGTGGGTGGCAAGAAATAATTCAGTTTCAAGTTCTGGCCTGCTCCTTGGCCTAGAGCCCGAGGAGAAATAAAAATACATGTGCGACGCATGCACATTTCATATCTATACGAAGTGAATGGATCTCTCCGAGCTTTTCAAAAGGTTCCACGTCCATACCTTCACCGATAATTGAAGCGAGTTCAATTAGCGTGCTTTTAATCGGGGCAAAGAGAAAGACAAAACAAACCCACCAGCCTCGTACAGCCAAGTCTCGAATCCTAATTACCAAGAGCATCACGTTTTCTAATTAACAGAGCAAAGAGAGCGAGAGAGGAAGAGAGAGCAAGAGAGAAACAGAGAGAGAGAGAGGTCAAAGTGCAGCCTAGAAACGTGAATGGTTTATTCTAGAAAGCACGAGAGTTGGATGTACGAAAACACGTGAGAAAAAGTGCATAATTGCACACGAAAAAAAAACTGCGTTTTCCATATTTTTTACCATTTCCTATTATCCGCATTATTGTTTCGATAATTATTATTATCGTAATAATTGTTTTTAATCTACAGAATTGTACTCTGAGCCACTTACAGCAGAATTTATTATGAGCAAAGAAATGAAATTCGATGAACGTATTAAAACTTTAGGAAAAATAAATNGAGTTCAATTAGCGTGCTTTTAATCGGGGCAAAGAGAAAGACAAAACAAACCCACCAGCCTCGTACAGCCAAGTCTCGAATCCTAATTACCAAGAGCATCACGTTTTCTAATTAACAGAGCAAAGAGAGCGAGAGAGGAAGAGAGAGCAAGAGAGAAACAGAGAGAGAGAGAGGTCAAAGTGCAGCCTAGAAACGTGAATGGTTTATTCTAGAAAGCACGAGAGTTGGATGTACGAAAACACGTGAGAAAAAGTGCATAATTGCACACGAAAAAAAACTGCGTTTTCCATATTTTTTACCATTCCCTATTATCCGCATTATTGTTTCGATAATTATTATTATCGTTATAATTGTTTTTAATCTACAGAATTGTACTCTGAGCCACTTACAGCAGAATTTATTATGAGCAAAGAAATGAAATTCGATGAACGTATTAAAACTTTAGGAAAAATAAATTTCTGAGCAAAAGTGGCCAGTGTTTTTAACCAATTTCCATAAAACTTAACACACACCTATTGTCATGTACGAGTGAAGGTAAGAAAAGTGAACGACAAAAAAGGCAACGGAAGCCTAAAAAATTTAGCGGTGGATCAGAGCCAGGAAAAAAAAAGAAAATCGGTAAAATCGAAGAGTTTCAAGATTACGGATGAACGAAGTTACGACCTACTTCCTAGCTTGGAGTGCCTTGGCCGATGTAGAACTTCAACAGTTGTTTCCACTTCATTGGACTCGAAACATGGCTTGAAACGTTGGTCCAGCCAAGACAACCAGCTAAGATTGTGTCTACAACTTGCTTCAGAGCGAATTCACTTCCGGTCGAATGAATCGCGAAAGATGTGCTTTTTTCGTACTTATTCGATATTAGCTGTGGGGCAACGTGTTTATAAGTTACAAAATGGACAGGAATTTAATTTTTAACGACGATTATGAACCATTTTTTTTCGTCTTCGTTATTTACGAGTCTCTGGGTCGTTGTGTGCGATGTTTCTCTGACGTCGCCGCTCGATTTGCGCGCCATTGTAAAACACATAATACAAAATCCCCTTTTTTCGTTTATTCGGGCAGCGCTGGTGGCACTTTAATTTCCCGATGACATTGAAAAGTGATGAACCAGCAAAAGAGATTCCATAAGAGGCATCCAATGGTGTTCTTTGGAAACTTTTAATCGACTTCTTGGACGACCAAAAAAGTAATCCGAGAGTGATTCTTTGGCAAAGGCGAACTAAGAGAGAGAAAGAGAGAGAGAGAGAGAGGGGGGTGGGGGGCTTGTGATGAGGCATTGCCCGGCGGGGATTTGAAGAGGTTTTTCTTTATGTTTCTTTTTTGCTTTTCAATCCTCTTGGCTACTGTTGCTTCGAAGCGAAATATCCGATGTCATTGAGCCTGCCTGATAGCAGGGTTGCTGCACACCCCCTATAACTATTACCACCACTCCAATGTAGCATTTTGTTGGCATTTACCAAATTAAGGAGGGAGTCTGACAAAAGACTCTGCCGGTCCTACTTCCTGGCTGAGTATACATCGTGTTCCTAGAAGCCCTGACTAATGGCTAAGGGATTTAGTTGAATTGTTCAACTCCGAAGAAACGAGTCTTTTCCCATAAATTTCCTTTACTAACGAAATAGCAATAAAGATTTCAGCGCGTGGCTATGTGTTCGCTGTTTCCGACTGATTCGCGTTAAACCTCAATTACTGGCACTGACCATTGGATATCTCTCAAGAATACATCCTGAAGAAAAATTTGTAAGGACCTTGCACGCTAAAAACTCTCGATTCGCTCAATTCACGAATCGGACAGCTCACTTTTGAAACACTCTGTATCTCTCTGAGAAGAATAGCACAAGCCACGCATGCAGGAGCTTTTGGCTCGGCGGACTAAAGCCCACTGGAAGCGTATCAAGTAATAATACTTTGCTGGGTATATAATGATGCGACGACGACAGGGCTTTCCAGAGAAATCTGTAGACAGGGGCAGACGCAGAGGATCGAGCAACGAGGAACCATTTTCTATCTGCCTTTGCCAACTCTGTGGCTGTATTCTCAACTCCCTTCGCTCCAGACATCGGTTGTAATAATATCGATATTGCCTGAGAATAAATGAAATGGAAGGACGAACCTCGAACCTTGAGCTCGATGCAATGACGATTTTTCGTCATTTTAACAACAACCGATGGGAGTCTCTCATTATTCAGAAAACTCTTCAACACAATATTCTTCGTGAATGTGAATTATTATTCGTTTGATTTTTTCGCGATGATAAGTTTTTGTAATTCTCGTGCATAACGAGAAATAATAACGATTGTATTTTAAACCTCCAACACAACGAGGCAGTCCGAGTTGAAATTTACGTCCTTCCACACATACTACAAGGTGGCAGAAAAACCTTGCAAAAGTTTGGCGACTGCGGAGGCAGCAGGAGGTGAGCTTGGAAGGCTCGAAAATAGCAAAAGTCGCGACCAAAACACCCACGGAGACTCGTGATTTATCGGAAAAGTTCTTCTTAGTTAATTTGACGAGCGATGGGTTAGCACGTGCTTTTCAACTTCTAAACCTGTACAAAGAGCTCGTTTGCTTTTGCTGTTTCCGCACTCAGGCCCATCGCAATTTTCTTCTCTCCTCCTACGCTAGACGAAAGTATACAAAATTATCACAAGAAGTTATCTTTGGTCCAGCCTCCTGGTACTCGCCGCAGAGAGGATTAGAAATCTTTCATTTTGTTCTCGAATTTTTACTAATTACGAAGTTTCACGTTCGCCCGAAAATCTTTCATGAAAGAAACGTTTCTTCGCATTTACATTTTTATAACAAAATGTACGTGATTGTCGAAATAAATTTGCGTAAAGAATAAGTTGATTTTGTTCCTCAAGATATGCCCCTCGAATTAATTTTGAATCGACTCAAATTGAGTCAATGAGAAAACGCGCCATCAACCACTTCCTTCGTCTCTATATTTGCATCAAAGTTGCGTTTGCTATATTTTTCTGATTATTTTCGTTACTCGCCTACACAGAACTTTCCGTCCTTCGAAAATTGCTGAGAACATCGTCAATTGTAATCAAAAATAGATTAATCAAATATTTATAGAATTCATAAAAGTTGGGAAATAGAATAATGTCATAACGAGTCGAATTCGACTAATTTTTCGCATTCGTTCGAACATTAAACTTTCATCATGACGGCTTATACGTAATTTGAACAAAAAGCATAATTGCAACGAGTTTTTCGTTGATTAAAAATATCGCGTTGTGCATCAGAGAAATTGAATCGGACGTATCGATACATCGGGAATAAAAAAAAAGAGTTGAATAATTATTTGTTCATAATGGGAATTCTGAATAATCAAGCGAACTCACATTGCTCCGACGTAGAGTGCGTCTCGTTTGCTATCCAAATAGAGAGTCCTGTAGTACAACATTCCGCAGCTGAACTCTCGTACATGTTCTGGAAAGAAAAAAAAGAAAGGACTATTAGTCACGCGAATCGAAAGACATAATGGGAAAAAGTGAGAGAGAAATGAATTGTAAAAATGATGATTGGGCTCTTATGGATCTCCTCGAAATCAGTGCAAAAAGTTCCAGCCCGTCAAAGCGAAATGAGAAGGAGGAAGAGGAAAAATTAATGTCGTAGAGTAACAAGAGCTCGATCTATACTCTCGCCCTCTTTCTTTTTTTCTAGTAGCCGACACTGATCTGCTTAACATATGAAAGAAAAAGTCACCCCTTATAAATATACTCGTTCCACTTCGAAGTAAGAGAGGACGAACAATGCTATACATTATACGGTATCAGAAGGGTCCGAAGTCGGGGGAAAGGGGTCTACGCTATAGCACTAACCGAACAACTACCCTTCCATTCTCGAATCTTCCTCTTCCGATCTCTCTCTCTCTCGATCTCTCGCTCTTTCTCGCTCCAGCGTCTCCTACCACTCCTGATACACAGTTATCGTCTCCTTATCTCTTAGCACTTTCATCATTGTTCAGATTTTCACAATATTCAGTTGGGAGGANAAAGTCACCCCTTATAAATATACTCGTTCCACTTCGAAGTAAGAGAGGACGAACAATGCTATACATTATACGGTATCAGAAGGGTCCGAAGTCGGGGGAAAGGGGTCTACGCTATAGCACTAACCGAACAACTACCCTTCCATTCTCGAATCTTCCTCTTCCGATCTCTCTCTCTCTCTCTCGATCTCTCGGTCTTTCTCGCTCCAGCGTCTCCTACCACTCCTGATACACAGTTATCGTCTCCTTATCTCTTAGCGCTTTCATCATTGTTCAGATTTTCACAATATTCAGTTGGGAGGATTGAAAAATTGTCATTTTTTATTTTTACGTAAAAAAAAATGAAAAAAATGCATGACATCGATTGGAAAATGCAATTCCATCTTTTTTCTGCTCTTCCTTGAATATTCAATCGTCATATGACGAGTTACTCATGAATAAATGAAAATTTGAAGATTTTATGGGAATTTGAATGAAAGTCAAGAATATTGAAAATTCTTGTGGTTGGTGAATAATTTTTTTTATTGATTTTGAGGAAGCTCATCTTGCATTTTGGGATCCGAGAGTGTGATAAAATTCATAATCATCGCTCTTGCTCGGCTTATCGCGATTCGATCGGCTGCGTTATCCAAACACGGGGTTTTCCTTCAACCCAATCGGCCCTAGAAGGGTTGCGGGTAAAGGAACTTTCTTTTTCTATTTTTTTTTTTTTTTTTGAAGCCACGTGCCCGCAGGCAGATTCGAAACGGCCGTACGTCTCTTTTGGGCCGACGTACGCATACACGTACACCGGCTCGCAGCTTGGCAATTGAATAAATTCTCCCCCTTTTGCGATGCCAGATTAGGTTCCCCGCTCATTTTTTCGCTTGCACTTTTTTCATTTCGTTTTCGCCCTCTCTCTTTCTCTCGCGTTCTCTCTTTCTCTTCGTCTCCACACTCAGCTGGCTTCGTTCCAGGCAACCACCAGACATATGGCAAGCAAAGATTACGAGGGACCCGCATCTATCGGTACCGTGTCCAATTTCCAACGTTATTATTATTTTAATCCCTTAAGCCCTTTCCTTCGCTTTCTCTCGAGGTGCACCATCCAAACATACAATTTCATACTCCTGATATCAGTGGAATAAAGAAACAAAAAGATTTACAGCCACAGCAGCAATCGAAAACTCGAATCAACAGTCTCTCGTATTTTGGTTTATTCGTTAAGGGAATCTTTCCAAGTGTATTCAACTGGAGAACGATGAGTTCATAAATAACGTTGGATAAATTCCTGCCCCGAAGCTTTTGCTCTTTATCAGAACGGCAAAGAGAAACAAGCGAGGGGGAGCCAGGGAAAAAGAAGAGACGAAGAACGAAGCATCAGATACGACTATAAACAACTTTCCGAAGAGTCAAGACCATAGGGAAGATGCAATCGTCACCCTTCAAGAACCATTGCCTCATGGCAACTCACCATGATTTACATTCGTTCCATAAATCCGTGCGTAGTCCTTGACTCTCTCTCTCTCTCTCACTCACAGAGCACGCATCCCCTTCCTGCTGGTGAACTTTCCGAGAATCCTCATTAAAAAACACGTCGGAGTCATAGGACCTTTAAAAATTGCATCTTCCTCCACCTCGTCGTCTTATTCAAATTTCGCATTGATCGCTGTAATTTTCACACGATTATTCTCTCGTTCGGGGCCAAAATGAACCGACAGAATTTCTCGATCGGCAGATGAAATTCTAGGGATACGAAACACTCTCTCCGGTGCCATCACCAATGGAGGAGCTAGTTATGGGAGTAACCTAAGGCTAGTAGTACAATGTCCATCACTTTTCGGTTCAGCAGAGTGGAAGCTTCACGTGTACAGTTCCCACGGAAAGTTTCATGCGACAAGCTTCCTCTGCGGAGCCTCAGATCGAAGTTTGTAAAGTTAGTGGTTTATTTCAATTGCCAATATTTAACGATACGATCTCACGAACCGTCGGTTGTCGGTTTTCTAATGTTTTTCTTCACTGTACAGTTAGCACGTACGATTTTTATTACTTTGAGGTAGCCGTGGGAAAACGTCATTGTTTACATGTCTGAATAGATATGCGCCATTGTTTGCATATTTTTTCAACCATTTACAAAGTCGAATGTGGATCAACGAAGAGATTGCACAAATTTACAGTTTTACGATTCCCTATCGATGCATACGTGGCAAAGGGGGCGGGACGCTCAGAGCTAGAGGGCTCTCCACAAATGCACTTATACCCTCTGTACACTCTCGAATCAATTCCATCTCCTCATCGAGTTCAGCGAAGCGTTGACAAAATAGTGCCTTCGGTATTCACACTTTACGTGGAAACACTCGAAACTTAGAGCCGGGACGAGAAATCGTGTTTTAAACTCTAGATTGGTTACTGATCCAGCTCCGGAACACGACAATACACTTTTGGCGAGAATGGAGGGAGACACAGGGAGGGAGAAGGGTGAGTTGTCAGTTTTCGGATCAGACAGTTTCAGTGGCCGTGTAAGCTCGGTCGAGCGGATAACATTAGCTTCGCTCGCGACGATCGTGAACATTGCGGATTCAACATCACGAGCAAGCAAATTGATTAACTGATGCGCGGACATCGGTGTAATCTGATGAACGTGAATTCCATATTCTTCAAGGTTACTCGAGAAAACGCTTATAGACTGGTTACGAGAATTCATTAACGTATCTCGACTCTAATGATCAAAAGTAGAAGACAATTCATTCAAGTTACGTGACGATCAAGATACGGTGAGTCGTAGTGAATTTTTTATTCCCACTTTCTTGCTAGAGAAATCCACGCTAATCCCGAGAAGATTCCATGGATTTGATAAAAAAAAAAACAGCGAAACTCTTGGTACTGGATGCCTCCGAAGCCTTTAGAGCCTATCGAGCCAAATCGCCAAGTCTTCTCCATGTCTAATTCTCTCTTTCGACCACTCAACCCCTTCCGAGGGATTTAGCAGATTAAGGCTAGCAACTGTAAAAAAAAAATTCATTCTCGTATCTTTTAGTGTTAAAGGGCCGTGCCCATAAATCTACGATGAAGTTTCGCCGGATGTTTCAACCTCCAAGCCACGCGTCTTCACTTGTTGGAATATAAACGGAAGAAAAAATACTGAAAATCGAATACGCCATGCGTTGATTTGTGCGAAGAGTTTTCCCTTTTTTTCCATCAATGGCGAGTCACGCAAGCTGCAAAGTTTCAGCGAGTCAAAAAGTGAAGATTACGTCGTTCGCTTCCGGCATCCGCTCTCCAGTTAATTTAGAAGAATCCTGGAAAACGATTTGACCTCCATATGGAATGAAAAAAGTTTATGGTACGAAAAACACGCCAGAAAATGTTGGGACGGAATTCATAGATGTTGAAAAGAATTCGAGGAAGGATGCCGCATAGAGGTTATGCCAAATAGAACGTTCTAAAGGGCACTAGACTGCGGTATCATCCAACATAGAAGTAAGAAGCGTTGGAATAAAAAAAAAGCTTGCTGGCGGGGTTGAAAGAGCAAGGTTGTGATGGGGTGAGCGGAGCAGACTAGAACGGAGATAAAATAGGGCAAGCCGGAAGTCTCCATGCGCCACGTCACTCCTCCCTCATTAATCAACTCTTCTCTCACCATTCTGGGCCATGGAGGCTACTCCATTCTCACCATCTCTTCTACTGTCACGCGCGCGGTTCTGTGTCGCTGTGTAAGTGTTGGAGCTGCTCATATCTCCCTAATTTTCCAGATAACTTACAGCAACTCGATCTCGATGAATTTAACTAGCGTTCCCTATCGAGCTTCGAGGCATTCGATTATTGGACATTTTAATCAAGGTAATAGACGCCACAAGTCTTCGGAACACAGTGAGATGGAGAATGCTTAATAACACCTTTCATCATGGTCTGCTTTCATATTGATCGACACGCCGTTATACCTTCCAGCGAACAATGTTCTCACACCGGACATGCTCACGAACACGAACGTTTAATCTCGTGTTCGTCTTGGTTGTGCATCATTCGAGAGTCCATCCACCGCGTTGATGTTTCAAACTGATTCAACGAGAAATTCATATGACGAAAGAGAAACGGGCTGAACGAGAAATGGCAGAGTTGGTAAATATTGATTATCTTGAGATTAGAATTCGGTGAGAATCGATAAATCGTAATTGTGATCAGTCTAGACTTTATAGAAAATGATGCCATAAATGGGGGTGTGATTCGAAATCCTGGCATTTCGAAATGATGGAGAGTTGGTGGAAAACAACAGTGCATGGGAACATTATAGCAGAGATGTGAACCGTATGCGTGCGCGAATGGTTATTTACAAAGGAGTATTTTTTCGACGAGTAAATCACGTGCCTAGCGCCCTGGGGAGCTCGTCGGCTACAATAAAGCTCTACATGAGAGATACGTGATTTACGCACATATGCATTAAAATGCTCTTGAATAGTGGAAAGGTCTGAGAGTCCGACTGCAGGGAGAATGAGACAGCGCGATGGTGCGGCGGAGGAAAGGGATGAACAGGAAAGATTGGTAGAGGCTATTGCGCCCGAGATAGATAAAAATAATAAAAATATGTAGCAATGTTCCGAGCTCAGTCGTCGACAGTGGACCGACGGTCCAGAGGATGAATAAAGCCTGAAATAAATTGCGTTATCTTTTCGTTCCACGCGTATGGCTCCGAGCTAGCATCACTACCACCAATTACTCACGGGGGTTGAACACACGCATACGGGGCTATACTAATACGTTGAAATGCACAAATACAGTCAAAGTTCTTCAGCATTTTCAGCCATCACCGGAAGACTCTCCCTCGGCAATAGGGATGAGTCCGGTTGAACACGCGTCTACCGCACACTCTCTCGCGGTCTGTTCTTCCTTCTTCGTAGCCAATTGCCACAGCACATCGGACAAAAGGATTCGTCATACAGACGCGACGCATTTTCAGGGTCATTCTGTGGGTATGAGGGGATGTACGTATGCGTTCATAGACATAAATGAACGTTGGTATAGCGTTGTTCATTTCACCCTTTACTTGGGCGACGACCGGTCGATGGCACAAAAGATGCGGTGTCCGTTCGATGATGCGCGGGGTCTTTGCTAATTAGGAGGCACTCGGTGAATGCCATTCAGATCCTTAAAACGGAATGAGAAGGGCTCGCAATCATTTTTTTTCCCTCGGACTGCTTGTGTTGGAAATATCGCATCACGGAGAATCTGCTAATAATGATAAAAGATATTTTACGATTATTATTGAAAACTTGAGGAGATTTCGAACCGCACTGGAGCTTTTGACTTGGGCGCATACGCCCGGAAAAGTAATTTCCTACATTAAATGCTAATTCATCTAACGCAGAGGATCCGTCGGAAGTTTCCTTCGCGTCTCATCACACGTTGAGCGATGATAAGATCGCCTATCGGTTATCGCAGCTGGCTAAGGTTTTTGGCATAACTTGCATGTGTTGGTGGATAAAAGCATCCGCGAGAGACAGGCAGCGCAGCGCGAGGGAATTCAGCACAGAAAGAGAAGCCTGCGAGTGTGGTAGTCTCGAGAGTCCAGCGATCGCTTGAAATCGTGTTTATCATCGTCGGGGAATCTACTTCGGAGTAGTAATCAGCCCCCGCCCCGTTACTCGCTAATAACGAGTTACAGTGCTTCCGCGCGGAGCCACCAAAGGGGCGAGGCCCGCGTATAGACTGTATGCCCCGAGCCTGGCTATCGGAGGATTCAAGGGATCAGGTGAGGGAATAACTTGCTCAACGAGAGGGTAGCCCAACTCAAGAGAGGAAGGAATGGTAGGAGTAATTGCCAACGTAATCACACACGTTCAACGAACCAGTTATAGCAGTGTTGGTAGAAAATGGAATGAGAAAGAAAAAGCATCGAGAACTTCATAGCCGTTGCAGCAAGCACTGCCCTTCGTACGAAGCTCGAGCAATACAGAACTATATACCAACGAATAACGAGATAGAGGGTGCAATGGTGTGGACGTGGATCTTTTATCTTCCCTCGATCTCCATCCCTCGCTCGGCCTATGAACTACTTTAGGACCAATTGGATGGCTTAAATATACATAAACCGTGTAGGTCCGATGTCGCCATCCCTATATATCAGCCAAACCTCTTAAACCCTAATGAAACTCACGAGTGGCGAAGTATATTATCACCGACATTATTCATAACGACGGCCAATGAACTAGCAGCTGAAATTCCACCAAATTTCGAATCCTCTTGGCAAATATCTAAGTAACGTTGTCATTAACGAGATGGACTTTTACGATACGGTGGAATGGTCCAGAATCGAATCATGATTGTGATCTATTCACCTGCCGTAGCCCAACGTCCGAGCAGCCCTCAGTTCTATCCACTTCTCATGTATTGTTCAGCGGCCCGCTTATCCTGTCCACCCGCAACCATTCCACAGAATCCAATTATCTCACTTATCAATGGATTATCATAAACTGCGTAATGTATGTACGTACCAACGATAAATTATTTGACTGCACTACCACAACTGGCGTTCCGAATGAATACGATGAGAGGGTTCGAATGCGCTGCTACCACGGCGTTTGCAGGCGACGTTGTAGCAAAAATGATCAGATATCGAATGTGTTAAACACGCTGTAGATTCACTCGCTGAATTCTACCCCTGTTAGTAGATTACTACATTGAAGCCATGAATACGAAGTCCCCAATCATAGTCTTCCCAACGATTTCTTCATTGTGTTGTATTCCTACTGTTCCAACTTCGGTGGGGTCCGACGTTCCTATCAAATAACTCTTCCGCTTGAAAAAATGTACGATTACCGCTTGGACCGAATACCGTACTGTGCCAAGCACGATTAGATATTGCTGCTGCGTCCATCAGTTCCTATGGTTGAAGCCCACGGCATGGGGTCGCTGGCCATTGGTCGCATAATGCCGGTCAATCAAATGATTTGCCGAGCTTTCGATTGAGTAAATCAAGGGCGAAAATTGCAGTTGCACACTGGAATCCGAGGTACCCTTTTCAATTGCCCGGCTCAACGGTTGGAACAAAGTTTCATCGAATAGCGGCAGTTGAATCTGTGTGCATCCGTCAATTTGTACGCCAACAGATCTAAGCAGTCTATCTACATTCACAATACATTAGGTTACCCTTTACAGGTGTAGTGGAGTTAGATGGATATCAATATTGCAACCAAGGACATCGAACACATATCGATATAAGAGTAATCAAACCCTAGACTGCTGCAATTACATCCGGTACTGGCGGAGAGTAAGAGATGAGGGGCTGGGGGGTACTCTGTAGACGAACTATTCGATCCTTGCGGTATATAGAGATGCATATATGTGATATCATTGATAGTGAGGTGGTGGTGCGTACGAGAACGAGCGTGCGCCTCCCTCGACCAAAGCAACTTGAACTGACGTGGCCGTCCGGTGGTGGAAGTACGGGTTACTCACGACGGCCGCAGGCGGTGAACTTGATTGACAGTCCGAACGGCACGAACAGTTGGCTAATGAAACATCAGTATGCACGCACAATACCAGTGGCAGGTTCGCCGCTATTACACGGGCTTTGTATTTACATGGAATCCTGTGCTAAGCGTGGTTATCTTGCTGCTATAGATATCGCGAGTCTACGATTCTCCGCTCGCTACGCATATGCTGCATTTGACCGAGAAGCCAGAAGCAGCATCCACAGTAGCAAAGCAACTATGGAACTCAACGACCAGACTGTACAATATTCTCTTGCCGTATTTGGTTAGGCTAACGACGTTGGGTTAGGCAAGAAATTATATCACAGTTTGCCTTCAGGTAGAACGGGTGGCGCGATGTATTGACTGATAGAACTGGATTATGGTGCAAATCATGGCATACCTGATCCGAAGCTTCCAATCTGGATTCCACTTTCTTACATTGGAATGCGTGTGCTCATTATATTTGCAGCTGCCAGCCTGTGGGGTCGGTCAACAGTACGGAAAGACGACAATCAAGCTAGGAAAGCTTCGACCAACCATCCCAGTATCTTGATCATCCAATTAAAACGAAAGATCAAAGTTCCTTATGAGCTTTAAGCTCTGATCACAAACGAGGAATAATGCTGGGCTGATATGGGTCTCGCTACAATTCAGATTTACGCACCTCGGACCAGCAACAATTATTTATATTTTATGCGTTAACGATACGGTGCGGTTAAACCGTAACGTGGTCTGAGGTAACCACGATCGCCCATATATAAAACCCCTCCTTAAACGCCGTAGATCACCAGCACCACTGTTCGTATGCGCTACCGGATTCAACCGTTCGCCTTTTTCTCTTTTCCTCCAGCTCTCCACAGTAGGACGAGGGGCCACACCTCCTTCCAGTGTGCGGCATGGCTTGCGAGCGGAGTGGTCTCTTCCGGAATTATTATCACCATTATCATATATATTGGACTGAGAGCGAGCAGGACCGCCAGCAGCACCATTGCTCTGTCTATATGATCAACTTCTCCTCCTACTCCACGTGCTAGCGCCTCGCGCTAACACATTTGATTTAGCGCTAATAAATAACCATTATTGTACGCGAATGTGGTTTCCGTCGGCCGGTCCACGCTCAGCTCCCTCGGGGGCGCGGCAAGCGGAAAATAGAATCGACGACGTAGTTTCCATTATTGGAAATGGTGAAAGGGCCACCACTGCCTCCACCAGTAACCTCGCCGATTGTGCACCCTGTGTGCCAACGTGGGTCCACTCGCCCAAATCGCTCAGTCTGGCTGCGATGCCACTCGCGCCACACGATCAACAACACAGAGCTCATAGCTATACTCTGTCATGCGCACACCGATACGCTCGAATAGAGTTGATTGCACATCGATAATAACCTGATAGGAATGTACCAGATGGCGGAAAACCCAGCAGTCTTTGCATATACGTATAGATATACGAAAGTAGTTCCAAATTGCCCTCCCTAATCGATTCGGTAACATCGCGGAATATGATAGAGTATGCCGCAGTCTACCATCAGATATATGCGATATTATCGCTAATGATATGTCGCGCATCATCTAATAAAGCTGACGATTCAATGAACTTACTGCCATTCCGATCCGATAATTCTTCATGGAATCAAACTTTCAACGTAACCGGAAAGTTACATGTTCTGTTTCTGTTTCCTGTATGATCTGAGTAAGATAAAGAACGATGGGAAGATACAGGCAAACAGGGAGAGAGGAGAGCGCTCGGCTGGTCGTTGTAGCTCTGGTCCATTCATGAGCTTACACCGATAGCCGCTCGTGACGAGAAAGTTCACCAAACGTTGTAGACAAGCTTGTTATTGTTGCAGTGGGCTGCGCTGGTGCGATCAATGTGATCAAGAGTTACGCCAGGAGAAACCCTTTTGTCTCGCTTGTCCGTATAATCAAAATTCCCCTTACTCATGGTGGTCCCAGGGTAGCCCCAGCAACCAGCATAGACACAGGAAGATAGTTAGAAGACAGGCGAGAAGATGCTGAAAGCAGGCACCGTTATCATGTAGCTGAGAACGGCCATGAAGTGGGGACCAAAATATGATAATGGCATCCAATGTTCTGCAACGGGACACTGAATCAATTTTCCAGGAGTGAATGAAGTGCCAAGGGTAGAGGATCGAAGTTTCCTGATGGCTCGTCAACCTGGAGTATATCCTGTTCATAATAGCAACAATGTAATTAATCAATGTACCGCAGAGATTAGGTAGGTCCTTGCAGTACCCTTTGAATTCTGCTTAAGAGAGAACGTGGCCATTCCGCGTAATTTCAAGCGACTCAACGGGTGGCGCAACATTTGTGTTCCGGGCTTGTCATAAGCACGATTACGTAATTCAGTGCAGCTGTAATATCCTTTGCATGTTCCAGGTACTGCGGTCTCACTAGAAACGTATACCCTCTCAGTGGGAATGTTTTGATATGACAGCTACTTTATGTAGCATTTGTTATAGCAAACGTTAAAGAGGTTACCTTGATAGCGTCAACTATAATCCAACGCAATAGCAAACCCGACTCTTCAGCAACAATTTCTTATGTTGACAAACGATCCAGTGAACAGTGGACGAGAAATTGAGTGTGGTCTTCGACGTGATGTCTCTGAGTTGATTTAGTGGAAGCTACATTTCATGACATCGAGATATACAACATTGATCGAAGCCTAGGCCAGAGGTTGTTTTTCTGCCTGTGTAACATTTTTGGCTTGGCATGAGGCACGTGGTCCAACAAGCTCCAGGACCGGCTTTATGAGAAGCAATGGGGTGCGGGATTTAGTTCAACTCCTTGCAAAGACTCTTTCGTTGACGAAGGTCAAACCTTCATGGCGGATGATTCAATCCGTTCCCTATTCCGAGTCGAAGGTTCCAGACCTTAGCATCCTTTCATAATCCTGAGGGACGCGACACGATCCTGTCGTCTTTCTTCCACCTTCTACCACACCGGGCACAAGTCTATCCCTTGTCACAAAATCTCGCTCAGCTTGTCCCTAGGTCGTTCAGCGGACGTTCCACCCCGAGCTAGATACCAGAGAAGATAGAGATGGCTGGCAGCAGTAGGAGCAGCAACGAAATTGAGTTATCGACACCCACCAACGTTTGACTAGAGGCTGAGCTTGTTGAAGTACGGCGTGGTTGCGCTTGGGCTCTACTCTCCACATCAGAAGCGATATTGTGTGCTGTCACGAGAGTACCTCTTGTAGCACGCTCGATGCTGAGCCCATTAACAATGAGATGTCTGTGTAGGGAACAAGAACTCACTCATCTACGTCGTAAAAGGTATATAACGATGAATTCAAATGCCCATTTAAACGACGACAC
Source organism: Hyposoter didymator (assembly GCA_037952995.1). Taxonomy (NCBI): domain Eukaryota; kingdom Metazoa; phylum Arthropoda; class Insecta; order Hymenoptera; family Ichneumonidae; genus Hyposoter; species Hyposoter didymator. Next base: position 7,583,924 of record JBAJMU010000007.1, read on the forward strand.
ATTTCTATCAATGACGATCTAACGTCGTCCAAATGAACCGGAAACAGAAATCTTCGAGGGACCCAAAAATTTACTTCATACACGAAAATCGAGATTTTCCTACCACCACATTCTTAGCGATCCCTAGTCCATGCCCTATCAGCCGGTTCGAGAACGATAAGGCTATTGCTGATCAACAGACGAATCGTGTGATGAAAATTTCCTTTTTTATTGTTTATTCGGCAAAGTGACAATTTTCTCGGAAGAAATATGATCAGGCGGTCGGCGAAACTTCTCTGACGATTCAATGTGTCCCGGAATTTTTGATTTTCCAACCGTACCACCGCTGACGTACGTTTCCGACCGCGTTATCCTTTGTTTCACTTACTGTTCCAGCAACGTCGTCGTCCTCCTTTCACCACTTCCGCATTTCTGTCGAGAATATTGTATATGCATTGGTTCGAGCCAGCTTTATTTTCGTAGAAATTCTTTCTCGGGTTGAACGCGAACTGGGAACTTCCGAACGCGAAATCCAATGCATTTTTATAGGATCAGGATCTTCAATTTATTAGGGCACCGCCACCAGCATGACAGCATTCACCCCATTCGTTTATGTACGTCCTTTCCCGTTTACGATATATTCAGATATGAATCGGCTTATGCTCGGGAAACTCCCGTCTCTCGTTTCCTTGTTTAATAAATTTGGAGATTTTATCAAAAAACGAAGAGCAAGAAATAACACGAAAACTTATAAATCTCGGTTTCGCTTACAGTCGGAATGACGAGCACAGGAGAAGGATGTCAAGACGTTCTTCGTGGAAAATTGTATTGAATTTCGATGGAGAATTATGGAGAATTTTGCTTCCAGTCGATTTTTCAATTGCAAGATCGAATGTGGTTCTGAGGCTTAGTGTGCAGTTTTTTTAAATGAATTATCGTCGCCAAAAACGCAGGAAACTGGACCAAGTTATTTGTTCGGAGGACCGAATACTTTTTCGTGGAATTACCATAATTTAATCCAATTCTCCTTGTTTTTCTCTGTAGGATAAAAGTTTTTATCATTGTCGAAGGGTGAAAGAACGATAAATTCGAGAGAGAAGAAAGTTGACTTTTAGGAGTGGTGGCTCGGTTCGACGAGGGAACTCGATGCATCGATCGTGATGGAGATCCGGCGGAGCAATATGGTTCTATCGTAGCATACAGAGTTTTCGGGCCCTGAGAGCTCGTCCTCGGTAGTAGCGTTTCTTCAGTAGAAAACATCAAAAGGGCATAACTCGAGACTGGGATAAAAGCGCCGAGGTTGGCCGTTTATGGTAACGAGAAATCGGGGTAAGTGCTTTCGGTCGAACGGGGCTTTCTTCATCGTTCTGGATAACGTCGTTCCGTGTGTGAACCTTCGGGCATTCGACATCGAATACTCTAAGGTTGCCGACTGGCTCTATTTTCCACCCCAGTATGTCTTCAACGACGTTGGAATCTGGGCACGAAATCCAGACTTCAAAATTCCCTCGTGAACATGCCACTGACGCGAGGGTCAATGATTTTTTATTTCATTCAAAGAGAAAAGTTACTCCCAAAACCGTTTAAAAGCTGCAGGGAGTGCAGAAAGAAGCTGTAAAGGTCGCGATGCCGGTTCTAATCCGAGATCGATGTGGAAAGTTTCCATTCCGGCGATGAAGCATAAACGAGAGCCCATTTTTCTGTATACAAAGCACAAAACAACTGATGATGCGTCTCTGCCGCTATATTTGCTCTGGAGAGACAGAAAAAAGTGCGAGGAAGAGAAAAGAGAGAGCGAGGGAGGAGGAATGAGAAGAAACCCTCGACGTTGGTTGTTCGCCCATTTTCAACTGGCTTCACGACCTCATCTCTCTATTACTTTTCCTTTGTGGTTCAGAGAATGGTGAATCAAATGAAAAGAGCTAGGTTTCATAACGATAATGGACTCGGCTTTGGAAGCCGCTGCTTTCAGTTTTCGATGACCTCAAACACACCAAACTTTTCTCTCGACGTTATTCTCAAACATTTTTGTGACAATAAATAAATTTGAACCCAAATGATCTCTTAGCCGGACTCTGGAGAATTGCCTCCATGGAATTGGTCTAGTATTTCGTACAGGAATTTGTACAGCCTGTCAAAACGCTGGTTACAAAAATTGTATTTACAGCAAATTCGGTAGAGTCGTTAATCATCGTTTCGAGCTCGAATGAACGAACAAACAGCTATTGAACTCTCGAAGGAAACGGATACGACGCCCTAGGCGCGTGGGCGTCTCGCTGCGAAGCTGCTCTGTTGACGATTGCGCCTGAAATATAAAAATAATTTTCAAGTTTCTATAGCTCGTTGCTCATTGTCACCGCGATGGGAAAAATGATAATGAGTGCTTATCCTTGTTTGGAATTCTATCCTCATCGGTAGTTTGTAACGGCTGGATTATCCTGCCAGGAAAACCTTAGCTGGTACTTGGAATTTCGTTAACGGGCATTCGATTTGTTCCGCAAGCATTATTCTTGGCGAATTCTTAATTTAACAGAGCTGGAATTTTGGAGGCTGGCACACACAGAGTCGAAAGGTTTCTCTGTTCCCTGGAGCCTCGGTAAAGGCTTTGCAGATATTTTCGCGAAAGCGTTCTCGCCTGTCTCTGCTTAGCAGCCACCGGCCATCTTTATTCCACGACGGACAGGTCGAGAGGGTAGGCATCGGAGCGTAGTAACTGGTGGCCCTTCAGGGAGCCGTTAAACCCTGGGTCCTGGGTCACTCCACCGGGCCGTTCTATCCGTGTATTCCCTTCTTCATTCTCTCCCGCAACTCTTGCTGATATACGGCGTACTCCCCGACGCCCTGCTAATTCTCGGCAAACTCTCCCAACTACGGGGAACCTTCTCTCCGTTATTTCCCTCTGAAATATCTAGTCAGCCAGTTGAAATCGACGTAATACATGCTACCAGCAGCAGCAGTCGACGCTGCATGTACACACGAATACAATTCTTGCGTGCTCTTCATCTTCATTCTCTCACTCGAAGAAAAAAAGTATGAATATATCGCTGGGTCGCACGAGACTTTATTCTGATCAAGTGCACCCTTCGAAATCCCCGAAGAAATCTCTTTACAAACTTTTATTTCTCATCGTATCTTTCTTTTTTATGCTCGTCCTTCTCGCCTCGTACTTTGCATTCATACAAATATCTATACACCGCAGTCGCTGCTGGTATTGTCGACTCAGCAGCTCTTTTTGCAGCGAATCTTATCAAGGGAAAAGAAACCGATGTCGCAGAACTGTCTTTCGAAAAAAACTATGTACGCGCCGCCGCGCGACGAAGAAAAAGTTGTCGCGTAAGCTTCGACAGAGTATAGAGACGTAATTCCTTGGTTCTTACGTCTGCGTATAGTACCGGACTAAGAAAGCCCCAGCTTTAGGGTGGCACGTTCACGATACATCAAGACAGTTATCGTTGAAATAAGATAATTTATTGCACACCCTGCAACCGGGCTGAGGATCGTGGCTCCGAGTCTCGAAGCAGAGGAGACTGGGGGTTCGAGTGCGGGTATTGGAACTCGAAGATAAGAAAAAGATGTTGGAAAACTGCTCTCTTCCGTACTCTCCGGCTTTTGAGCCCCTTAAATCACTCCACGAATTATATTTCTTTGGTGTGTCTCACTATCTTAAGTATTCTTGAGGATTTTCTCGGTCTTTCTTCTATATATACTTATCAAGTCTCTTTCCGACTGCTGTGCGTGTGCATCATCTTATTGCAGGCGTGATGCGAATTGGCGCTGCTTCACGTACTCCTAGACCTCTTGGATTCTTCGTGATTCTAGCTTAATTGCCGGGTATTTGTCAAACCTTCAAATAAATAAGCTGCTTATATTTCTTTGAAGCGAAGAGTCACGCGAGCGGAGGAGCAGGCCGCTTATTCAGCGAGGGCGATAAGTACGTTAGACTTTCTTATTAACGTTTGTATAACGAGACTAATGCAGCACCCTCTTCTTGAAAAACACGGAGACCGAAAAGGTGCTAGGGGCGAGATGATAGGATATATACACTTCTATTTCGTGGAAGCCAGTTAATAGAGGCTGGTGAGGAAGAGCAAGTGCTGATAGAGGATAAAATCTCTGGATTTTCGTCTCTTCTTCGTTACTCGGTTCAACATTCAAAGAAATCAAATATGTATTCAATGAGCAAAACTTGGAGCCCGGGTACGTTTAAATAAATATAATAATTCTTATTCAGCAGGAATTTGTGAGAAGCAAGTTTTCTTGCCCAAAGAGATTCGTCTGAACCGAAAGAGACGTTATTTTTATAGATTCCTCTTCGTGTTGGCGCTGAGGGGGTTCGTCTACGGGGAGAAGAAAAAGTTTGAGCGGAAAAAAATTCGTAAAGTAAATTTACACGTGAAAAATTAACGAAAACTCTTCATTTTCACAAATCGTCTCAATAAACTCCATTTTTTCTACCGTCCAAGGTTAATCATAGTCAACGCCATAGTGTATCGTTGGGACAAGCATTTGGAGAGAAATATTAGTCACACGATGTCCTATTTTCGCCAGAGAGGAAAGTGCAAGTTTTATTTTCCTCCAAAAACGTCAAAGAGATGGCCGAGAAAAATGTGTATCGGCTTTTTGATTTTTCTCTCGACATTACGACGCAAGCAGATTATATTTACGTTAAATATTTTGTTGCTTTTTTTCGTTGCCTGTCCTTTCCCAAAGGGGCGGTTCGCCCTTTGGGGTTCATTTAAAAATTTGCAAAATTTGGTCGGGTTTTCATGCGACTAAAAAAACATGTATATAGAAATTTAAACACTCTCGTATCACAGAATCTGGACCCTTTTTTTTTAACTTTAGTGACGAACACCCTCACCTTCAAAAGAGGTCGCAACGACGTATATTCCGACATTCCCTTCACCACTAGTCGCCTCCCATTACGCGACCGTCCATATCTTTTTTATTCAGATTGCTTTTATTCCATTCTCACCACCGGAATACGTGGGGCGAACGAGCAAGAGTCGAAGGGCGTTCCGCTTGAAAAATCCGAAAAATTGGACATTTTTATTACAAGTCCATTTTTCCTTTTCCCCTGAGAATCTGCTCGGTCGCCTGCCACGAACGATGCATCATCAACGTATTCGTTCTGATTTGATTTTCACGCCGTTGACGACGTGGGAAGGAGGCTCATGTGCATGGCGAGTATTTACATGATTAAAATTATAAATTTATTATTATTTGTACCATTTTAGGAGTTTGCTTTTTTCTAAATATATGGGACGCATCCCTTGCCTGGCGAATGTGCGATTATCAAATCAAAACGTAATATAAATCTCAGGAAGGTACGTAAATGTGTGAATAAGCGAAATAACGGCCATCAGAGAAGCGCGAGGAACAGATAAAGCCCGAAACGAGCATCTTTCTTCCTCGCGACCTTCCGCATGCTCTGTCTCCCACTTGCATGGAGTTTTGCGTTTCTCTAGGTACCCAACTAATCTGTCTGAATTTTGATTTTCAATAACAGACGCGAGTACTCTCTGAGGGAGAGCGAGAGAGATCCAAAAAAGCGCGACAGACGCGTTGAGGGAAAGAGACCGAAGAGGCTGTTGAAGCGGGCGAAAGTGAGATGCACTGGGATTTAACTTCTACGTACAGCGGTACCAAGTGGGGTTTGAATATGCATGATGCATGGGCATTAATGCCTCCAACCCTTGGACCGTGTGCGCCACAAGTCTCTCGAATACGCTATCGTTCTCGATTCCACGGGATATACACCTTTTCCTTTCTATCCTGCTCGTATGCAAATATCCGATGACACGTAGGTACGGTGTGATGTTCACCCTGAACCAATGAGACAGACGATTCTTTTTTTTTTTTGAGCTCATTTTTTTCTAATTATTCTGCTAATTATACACTTGGTTGTAAAAGTCATTGGAATTCGACATTTGCATCGAACGATTGCAACGAAATCGATTTAAATTACAAAATGAAAACATTTGCATTGATCGTACAGGAAATTTGTCTTCCAATCATGTTTTTCAAGGAAACTAGAGTTTTTTTTCATTATGAGCAAATACAAGCCTCGCTAAGAAAAATCTTATAGTCCTGGCTTATCATCGCAACAATTATGACAGAGTTATAAATTAATAAAGTTTTGGTTATGAAAAACTGTGCCATTTGAGCAGGCAGGCAAGAATGTGGCGTGCCAATATAAATGAGCGATAAGGGCGAATGGCCTGACCAAGTGGCAGCTCGCGTATATTTTTTCTACTCGGCTAGTGAACACACTGAGGGGTGCATCGATAAAATAATGGGTCGGGAAGGAAGAGGATCTTGTTGGTACGAGAGAATGTTCTCCGCTTGTGAAGGCAAACTAGAGCGGTTTGTGGGGAGAAAGGGTGGAGAGAGAATGGTTGCGGTGCTATATCGCAGCCGCAAACGTTTCGCAATTTAAAGTTAATTTCGGCAAAAGCAAATAATTGGCTGGAAGATGGGACGAGGATAGTCAGCGCGGTATAAGGGTTGAAGGGATGAGTTGGTCTCGGTGAAGAAGACGAGCTAGCAGGCCAGTGTGGTGGTGAATGGCTTCGCATCACGCCATGTTCCTTCGATAGACTTTTGCCCCTTGGTCCTTCGAACCTGCCTCATATATCACGATCAGTCTTACGTTCTTCCTCGGTCCCGCCACGAGCGATCTCTGGTTTTTTTTCGATCCAGCGAATCCTCGATTCGTACTCGCAAAGTTCTAACCTATTCTCGGTTTTCATAAAAGCACAAATCGCTGATTCACTCGGTCGTTTTGAAGCTTCGAATATTTCGAGTGTATACAAGAGGCCAGCCTCGTATACATGCGGATAATAATGCAGGACTGTACGAACGAGGTCGAACCTTTTTTTTCCTTTATTTGCAGAGCCTCCCCTCGTCGCTCAACGCGAACCCTGCTCTGCGCCTCGTTCTGCAAGAAAGAACGGACAGGTTCGATGCACGATATGCGACGCGAAGTAAGCCATTCTAGGAACCCCAAGTCCACGCTTTGTAGAACAGCAATTCGATTTTTACCGCTCCAAAGGAAATTACAGACTGGTTATTATTATTAGAGATCGTATACCAAAGGCTGTGTATACTTTACAAACGGCAACATCTATTCGTGCAGATGCTCTTTCCGAGGTAAACGTTATATATTCGTGTTTTCCATGCACCAGGACTCGAGCCACGGTCAGAATCGTCAATGTAGAGCAAACGTCGAATAGCCCCGATGCAAATAAAACTAGAGCCAGTTACCCTCGAAATTTACCTCGAGAAATAATATATTTTCCGTCAACCGAACACGGCGATACCATCTCAAGTCAAACTCCACTAAATTTTAAAACTCATTCCGGCAAGGCGTCACCGTTTTGTGAGCGTCCATCACGCATTCGACACACAATCACATTGGGTAAAAAAAAATGAACAGCAATGCGTCTGTCCTCGAAAAACTTGGATATTTAATTGAATTTAAACAAATGAAGTAAAAAAATAAAATCCCTTTTCCTCGAGTTGCAATTTTGAAGAGAACCGACCTTTCGGAATATTCAGCCACAGTGTGATTGTTTGGTTGAGCCGAAATGAAAATAAAGATCGAATGGAAATGTGCGATATATAGACGTAATTATAGCACCGGCATGGAGGCAGACAGTCTGCCGTTGCATTCAAGTGAAAAAAGAGAAAAAAAACGGTATGGTCACGGAAAGAACCATAGGGAACGGTAGGAACGAAGGATGGGGATATGGAAAAAGCATGCATCGAGTAGCCATATGTAGTTACAGCTTATATGAAAAAAAGGAAACAAGGTGCGTGTGTACAGCGAGCCCTGAAGGCTGGTGGTAAAAATTGCATTATTACGATTGATTCTACAAACAAAAAATCGGGCGACAATGTTTTCGACGATTTTCTATTCCTATGACCCATTGAGGAGTTTGCAATTATTAACTGATAATTAATTCACTTCCAAGGGATCCAGCTAGTCGTCCAAATCATTCTACTCGGTTGGATCTTTCGGAACAGTCGAGCCAACGATATTTTGCAAGAAAAAAAAAATTTCTCAACTCCGTGAGGTTGAGAAACCCTCCTCAACATTCGACACAACTCTCGGAACCAGCTGCACTCGAAATCGAACTTTTATAGATTATTGCGTAAATGTACGTGGGGCCCGGCGAGCAAATAGAAAAAAAAAACATGACCGCATTGTTCCACGCAGCATTAAATATCAACATTCACGAGCTTTCGCTGGTGAGCCTTCAATACGTAATAAGTGCGCGCGATCGGTTCACGCTATTAAGGGAAGCGGGGTACGTCGCGACAGAAAAATGCTGCAAGCTTTATCGTGGTACGGAGATCGCGTGGCAACGCTATTGTGTGTACATGTTACGGGGAAGGTGAGGCGCGTGTGTCGTTCGCACACCTCCTGAGACGGCATCACGTGTGCGTTCGACTTTATACGTGTGTCCTCCTCCTCCCACTCAGCTTACGAGTGCACACACATGAATATGTACATAATACGTCGTAAGATGTACAAGTGTGCATATCCAGTATAGTTGTAATCTCGTTTCCTTTATATAATGCGGATAATTCGTTGGCATATAGTGAACGAGGGACTAATCGTTGCTGGCGCCGTTATGTCTGGTCCAGCAACAACTCCGTTGTACTAATTAATGAATATACTTGTAGCTGCTCGATTGTTATGTGTCACGAGAGACTAAATTCATGGAAAATTTTATTGAAAGCGGTAATTTTAATGCAACTGCAGATATTCCTTTTACATGCATCGGAGTATCGCGCTTTGCTATAAAAATACGAACACGTGGTGCGATTCGTTCGTTTCTAGAAATCTCTGAATTTCATAAAAAGCGAAAAAACAGAATTAAAATTAATGAATTATCAAATTATCCGAGTGAATGTTTTTGCTGTCGTTCCGTTTTAGTCCTGAACGCGAACAATCGAATAAATTCGACCTGCTGTTCTTTTTTTTTTATCGAGCACCATGTACGAATTTAATTAGATTTTTGCAATTTTTACCAAAAATACAAAATTAAAATGATCAATCTACCCCGCGAGCTCGAATATTGTGAGACGGCATAATATCGTCCATGAGGAATGGAAGGAGTGACGAGATAGTGGCTCTTGCCGCTTGTCTAGAGCGGAGGAACCAACGAAAGATATGAGTAATAGTCCAGGTGCATGATTTAGTATTACGATTTATTAGTGGCAAGTAGAGGCTCGCGCTCCTCTTTTCACCACACGGTATCTATGATGGTTCGCCGCGCAGTGCCGCACGGGGAAACGCGAGGGCAAGACCTCGTGATTTCTCCAGGGAGCCTATACACGCGGCTCAAACTAACGCACCTGGTGGTGAACTATATATTTCACATTTAGGTAAAAACGTGTTCATATATATTTTTATAGTACCGATAGCCTTGAAATCCCATCGCAAGCAACCCACGCGTTTTCCACTTATTTTACAATTTCGAGTAGTCGCGGCGAATAAAATAAATAATGAATGCATTAACCAATTATTTATTCGTCGAAGCCTTTTGGAAACACGAAACATCGATGGAAAGACGCGCGGAACATGACGATCGGTAAATTTCTATTAAGTCCTTCGTGCCAAATACTAATCAACGCGTAACTATGGCCAGACGTTATATACATCCCATGTATTTACTCCGAAATCTCATCGATTCAAAACCCTCCCTCACAAATAATGTCTGTATGCATATTGGTAAAGACCACGGATAATTCGGCGAATACGTCATCATTTATTCGCTGCACACGCTCCTCCCGTTCTCATGTATATTATTTAATATTCAGCGACATTCAGAGAACGCGGATTGATTCGCAGTCGTTGTGTTTGGGTCACGGAGGGTTCGTAAGCTCCCTAATGTACGATGGATTACTACGCTCGCTATTCTTTTCTATAGAGTTGTGATGATATACAATATTTTCCAACACCCCAAAAATGCCCCCCATTTTTTTATTTTTTCACGAAACGTGAAAAACGTTGATTTATAAATACGAATGGCGTGTGTGCAAAATTAACCTTTTCGTGTATTTCTCGTTTTTTCTCGAAAATCTATTTATTAATTAACATTTTGTTGAAAAATTGGATTTTGTATTTTTTAAATATTTATTCGTATTTCCAATCATTAATTTTGTTGAAAAAAAAATAAAAAATTCGCGAAAGAAATTTGCGTGATAATCCGTGGTAAGATTTGACGAAAAATGGTGGGCTGCTCGAACAGAGTAGATGTAGATATATGGGGTAGTTGGTAAGTAGAACACACATAAACACAAAATGTAAATGCTGTCAGGGAACGAGATAACGTTTGCTCGTTAGCATTAAGGAATATTACCGTAAACAGACCGTGTTTACACACAGTGGCAGGATGAAAAGTGATACGTGACACGCATACGAGAAGGGTTGCCAGTCACTCGAAATTAAAGGAGGGAGAGTTGAGTTTCTATTACTCAAGTATCGACTGCTGCTGACAAACAAATGAACGCGAGCTCATGTACAGTTTCAACAGCAGTAAGAACTTACGAGTTTTCTGGGTGATTGAAATTTGCAGTAATTTCTTCTATTAGTGCGGATGAAAAGTCACGTTTGTGGGTTAGCAGCTCACTCAAACTTTCGAGAGTCTTGTTCAGCAAGAGGCTCCGAAGTTTCAAGGTATTGAATAACATCGCCCGCAGGGGTGTGTCAGCTTCGAAGTCAATGAACGTGGCAGAATTTTCCCAAGACAATTCCGATACATCGATAAATAGATGAACGTAAAATACCAAGGGATGCAAGATTCAGGGAAAAAGATGATGCGATTTCACCTGCTTCGTTGCTGTAGTTTCGTATTTTTTTATTTCATTTATTTTTTATTCTCCGTTTTGAATCTTCAACTTTTTTCTCCTTTCGGCTTTTGTTCCGTGAGCAGCTTAAACTCGGCAAGCCGAGCCTCCAGTTGCGCCTGAGGCGTTTACCGGTCCGTCGAGAAATCTCATACCTCGCTCGTGTGACAAACTCTCTCGTTGCCTCGCAGCAGCGAACCATGTACAAGGATAACGCCTCCAGACTCTATGCCAGCGGATGATGGCGAATGCGCATCAACGACCAGAGTACCAAGAGAGAGGCCCTCAGGCCACCGATGTACAAGTACCGACGAAGATCTCTGTTCCACCCTCACCACCGCCTCTCCTGCTGCTCTCGCACCCTCTACCTTTTCTCTTTTCTGTCCTCGCTCCCTCGATGGATACTTCTCAAAAGTGTCACTCATCTCGCTATATCGCGCTGCGCTTCAGAATGAAAATCTATCAATAAAAACTGACCACGAAAAAAGATCGAAAAACCATTTTTAGGAGCAATTTTTCTCGCTGGTTCGTGATCCCGATTCCGACGACCTGCTCGGGCCATTATGACGATTCAATTTCGAAATTCTAAGCTATCAACGCGATAACGGATTTTTAAGGGGGACCAAGAAAGACACGAGACTCNCGCTTCAGAATGAAAATCTATCAATAAAAACTGACCACGAAAAAAGATCGAAAAACCATTTTTAGGAGCAATTTTTCTCGCTGGTTCGTGATCCCGATTCCGACGACCTGCTCGGGCCATTATGACGATTCAATTTCGAAATTCTAAGCTATCAACACGATAACGGATTTTTAAGGGGGACCAAGAAAGACACGAGACTCCGAGGGGCAGGGACGATGACTGACAGAGTTGCGAGTCATAAGGAAAGAGTTTAGTACTTACATCGCGAGGCAGACAAGATTCGAAGCACGTAGTAATATTATCAGAAAATATTGGACGTTTAAATCGCGAGTCCGGAGAATCGGCACGCGCACCAGGGAGAACAACGTTTATACTTTAGACTACAGTTATATACATACACATGTGTCTCTATATATGCTGAAACGATGTCTACAACGAAGCAAACAGAGGAGAGAAGCACGAGAGCTATCCCTCGCAACGGCACGAACCCTCGCACACGCGGCAAACAACCCCTAAACTGTGCACAACCCTCGATTCCATCTCGCTCTCACTCGCCATTCTCATACGTTTTTACGTTCTCGTCCCACGGTGCTTACTCGACGTTTACGTTTCTTTCGCTCAGCGATTCGCCTTCTCGTGCGTATTCTTGGGTTTGCATTGCTACACGGTATTGATAATTATTGTCGTTTCGAAAGATGGAAAAAATCACGTTACCCTCCATAAAAATAAAAGTTCCCAGTGACTGAATTTTTTCACTATTTTACGAAAATAAATGACAAAATTTTTCAATGGAATTTCAGCTCAAATATCGACCATGAATTTTTAAGGATAATTTTTTTTTTTGTGTACCTGCTCCAGGTCACGATGTTTAATTCCGCGCTATCGTGACGTAACTTTTACTACGTCGAACCTTATTGAGATTTTTAGCCTGTAAAGTTGGTTTTCCTGCTGCGTTGGTAGTTTTTGAGACACGCACGAATCGTTTATACCTGCCGGAACTCGTAATCTCGTGATAAGAAAACTCGCCCGTGCCACGATCGGCTATGACGATAACATGTTATTTCTTCAAATATATACTTGAAGATTTGGAGGCACGACACTCCAAGATTACCGCATCCGGTTAAAATGGAAATCCTTTCTGGCAAAGGGTACGAAATAAAAGAGGAACGAAGTAAAAAAGTATAAAGGAAACTTGAGACTTTGTGGAAAGTTCGCAAGAACGAGCGATCCTTCTGTTTCTTGAATTTTTAATCTTCTTTGCATGTTGCAGTCCATCAGTATTACTATAAATCGTCAAACACAGATCGGGAGAAGGTTTGCCTTGTGTCGGTCGAGACGAAAGTGTCTTTATGAAAACGTTTAATTAAACGTTTCATAAATCACGTTGGCTCGTCCCCCGACCTCCTCACCGCGCAGGGGAGGAAGAGAGGGGCAATCAGTACCGCGAAGCACTCTGGGGGGAGGGGATCGGTACGGAACAAATTAATAAGATTAATTGGTTGACAGTCAGGCAACACTTTGGGCTGTTTCTCGAGGCTGCCCTCTCCACGCGTCCAATCCGAGAGGAGGAAACACGCCGAGAATCCCTTCGAAAAGAAAATTAAATTTTTTTCCCTTCATCCAGCCTCAGGCTGGCAGGGAGAGAGACAGCGCGAGCGACGACGAAACGTTTCGGTAGCAGGTTTCGACCCAGAAAACTTTTTCACCGTCCCCCCATGAAAATCACTGCAATCATGGATTTATATCTTTTGCGGAACAAATAACGTTGAATCTTTGTGACATACTCGACGGTAAGGGGACAAAAATATATTAAACGAATTTCAAGTGATCCCTTTATCTCGTACGCGCTGCAACTTTTTGTTTTCTCTCGCGCTCACTCTTATCGATACACTCGCGAGTGGCATTATATTTTCAATGGCATGTTCATTCGCGTCAACAGCTATTTTTTTGTTCCATATATATCGAGGCTCTCGAAACTACTGGCAACGATATACATAGATTTGGAAAATCCGCGACAACTCGCGACAATGCGTTATGTATACACTTCGAAATCCGACACGCTTCAAGCAATCTATTTGCCGAGCATTGTAATCCTGGTTCGACATTGTTCTTTGCAAACACGGTTCCCCATAGGTGTACAACGTGCTCCGCGTGGTGATATGTACCGAGAGAAAAGGCTGTGCTAAAAAGCATGACCGAGCGATTTGCGCGGGTGGTCGTCGCGTTGCGTCATCGCTTGACACCGAATCGCAGATTTTTCGTACCTGCCATTGTCGCGAATAATTTCATTGGGTCGCTCTTCGTTGTCGAAAAATAAACATCGGTGTCGCCTCGTCAATGGTAAAAAAAGAAAAAAAAAGAAAAAATTCAGCTAGAAAAAGTTTCGGTCCACTCGATGCTTCAAAAATAAATCGTACGTGTTTATACACACGCGAGATTCTTTGTGTCCATGTGAATCTTGTTACCCGCGACCTTCCCGGTTGAAAGCGTTTCAATATTTCGTTTTTAGCAATTTTCTTTCATTCATAAATCGTTCAGTTATCGTTTTTTCGATTTTCCTCTAATTACATTCATCCAAATCGAACGCTGATTGCTCGTTCGTCACTTTCCAAAATTTTCCAGGTTCCACAGCTCTGGTCGACCGCTTCTCCGCGGAGAAGTGGTATCGAAATTCGAATCAAATACTCCGAACGAAAAAACTGGGGGATTTGAAACGCGTGGGATTTTATTATCGGACAATTTTCAAAAACACAAGGCTATCGGTGTAATATCGTATATCCGGCGGAATGGTCGCCGATTGCCCAGACAAAAAACAACCCGATGCATGTTTCCATGCTTGCATGGAATCGGAAAAAAACTCGACAGTTAAATTCGTCAATTTCCTATTTCAATGGATGACAGCGACGAAAAAGAGAGCCGGGGTGAAGTGTAACAAAAAAAAAAAAACAAAACGTTTTTTAACGAAACTTCAACATTGATGTGGAAAAAAATATCTAAAGAATGTTCGTACAGTTTCTGAATTTCCATTCGATATTTATAAGTTTTTAAATGAATTTATTGTGGCCAATAAAACGTCAAACTTCGGAGGTTCAAACAATTTTTCGTTCCAAATCGCTCGCGACCAATTCAACTCCCTCAAATATTTCCATCCCAAATAAGAACATTCCTCGAAAATATATGCCACCAACGGTTACACGATTACAATATAATTGGGCTATCCCAACAAACACTGAAATAAGTTGAAATTAATAATGAGCAAACGACAGAATTAAATCCTGTTTCGAAACTGCAGCCGCAAAGACTAATCCCCTGCATATTTGATCCCCTCATCTCAAAGAGGAACGTAACGAAGGCTGGAATTTCTAGATTTAGTGGGAAATCCAAATGAATGCTGTATATGGAACGTTTCTCCGATGTGAATCAATTCGCGAGTTAATTGAATAATCTATAGGGAGAATTGTACACTGTCGGAAAATCGGAATGAAGGCTGAGAGAGAGAGTTTCGTTCTGAGGAAAATGCGAAACAGAATGAGGCAGGTCAGTAAACTGACTTGGATGGTTGTGACGGTCCGTTCGCGATAACCGCATTCTATATGTACCCAAGTTGCTCCAACTGCTGTACGTTGACGTTGACGTCAACCCTCTTTACTTGTTCGCTCGGAAGTTTGTACCGACGTCACTCTTTACCGCAGACTGGCTGCATGTTTCATTCCATTGATTTTCTGCCCCCCGTGACGTCATACATGCAGAGACCGTTTGTGAATTAATAATCCGACTGCACCCAAAGTTGCTCATACATTCGTACTGGCACTGGTGGTCATGACTTTTAGTTTGACGCGTGAATATGCCTGCGGAAAAGTGACATATCTGATGGGAACGTCGTTTAATTCTAAACCGGTATGATTTTTATTTTAAAAAGCCCATACGATGAAAAATGTCCATTCGGATATATTTTCATCGTGTTCGGACACGCCGAAAAACGAGGGAACAAAAAAATCTGCAGCGGAGCTCCGCGGTCTGCAAATCTCCGCAAGAATCTCTCTCAGAATGCGTTGCAACTCGGAAAAACAATGCAATTTCTCGACAAATGTATTTTTACGCGAAGAAATAACTCGACGGGAATTTGCACGCGTGTTGGGAAATGCTCGAAAAGTATTCTAGGAAAAATAATGATAACGAGTTCTAAGAAATGCTGGTTAAGCTGAAACGAATAACTTGACTGCGGAATGAAAATTGTCAATGATGAACGCAGCGTAAGAGTTACAAAAGGAAAAGAAGATTCCATTCGTACACTATCTCGATTGTGGAGCGTAGATTGATTAACCGAGTGAAAAAATCGGATGGATGAGCAAAACCAGGAGCGAATGTCGGTATGTCGAATTTATCCAATCTCTGCTCATTGTTTTTTAAAGCTTTTTCTTCTTCGTCTTAATATATGATGAATTTATTAATAACAGAAGCAGAAGAAGCGGTTCGAATAATCTCGTCATGAATTTGCCTGTGGAATTACTCGTAATAGGAAGAAAATAAAGCATCAGTTAACTCCGGCACCTTAAAATAATGGAAATATATTCAAATAAATAGCCAGGCACAACTAATAACGTGAGCAATTTATGAACGAATGAAAAGCGAGATCTCGATTGGCAAATTGTGAACGAGGATATTCGGTGGATTCGCCCGAATTACTATTTGAATAGCAAGCAGAAATATATATGTATTTGACGATATTTATATATGTGTGCAGACATTGAGAGGAGCGAAGTATATATCGGTCGGATTTATAGGCACTAAACGAAAACCCCTTGGCATCTATAAACTATGGAAAATCCTTAATTGTTCGCACCCGCGAGTATACCGGAGCGTTAATTTAGTTTGATGCACGGCCCAATTTATCCAACGCTGTGCCGCGCGGCTATAACGGGCAATCTCTTTTCCCTGCGCACTTTCGTTCCCTCTCTCTTATCCCCCTATACGTGTGATAGTTGCCGCGGAAACTACGTCGATTTTTATGGTGCCCGGTACGCCATATATAATGGTTGCTTCACCTGGAAGCTACAGCGAAACGAACTAAAAAGAAAAAACAACTCGCGAGATATCATTCTCCTCGTCTCGTTCTCTCGCCTCTCAATCGTCCATAGTCTCGCTCTCCTGCTGCTGCTGTTACGATTGGTACAAGCCAACTGTACGTTTATCGCGCGGTTTCGTCGATGTGTTAATGGCACGGAGTGCAGTACATCTCTCCTTTTTTTCTCCTCTCCTTCCACCTTTCTCTTTTTATGCTCGGCGATGAAGAGGCTACGATGATTCGAGAGGAAATAAAAATCTGTAGGTATCGGCCGTTTGTGTGTCGAGCAGACAACTCTGTTTACGTGCGATCATTTGATCTAGACGGAGAAAATAAAAGTCCCAGTTTTATCGTCACAGCGTAGTATCCAGCAATGACCTTGAATTTTTACCATTTTTTTTCAGCCCACAATGTAATTGATAAACAAAAATAAAAACGATAATTTCGATAATTGTTATTTTGAAAATTTAATACAAAAGCAAATGAATATCGAATTTTTTAAACTCAATTCAGAACAAATGTTTCGGTATCCACGCGTTCATATTTTTTCGTCCCAACGAATAGGAAACAGTTCCTAATGTTTAAATAATTACGTGCATTAACGATTCATACGGACATGCACGTACGTGGCATGAGGAGCCTGATGCTTGTTTTATTCCCTGTATGCATATATATCCACCTCTGAGATACTATCGAATTCCATGTAATAGGCGCTTAAATGAGAAAATAATGGTGAGTGGCGGTACGCCCTCTTGGGCGTCGATGCCAAGGGCTCGCTTTATTTTATTGCGGTTCGATGCTCAACTTAATAGAATTTACACTGACAAAGGGGGAAACATTGTCGTCGGTTTTAGTGAAAAAAAAAAAACAAAAAATAAAATTCGCCGTTCCAGAGAAAAAAATTTTAGATTCGGAAATAATTTCGAGGCATTTGAAAAATGAAATGAAAATGACTTTACAATTAACGAGATATACGAACAAACGAACGACTACGCTTGTTACGAAAGCTGTAGAAACTTTTTCATGAGTTTGCTGAAAGGGTGCTCCATCCTGTTTAGAAAACTTGATGAATTGTCAAGAGAAAATGGAATGAAAACGTGTCCGAAATTCGGGTTGCAAGCGGTGCGATTACGAGGTAAAATTGAAACCTGAAAGCTGGATGCAAATTGATCTGGAATATTATGTGAAGCGATTTGCACGACTCGAGAGACGGAAGGACGAGAATTTTGTTGGAGGAATGAATTAAGTTGGATTTTCATGTTGAATTAAACCTGAAAATCTAGCACACAGTCGCCCGTCTCTTCTTCTCTCGTTTCCTCGTGCCCAGCTGCTGCGATCTGTGTGCCAACGTATGCAATTTTCGCTAGCGATTCCAAGAGATATTCGAGCCGGTGGTCCAGTTTGACGAGAGGACGAGAGACGTGGATATGCGATACGAGAGTATGCGCGCTCGCAGAGCCTGTGCTAAGCTGGTTTTCCGCATAAAGGTTACCGAGCGAGGCTCGTATGGACATTGTTTACGTAATGTGCACAGCATGCGGATGGACAAGGGTTCACCGATGCCCCAGTAAGCTCGGAGCGAGCAGACGAGATACTGCTCTCTACGAGCAGGCTACTCATTCAGGTAAATACAAACCGCAATATATAAACATCCATAAGTAAATAGGCTACGAGGTGAAAAGGGCGTAATGTTCATAAATTCAAGAGACGACTCCCGCAGTCTTGGACCCTTTCAGTTCCAACTAAATGGGTCATATATCTATGTATCTGTCCTACTGCTGTCGACGAGTTTCGCATATACCTTCTCGTACTGGCACGTACAGCGTACTTTTCAGAAACATATACGCAAATGGAACGCCAAAGAATGAGTACTTATGTGTATGTTGCATTGCATGTACGAAAAATACGAGCTGCTGGAAAGCTAGTTCGTTCAAACATTTGTACATACATGGATATGAATTCGTACGTGGGGTCAAGTATGAATGCGAGTGTTTCTTATACATGAGAGCAGCTTTCGCATATATAGACATTTATGTGTGTATATGTGTGTCTATTGGTTTGAATGTGTTGCGGGTTCGTGTACGTGCGAGTACAAATATACCTTTTCTATGGCCGCTAGGTCGTTCTGACATATGGAATGGCAAATTTTCCGCAAAAGTAAGCTGCACCGTTCGTAGCTCGTAACAAGAAAACTCTTCTCTTTTCTCTCGCTCTCTCTTTTCCTCGCCCTCGCACTCCCTATCGTACTTTTTCCGTAACTCTCTTTTTATAGCAACAAAAAATCCTTGGCGCAGTCATTGAAAGCAAATACAGCAAAATAAAAAGACGAAAACTTACGGTTTCTCATTTATTAGGCTCCTTTTTTTTCTCTTTGCGTATCACGAGAGCTGCTGGCACTTATTCGAAACCTAGGACATCGTAAATATGGATTTCTGCCGTTTTTTCTTTCCTTTTTTTTTGTTGAATCAGAGATTCACATTCAGACGAAATCAGGTCGCCTACTTTTTAACTCGTGCGGAATAATTGTCAGCGGAATTGTGTTGCTGCTTCATTATTGTGAGTTTTGAGTTTACTCTGCTGTAAAACTTGGCATCCTCTCGAAAGATCTTTGCCGCGGTAGATTACTTTTAATTGAGTGTCTACTTGAGATTTTCTATCGCGTAAAACTCTTTCGTACAGTAGAAACGATAAACATGGAAATTATTTTCGGAGAGTGTATGCACGTGCAGAGAATTCTCATCGGAATAGCCTGAGGACCTGCTGTTTTGGCAACTTTGTTGGTCCAGAATGCGAATTTTCAAAAGAATTTTTTTTTTTTTCTATTATTCCGAACCTTTATGAGTTTTTATTTTGTTTTTACGAAAGTTTGCAATCTGCTCAGAATTCAAGGTCATTCTCAATTTCATTGTGCAACGATAGTCAAAGAAATATTCGTTGTTGACGACAGGAGTAGAAGTGATCCAAAAATCTCCATGTAAAAGTGGCCAAGCATAAATGTTCGGTTTACGATGGCAAGGAAATACATTTTATGCCAATTTTTATGGAATATATTCGTACTCGCGATCGTATGCTCGTATCGATCGATTTCGCGGAAAAAACGAGCGTAAAAATCCACGCTGTAAACCGCGTTGTTCGTAAGCTGTAAAATCGCTTGCGTTAGATTGGTTTTATGTTTAACGCATTTTTTTTTTCACTCGATAGTATCGATGGATGTGAAGAAAATGCTGAACGTGAATAACGCGAGCGATCACGAACACGTGTATGGAAAAAGAGAAAAAAGAAATAATGACGATGAAAATTTACGTCATGGATGAAAAATTCTTTCGCTGGGTCTGATTTTTATTTTGTCTAAAATTCCATAACGCAGTTTTTTCGGAAATAAAAATATCAGGAAACTTTTTGAAATTTTGTTAATTTTCTCCATAACTATCGACAGACGACAAATAATTATCTGCTAGGAACACCGATTTTCATTAATGAGGATTCCGCACGATGTCCGTTATCGTTGGAGCAAGAAATACTCGAGCTTCCTGGAGAATAGGCAGCGAGAAAGTGAAGGAATGTGTACGAACGTGGTTGGACACTAATAATGACAATTAAATACGAGAACGAAGCGAACGGTCAACGTCCCGCAATTAAATTCTTCTTGGCGAGCCCGTCAAAAAAGAAAAAGAAACAAATAGTTTTTAATTGATGGCTTAATCAAGAAGAATTTAGCAGTTGGACCATATTGAAGGGACAAAGGGCAGGGCTGTGACGTAATTGCAAGAGGAGGCTCGAAGGTTTTTCGTCCATCGAATGTCACAAGGTCCTCGGAAACTAAAAGCAGAAAAACAACATGGGAAGGTCTCTGAGCAACAAAAAAAAAACGAACGGGGTGACCAGGAGATGGCACGAAAAAAAATCGCCATAACAATTTATTGCGATCTGCTCGTGTGGCGTGCTCCGATTTCCGATGATGGCATACGCAGGAGGTTATATTTTATCGATATGAAAGGAGGCATTTGAGGGTCAACGCGATTACGTCGGTACATCGGGGTTATGGGTGTTCGCAGGTGGTGGAAAATATGGCACTATTAAAATTAATGGGAGCTACATCGTCACGGTTTCTCTAGGGCTATCAAAGAGAAGCTGGTCGAGTTCCTGCAAAATAAACCCGATCATATACATATACATCGCAGGCAATGGACCTAATTTATCGTATTTTCGGATTTTCGCGTTAAAGCAGTTGAAAAAAAATGTCTAAATAAAAAATGCTGGCAAGGCAGAAAGTTTTTCATGAAAAAAGTAGCTCCAACCATCCTCTCCCGGACCAACGAATTGTTTCTAGACTTCCCAAGCGAAACATCCTCAAAAATTTCGCTTTGACAACGAAACGACCACAGCAGCTGAAGATTTTTCCTCCTGAACATGTTGTCAACATAAACGAGTCATCGAATGGTCCATACGTAACCAAAAATTTGCTGCGTAGGTTTGGGCTTAAGTGCACAGACGTGGAGCGAGAAATTAGTGGTGAGCGAAGTACGGCTCCGAAGATTCCGTGGATAACCATCTCGTTCATTTGTGAGGATACGATATACATATATATAGAGATCCTACATAGCGACACCTGCTATGACGCTATATACATATCCATATGTACATATATACGAGCGATATAGACAAGAGATGCCTCGGTGCATACATCAGACATTGTGCATAGCTGCCTTCACCTCAGTTATCTTAATTACATCTGTAATGTACACCGCAAAGCTCTGTAGCACCCTCGTCGCATTGTTATTCCCCGCAACTATGGGGAATTCCATGTAAAATTTTGCAAGCCCCAAACTCGTGATTCGTGCACGAAAAAAGTGGATTCTGCAAACGTTCATTCTTTTTTCGTCACTACAGCCTCTTCGGGAGGAGTGAACGAGTGAAAAATCTGAATTGGCTGTGAAAATGTGAAGTGTGACTCCATAAAATTGCAAAGTCACGAATCGCAAGATCGAGGGCGCTGCAATGTTTATACAGTCACGTGAAAAGCTCCATACACATTTGCAGGTAAATGCAATGCAGTTCGCTCTCGCTCTTTCTTTCTTCGGAACCCTCACCAAGGCTTGCGCAGTGCTTCACCGACGCATTCGCGCTTTCACAAAGACACACAAATACTCGCACACTCACAGACACCCACGAGTATGCAGCCTGCGGGCCGAAAACATGCCACCACCAATGGGCTTCTCCTTCACCACCAAACAAGCCATTCATACGTACAGACGTACGTAGACCAATGTGGTTACAATCGTAAGGCCATACATACGCATAATACGTGTTGTACGTAATTGCATAGCGACGCTGAACGACTGATAATTCAAATGCACGCAATATTCTCCCGTAAACGAGGGATATGAGCTGCCCTTAACGTCTGATTCGAAACGAATATTTCTTACAGCTATTTCGACTATTCTTTCAATAGACCTTGCTCGTACACCTTGATTAATGGAAATGATTAACTGTCGTAACGTATTCACGTCAATCTTCACAAAAAACTTTTACATTTTTAATCAATTTGCAAAAGTTCCTTTTTTTTATTGAATTCTGTAATTATTGGAATGGATTCAAAAATATGGAAATAACTCACGCGATTTTCTATAAATGTCATACTTGCCAGCGTGTGGTTTTTTTGCTCAAGGGTCACCACCGTGCTGTCTAATTTTGGTTCATAAAGAATAATCCTCTTACCTGAAACACACAAGAGAGAAAAGTGGTTAAAATTATGGACATTGCGATTTATAATGCACGTTAAAAATTCAGTGCGGAGTTCGGGTTTTTCTTCTCGATCTTTTTGCAATCGAGAACGCGATAGAGATAAATTTTCCGAGTGTTTGGTTATCATTAACGACAGAGCCAATTAGTTGATATCAGAGCGTTCGTGATTGATTTGTTGATCGCCTATTCGTTGTCTTGTCCCAAGGGACTAATCTCTTTGTATTATCCGGGCAATAAATCAAGCTTTTGCGGAAGGGGTTGGAGGGAAGGAAAACTGTTTCCAGGATTTCTTTGTATGTGTGAAAGTTTCAAGATTGATACTGGATGTTGAAGAAAAGTTTTACGAAAAGCAACTCGTGCGCCCTCCTAAATCGTCGCCTTTACCAAAAAGTTGCTTTCAATGTCGTTTGGGTGGAGGAGGCGCGTTCGAACATTTTGGAAACAAGGGTAACTGATGAGTTTCGTGTAAACGAAACAACACGGTACGAGTTCGTACCAGGACATACACGCGGCCTGTAATAATAATTATGGTTTACGATCCTACCCTCGTGTATGTTGTATGCATGTGTTTACATATGTATTCACACGCACATACAAACTCGGGCGTACAAGACACAGAGTGTTCTGCGTGACGCTTCGACGAACGAAGAAATAATAACGTGCCCGCGGGGTGTGGGTTTGTGTGAGTCAGGCTCGATTTCTCGTAATAAATCAACGAGACACGCGCAGCTTTTCTTCCCATTTTGCTACTCCCCTGTTGCCTTATCTCAATCCCTCATTTTGTGATCTTATCACATTTTTCCCGTCTATTTCGATGGAACGAACACGTTATCGCGATATCGGTGGATATTTCAATGACAACCAAATTTCGAATCAAACCACCGCGAGAATTAACTTTCGCTGATTACACCGCGAGCGCGGAAAAGAACTGCTAATTGGATTTACAAGAATCATTTATTCACTTTTAGCATATAGAGAAAATAAACTCGATCGTCGTCCACGTGACGCACCACCGACGAACTTGTTTGAAAGTCCATCCGGTACTCGGGTTGACTATGGGGAAACTCTCGTGAAACAGCACAAGATTCCGTGGAGGACTCGGAAGAGGAGAATTTGCTGCTCCGCGTGCTCGACAGCAGGATGAGGACGTGTGGTCTCGGTGGAACGGTGAGTGAGCGCGGTTACATGCTCAAGCGTTGAGTAACTTGAGTTCGGATGAACATTCCGAGAGGAACAATGCACAAGCCTCACGCTAGCAGGTTTTGCCAAGTAGCTGCTGGTGTCACAGTGTCATGGCGTCAGTTGAAATCTCGCAGTGTCAAAGTTGAGATTTCAATATGTGCCAATTCGTGGCCACGCCCGAGATTCCGGAAGTGTAGAGCGATGCTCGCATCTCGAAATGGGAAACAGACAACTTTGAAAAATTCGTATGCAGCACGCCGAAGGTGGAAAAGGGCAGATAAACGAAAAAGGGCCAATGAGGATTTACCGAGAAAATGAAATTGAACGATATTAAGGGATGAAATAGAAAAATGTTAATTTCACGTGGAATACGCTCAGTTCCAGGCTCGAGTGCAACGTCTGCGAGGCCTACGCTTCCTCTAGGATACGTACCAGAGCAAACCAGAGCGTTATTGCGAGCGGTGAGTTCCATGGGCGCACGAGGAAATTATGATCCCGTCCTGCCATCGGTCTCAGCGTCGTCGGCTGTCGTGATTGCATAACAATGAGGGGGGATTCCGGGAATTGCTTTTACGTGTCTAGAATTACTGGGGAACACAATGCTTGATGGTGTCCGGGTGCTCGGGTCGCCTTCACCGCCGCCATCACTAGAATAAGCGACCTTTAGCATCCCTCTCGTGTAAATACCTGGATATGTTGGAGGACTATGCATCATTGGGTAATTTCTAGCGAACGATTCAATTGAAGCTCGTCGGCATTTGGAGTATGTGAATATAATGAAGCATCCGTTTATACCGGACGACGAGCGGGAGGGGGGGGGGGGG
>JBAJMU010000007.1:7608241-7910540 GCA_037952995.1 Hyposoter didymator
GGGAAGGATATATTCTAAACGCGTATATAGACATGCACCTGCTGCTATTGGTATATATCTGGCAAGCCGACGTCAGCGCCAACTGCTTCGCATCCTGAGGGTGATATTCTCATACACACGTTTGCCTCATCCTCTTGCCCTTAGCAAAGGGGATCAGAGAGGACACCCCCGCGACTACAAGAGCCTCCAAAAACAACTCTGCTGCGGCTCTCGATTCGCCGCAAGCATCGAAATTGGCTCTTCTCTTCGTTCGAGCCCCCCGCATCAAACCAAAACGGTATAACACTTTGAAGCTCCGTTCAACCGAATAATTATCCACCCACTGTACACACTACTCTCGAATAAACCTCCGAACCATCTCTATAAGCCCGCACCCCTACCATTACAATTGTTTCCTCATGTCATGCCCAGATTAACTACATTCGCCTCTCTTACCCTCTGCTCGTCGCTTTCCATTTCTCTGATACACCGCGATCGGACCGGCGTATCTACACACTCGATTCTGTCTGTACATGCAGAGCGAACGCCCGGCTCTGTAGAATTGAAAATTGAGACAGTTTCTGGTGATGGGTTTTCATCATTACGTACGAGGCCGGGATGGATACGTTTCAACTCAATGGCCGCAGCACATGATCAAAAATTTCATCATGTTTTCGAGTGTCCAACTTTATTGTGATTCACTCGATTATAACCGACCAAGAGAATCGGACGTTCGCTTCATCGGAGCGTTCATTATCGGAATTCCCGATAATAAATATACAGACTGCCAAGTGGTTATTGTTAATTACAGTTTGGCCACAGCAGCAAGTTCATTGCAATTCTTGAGCGCAGTATTAATGCAACAACCTTATCAGAGACGATACATCACCGGACTGCGTTGCATTGATACAGAAATTCTTTTTTTTCCAAAAAATTTCAAATTAGTTTCGTACACAGGCGTCAGTGAAATATTGTAAAATGTCCATCAAAGTTTCTCCTTGATTAGCTCCCGGAATCGATAAGCTTCAAGGAAGTTGCTACCGCAACTGTCTCTTCGTTCACGTACCAGAATGAGTGCTACTGAAGCTTTCTGCAGTTGAACGCAGTATTACAACTGTTTCCTCGTGATAACTTGTGCCAACATTACCGATAGTGCAGGTTTACTATATCGCCCGTCACTCAACGTCTATTGTTGCAGTTGCTGCTCGTTGCAGTCGGAATTATGAAGCATCTGACAGCCTCTGGCTTCGTGCACTTGATCAACAACTCGAACGTCAAAACTGCTAGAAATACGACCGCGGGTGGAGCCGACACCCTCGGGATTTAATTGGGAGTGACTTGCAATCCTATTGACGATTGAATCGGTCTATTTTGGTATGACAAAGGGCGGACGAGCATCTTCGAGAAGTGAGCATCGAGTCAAGTAGTTAAGTCAGCTTTAACTTGGAACGTATACCAGTTGGCTGGGATGTAAACGTTCGGTGTGTTTCCTTCGAATGTAGTATATATTGTGAGTACGCAGGTATAGTGCGGGGTTTACAAAGTTCAATCATTTTCTCGTACTAACTTGGTCGTGTAAGCTTCGCTATAACGTTTCACTCGTTGGCGACTTTGCTCCGGATAGGCTGTGCGCGATTCGTACGTGCAATTTAGCAACTTTTCCGCGTATTTCAGGGGATACCTAGTAAGCGACAACTTTTCCGTTGCTGGTGCAGAGGATTCTCGTTTGGAAGTCTAGCCTCTGTGAGATGTAGGGATTCCTATAGGAGCAGTCCATGCGTTTATATAAAGGAGATTGGGTTCTGTAAAAACTTTTACACGAGACTAACACATCGGGAGATTTACCAACTATCCGACAGCAGACCAGATGATATCTTGGGGAATTCTTATTTCGTAATCTTTTGGTAAATTAATTGAAAAAAAAGCTTTGTGTGGAGCACGTGACTTGGTATTTCGTTTAACGGGTGTATAGTCCAAACGGAGATAGTATCTAAGGTCCAATTTGGGGTGACCATTGGCCAGTCCACGTATGGCTGGCTGCGTCGGATATATACACAGAAATCACTAAGATTTCAATCAGTAGAATCGTTAAAGACGAAGGCATGGAACAGGAAAAGGGAATCTCCGGTTGGAGGGCTTGGTATTACGACGTCATATTGGACCGTCGTTATTCACCGTCTGGAGATCTCGGCAAACACCGTACAGAAATTTCCCAAATTTCACTCTCTGTTCTACCATTTTCTCTCCTCTCCTTGGACCAAATTTCTCTCAACAGAGCGCGACCTTATACGCTCGTCACTTGGATAATTTCAGCAAGCGATTCTACACGCAGCTACACCGTGATGAGAGCGGAGAATGTTGCTACAAAATCTCCAAACTGAAGCAGCAACAGCAGCAGCAGCAGCCGACTAGGCTCTTCTGAGTGTAGAGACTCTTGCTTCATTCCCGTCTAGCCCGTCAAGGAGAGACGCCACCGAACCAACCCAGACGAATAAGCTCTACCATTGAGAATATATTCTCGAGTGCCTCGGAGATTTCAATATCATCCGCGAAGATGCGGTGGTTTCTCACGAGATATGTATATCCAGCTTGATGTGGCGGACAACGGGGAATACTGGAAAACGCGAGGGATGAGCGCGATTCCCTCGTGAAAGCTGAAATATTCGTTACTGCATATTTTCATTTGATCCTCGACCGCGAATCGAAATAAATAACAACAATGGGAAGAGCAGAAAAATGGAACATTGAGTTTTATGAAAATATATTTTTGCTTCCGAGGATATCGCGTATGTAGAGGCTGGAAGAATTCAATATGATTTACATGCACATGACAACAGAAACAAAACATTGGGGCGAGGGTGCTGCACCCACAGGGGGGAAATGGCATGTCTATTGTACCCAGTGGACATTGGTATTCGAATGACACGATGCGAGGCCAAAGTCATTCCCGAAGACCCCAACGACCCTATTTACCCTAAATGCCCCTCGAGTCTCGAAATATGTGTGTCTACGGGTCTCGAGCGGAGACTCGATCGATATTTATACGAAATAGCAAGTCCACCGGTCGACTTTAGAGACGCGTGTAGGCGAGATGTCGTCGCGCGGGGCAGCATGGGGTTTTGTTCTGTTGGTTCCTCGAGGGGTTTCGCTGGCCGACCCCGATGCCATAAGTCATCCGCCTTCGATATTAGCGATCCGCATGAAGTAGCTCGACACTCTCGTCGGCCCTATACGTGAGCTATACCGAATCGCTCTCAAAGTTAGCCAACGATACGGCTTGTGCGCGTTCGTTGATTCTCTTGCTCTTTCGCTCGCCATTCAGCTTGGGTCAAACGGGTTTCTATATTGATATTAACACGTTTACCGTACTATGCTTCCGCACTATATCAAAGCAGCTAACCGGTAACCATTGGCAACGTTGCTTATAAGGAGCTAATTCCCGGAGGGTTGCTGCGAGGGGAAACAGGGTATAGTCACAATTCACGCGTTACAACGTTATTGAACTTTGCGTAGGGCAAAAGGTGGGCTGACGATAAATTTTCGCTGAAACTTTACACCCCAGGATATGCCGGCATAAGAATTGTAGCTCGTGTATGCAAGTATTCTTGAAATATGTCCAATGTTATCGAGAACAACGTTCCTGGAGGAGCAGAAACGTCTTTACGTGCACGGCATAAACACGATGACATTTTCTTGATGTAATCCCAAATGTTTTTTCTTCCTTCGAGTTTTCCGCAATTATAACATGCTGCGACTATCCAATGGACCAAAGATGTAACCCGCAGATGTCGGTGAGCACGGGCTGGAGTAGAAATAATCTCATGGAGCAACTAACTACGTTTTACGACAAGGTTATCGCGACTCGATCGTAAAAAACGCTCGTACAGCCAAGTAACGACCGGAGAACGTTGGGGAACATCGCGCAGAAAGACACTGTTCGTAACGATTGGTAGTCCTGTGCCGTGTTTCGAGCATCCATGCTCGAGCAACCTTTGCCTATCTGTACACATACCCTTTAAGGCTATGGATACACCAGCGGAACAGGCTTTGTGCGCGTGTGTACACTTTGTAGCCTCAACTCGTCTTCTACTGCGTTATCTCCGACTCACCAGTAGCCAGCTAGCGAACATGCTATCAGGCCTCACGTTAACGGTAGCGAATAAGAGAAACGGTTGTTCACGACCTCGCGGCCTTCTTGTTATCAATTCCACGATGAGCTAAGCTACGAAACGTAGAATCTAGGTGAATCGCTCTGTGTGCAGAGAGAACTTTTCCAGACTATATTTTTCTTTTTCGATACTTCCTCAAGTAGCTTTTCCCTTTGCACGCTCTTGCACTCTTCTCTTGCGTTCTTCTGACGCCGGCGGAACGGCTATCGTATTAGAGAACGAGGCGAAACCTGTAAAGAGGTTCTACCAATAAAATTGATGGGTCGTAGCATCCGGACAGAGACCCAAGACCGAGGCTACATTTTCGAGACCCACGGCCCATGTGACTAGAAAGCAAGTGTCCCATTTGCACGCTGGACTTTTTTTACTCTCCCAACCAGAAAAGCACCCGTTCGAACTAATGCAGTAATCGAACGAGCAACTTCTTAACTCACGAGCCATCTGTCAGACTTCGAGCTCCATATATGAAGCTTCGATATTGATTATCGCTAAGTTAGCTCAAACCAGCTCCTGCATCTCCTGCCCCTCAAGATGGATACACGAGAGCACTGAAGTTATAAACCACGCACCACTGACTCCCTAACTCTCTGCATACTTACGATATACTTGGCACATTTGGTAGTTCAAATCCATTTCCACTCTCATGACATTTACGCTGAACTAAATATTGACATACTCGTGAAATTATTGCTCACGTGCCTAAAACGTAATTACGCGACAGTAGCATCTGGATAGAGTCAAAAAAGCAGTTGTTATGGTCAGAACTCGATACATTGCCAGAAAAAACGAAGAAAGGATCGCCCACTGTAAGTTGGAGCTTGGCTGGGCTTAGAGAAAAGAACCAAATTCCTCATCGTGTGCGGAAATGAATTCGAATCTTTGGCAATGAATCGATTAATCCAAAAGGTACGTGTTACGTGGACACATGGTTGGAAGCGGTGTTTCCGCGTGTTTGAAAGAATGAGAGAGAGAGATATGGCGAGATAGTTATTCAGTTGAATGATGGCGAATGGTAGAAGGTCCATAGGCGCGTCGAGTAGACTACAAAAGTGGGACAATATTGGCAAATGAGACGGTACATTTGCTGGGTGTGGGTACCGAGCGGGCATTGTCAAGAGGCGCCAGGGCTACGATAGCCGAACGTACGAACTATGGTGGTGGGCACAGCAGAACGTAATTGCACGCATTGTTTGATGCGTGGCGTGGCAGACGATTCGAATCACCGCGGCGGATGTTCATCCAATGCAGCGCTCTATCTTCTCTCTTTGGGGCTGGCTCTCGTTCTCTCTTCCGACTTTGGGCTGAGCGATCACCACCAGCTATTCTTCGTTTTCAGTCGACATGCCGGGCTGGGCCTCCGCTCATCGACTATTGTTACGAAGCAAGCGCCATCCGTCAATGATTTATTCTCGTATAAAAACACGTTTCTGTTATTGTTGCTACGACGAATATCACATACGAGCTTACACGTGACTCACTCATCTCAGTGAATTGCAAATCATATTCTTCCGTCCCGCCTCTTGACCATTGTGCTCACCCATATGATTCTCAGGCGAACATCCCGAATGGCAGTATCGTTGGAAATAAAACTCCAATTCTTGTTATTTATCTTTGATAAGAAACGACCTAGGGTGTTGTAACCCTAGATACTTTGGAGGGTAGATGGCCCACTTCCTTCCTATCGTTCGCATAAGTGGGTTTGCGTGACCCGGAAGACCGAATTCTATTTCTTCGCCCGAGGGGTGTTGTTTCTTCACAAAGACAAGATGCGGGTTGGATGTGTGTAACTGTTACTCGCGGACGCTCTCGATTTCTTAGGCAATTTCATTCCCTTTCTCTCTTTCCACTTCGCCGCGTCCGTCTCACTCACTCTTTCCCACAATCTTATCGCTGTGCAAATAAATATTTTACATTTGCCACTACATTCAAGCCCAAGTTGCAATAACAACTTGAACGCTGGGCGACCCAATGTCGAGTTCATTCTTCTTATCGTAACAACAATACGAAGCGCGTGGACTTTTCATTCAAAGTTTGCCAAGACAGATCCATGGGATACGTAAAGTCGAGAGAACATCCGGAGGAATAGCGGTTTTCCTCGTAGAAGGCAGCGCTGACAGACGGAAAAGTGACAGTCATGCCATGACCTCTCGGGCCACGTCTTTCTCGTAGTGTCTGCGAAATGCGAATAGCTGAGACACGCTCATGCGACAGAGTCCCGAGGGCTTTAGTGCGCGAGAAACGAACGATAGTTCCGTCGCTGTGTGTTATCGCACGGTCCATCTGTATTCACGGCATTTCTGGCTTATCTTCGCACCAGGCACTTTCTCTTGCCATCTCCTTCTCACTCCCTCACAATCTTAAGCTTTCGTCTTCACAGTCGTTCCTCCTTCTCCTCCTCCATATCTCCTCGGGATTCCTATAGCTTGCTCCTTTGCTTACCCCGTCTCGGCCTCTTGACTGTAAGAATATAAGAAGAAACGCAGGGAGAGAGGGAGAAAGTGGCGTACTTCCTTTATGCCGCTGCTGCTTGCTCATGCTGTCACTCCAGCGTATCACCATCTCTGTTTTCTACCCTATCACCTCGTCACATCTATGTGGGATTCTCTGGAGAAGCATTTCTCTCTCAAACTCTTCACGCTACTCGAGCGCTTGCTCATCTCGTCGTCCTTTATCCCACTTCTTCCTGTTTCATTTTTAGGCGACTCAGCGAGTTCCATGCATGATTCTATACTTCGGATGATCCACGAGCAATCCTAACACCCGAGGCAGGTGGATCCGTACGCGATGCGTTCGCTGGCCTCCTGCAACCTTATCCCCTTTTTATTCTCATGCGAAGCGATCTGAATATATCCGACGAGAAAACCGCAGAGGAAGCCTCTGCACTCTCTCATGCTTCTTCAGCTCCACTCGAGAATTCTGGATGCAACTATAGACTCTGGAAACTATATTCAGAATGAAGAAAGGAGATTTGGTTGCCGACATTATCGAGACTCGAGCACTTCGACGTCATGAGTGTCTTTGGATTAGACCTCCTGGCAGACCAAAGGATATTTCTCTTTTGCCCAGCTCATGGTTACATTATTTTTTTGCCATTTGCCCCTATTTCTCTGATTTAAATGTTCAAGGATTCTTCATCGTTGTTTTAACGTCCAGATTCTTCGAGGCTGCCTTGCCTCCACGTACCTCTCTCGAGATCCGATGAAATTCAGCCGAAGCTATAAGTTCGAGCGTGATGCTTCTCGGACAGTGATTTCATTGTTCTATCCATGGTCAAAGTGATCGAGAAGGATTTCTTGGAAAAGTGAAGTGGGTGACCCTCTCCAAGAGCTCCGTCCGCCGAAAGGTACGCACGCTGACCAAGCCGGTCTGACCAGTCTTCTCTGGCCTCGCGTTCAACGAACCTCAGCCTGAACCTCTCTCAGCTTCTCTTTTTTTATCTTTTCTCTAGTAATCTTCTACATACGTCACTTGTGCAGCTCTCGAACGCTCCTCCGTTGCCTACATCCCACACACGTCTTCAGAAATGCCATTCAATACCTCGTTCCGACTGCTAGACTAATAAAAAATGAAATTGCTGAACAAACGATTTGGCTGGAATTCTTCTCAACAAACATCTCACTCTCGACACGAAATTGCAGATGTTTGCAGTTTACGATTTCGTCATCGAAGCAGTGGCAGAACGGAGAAAAAAAGGTTCGAATAATCGTCATCTGATAAGAGAGATAAAGTGGGAAATGGCTCGCGATACGTCGAAGCGTTTTAAAGATTCTAAACGATCTGCGAGTCAGAGGATGTTTGTTGAAAACGTTTTCATTTGTATATACGTGGAACCGTTGTTTTATCAGGTTCTTTTGATTACCGTCGAGCCCGATCAATCGGGATAGGAGGTTATCGTGTTCCATCGTGAGTCTTCCACTTGGACGACAACGCTGGCCTGGTCGAGTTTCTATTATTCAGTCGCAGATCGTTAGTGTTCGAGTTTCTTGGGCGTTTTCGAGTATTAATAAATAAAGCTCAGCTCAGACTTCTCGCGGAGAGAATCGATAAGATTATAATGCGGAAAAGCAGACTTCAAGTTTCCTGGCTCATACGTACCTACGATTATCGATCTCAGGAACGTAATTGTGCTTGCATTTCGATTTGGTATCAACCCTTCCTACACAGGTAATAATGTATGAGTATGAACGTCGTTTCGAAAAGCATCGAAGACTCTACAGCTGCAGAGAAAAATTTCCACCTACCGAGACTAATGAAATAATCAAGAAAAATGAGGAATAAATATTCAGAACTTCAGAACTGGAGTATTTCTTAAAACAAGTCATTGGATGATTCATCCCCTCGAGAAAATTGTCGTCCGGAGAGCACAGACTTGCCTTTTGGCTCGCTCCGGCATCGTCGACCCCGTTCCGTTATAACTTGACGACGAGGGTGAGACTCTGGGTATAATTCTGCAGTGTTACACGAAAAAAATATTCCAAATTGGGGAGAAATTCAGTTTCTTGAAAATGTTGAACAATTCACACGAGTAACGAATTTCTTTGGCCATAAACGAAAGACTACGTTCGACTGTCTGTGCTGGCAGAGTGTTTTCTCGAGAAAGGGCTGAGAGCGTGCAATTACGCGAAGAAGGTACACCGACGCATTAAAAATCTACCTCTTCTTCTGTGTTCCATGCCCAATTGAAGAGCGCGCTCGGACCAATTTTCTTTGGCTGTGATGACGGTCTCGTAGCATTCCGTACATAACTATAGAAGAGAGAAAGAGAGAAATAAGTGGCGCGGCGGCGAGGAAATTCATAAGAGAGCACTACGACGCTACTTTCGGCATGCCTTATACCACCCTGAGGATTTAATTAAGGCGTTAATTGGAAAACGGCGAGGCTTAATCGGAACCCATTTCCTTCTGGCAAAAAAAAAATGCTGAGATCGCGATAACGACTGGCCTTAAGTACGATTAACTCTTTTCCTCGGCTATTACTTCGAATGAGACTCTGCCTGACTGCTTTCTCGTTCGATATTCTGATACATGCACCGAGGCATTTATATGACGAAATAACAAATATCGAGTAAGCACAATTACACAATACAACGTTTATAATGGCAAAGTCGTAAGACCGGAAATTCGCAATATATTTATTTCTAAAATGAATATTCTATCGTCCAAAGAATTAAATCAATTTTTTTTTAAACTTCCAGATCGAAAACGACGTTTCAAAATCGAAATTGAATCGAAATCGATAAAAAATCAACGAAGACTCGACTCCCGGACGTGATTATGGCGAGGGACTTTGACGATTATTTGAGTAGACATTGCGGGACTATGAAAAGATTTGATGATTTAAAAAATTGACCAATTGCCAAGAATCTTCCCTCATCTTTCTACGTCTACGGGTTACGAGGGTGAGGTGAGTGTATTCGGTATGGGCGATCCCATATGTACATTAAACTCTATAGCGTACGTCTATCCAAAGATCCCAAGAGCCACTAGACTGTCTGATAATGTCCGCTGATTGATACACACGCTCGCTCTTCCGTTCTCCTTCTCTCTCTCGCTCTTCCAGGCCAGCGTGTGATTGATGCGATCGATCTACGTCAATAGACTGTCGAGTTATCGCATCCCCTTATATTTTGGGACACAAATATGCTCGAGGCCGGAGCCCTTGCATTTCTCTCGTGTTATAATCGTATCAGAGAAATATGAGGTTGGAATTGATTCCATTTATGAGGGCCAAATAATCACTCGATATCGAAAAACAGATTATGGCAAACGCCAGTTCAAGACTCTTTTTCCCTACGAGAATAATCTTGATAGATTTCAATCAACATAATTTGATCCACAGGATGATGAGCTCTCGAAGGAATTATCACTCAATTACGTACTTGATTTTCAACGCGATCAACCCACACGAGAAGTTGTTATAATTACATGGAATTTTGAGTTTTTCGTTACGATAATCGTGGCAAAATCGTAACAATCGTTCGGGGACGTTAAATTTATTTCGTTGATCGAAAATTCAGTGAATAATTCGAAAGGTTTTCAATTATCACGTTTCCTGTAGAAACTTATTTCTTTATCGTAAATTTTTACGATCCCTCGATGAATAAAAAAAAAATTCTATATTCTGTGGAGATTTGTTGAATTTCAGGTCAGCATTGCGGTGCCTTTGAAAATTTGGGTCAAGGCTTGAAATTTCCAAGCTGAAGTTTCTAAAAATAGTTGATTTTTAATAGAGCAAGCAGCAGATATTCGCTTTGGGCCATTTAGATCATTGAAGTGGTGGCAGCAGCACGTATGGTGACCTGCATATTTAGGATTTGCAGAGAGCATAACAGTGGATATCCGGTGCGTCTAATTGCCAATTATAATTCCTATTAATTAGAACAATCCGAAAATGGAAGAGCGCGCATGCGTCTGTGTAACGCTTCTTCGTGGCGACCATTAACGAGTCTAGTGGCGACGAACTTGTTCCCGGCGTTTAGCCAGCTCGCTGCGTAATAATTATTGGAGCACGAGCCAGCCAACAGGAGGATTATCGTCAGCTATTTTCGCGATAAAGCGGTTTTCTTTGTAATTGCTTCGGTCACGACGAAACAGCTGCGCGTTCGAGTCGACACCGCGGCTTCGCGTTCGACTTGATCCCTCCACGAGGACCCTGCTCTTGTTTGGCTTACACGTAACAAATCCTTTGGTAAAAAGAGCCCTCCCAATTCCCCCAATCGGCACGCACATCGCGTTAATCAGTGGGTTATTATTAACGTTTCGTTGTTGTAGAAAACGCGTACAAATAAGTAAAAATAATTCGATCGCTCTTTAAAATTCCAGTGAAGCCTAAAACAGCTGTCTGCGAAATTCGAAAAAAAGCCAAAAATGCAGATTCATCCCTCAAGGGATTTAATCGTATGCCTGAATTTGGTAAAACGAGGGGATGAAGAATCGAGATGAGTAGGTGGTCAGGAATCTCCCCCAGCGTGTGTGCATATCTGAACACAATATCGTGATTTCGAATATGCATTTATCGTTAATGCGTTCGATTGTGCAGTGCATGCTGCTCGGGGTGGACGTACCGACCACCTCCAGAGCCTATGCAAACGAACGCCGAGAGGGTGGTTGGAAACCATCGAGATTCCACAGGGCAACTGTGCGTAGATGAAGCACCCAGAAAACGCTACACATGCCTATACACACACGTATACACGTATGTATGAATACATACACAGTTGTACTTACGAGCACTCGAGAACGGCATCAAGGTTGAGTTTATTCAACATCGCTTCTCTCAGTTGATCGAATAATGTGTTTATTCCATCGAATATAGCGCTCGTTACATAAGCTCCAGTGAAATTTACAGTCGTTAATTGTTCATTACTTGTCCATTGAATGCGCAAGTGTGTATCTCCATATCGTACAAAATCCTCGCCGCACAGGTGTGTCGAGCACGTAATTCTATAGATCCACGTACACTTACAAAGTCGAGAGTATCCTCTGGATGAATTTGGCAACTAATGAGAAATCGAGCCAGAATTTTAATCAAAAAGAAAAGAAGTGAGAAAAAAAACAATGCTCATTGTTCGAGACGCGATTGCAACGTTTATATCAAGTTTTGTTCGAAAATGCAAAAATTAGATGGTGCGCGATTGAATTGCAATTTCTCATTATAGCGAAAAAGTCAATCAAGTGAAAATCTCGGCATAGAATGACGGCGTCCTATCGGAAGATGTAATTATTAATGTGAATGCACTTTGATGGGCCGCTTGTTGATCGGGGATCGAATAATTCGGAGCACTGAATAGATCGCGCAAAATGGAATGAGACTAGGCGAGACGAAGGTTTGTCCGTAGAGCCAAACAGAGCGTTCATCAGAATCGAACAGCAGACGTTATCATATACAAACATAACCCTGCTGGGTTAATTGCACTTTGGATTCAACAATATACTCATCGCTGGCTCGCTGGGTGTTGGAAAGCACACTACGAATTCAATGTTTATTCACGATATTATTAATCTGCACTGGGAAGAGTAGAAAATCACATTTGCCGACACATCGCAACCGTCAGAGAACTCCCAACGAATAACGTCAATCGTGCGGTGTTCATTGCGAATACGTTGGCTGGTTAGTAACGATTTGAAGGTCCCAGAGGATAAGGAACAGCGAAACAGTGGACTAGGGAGAAATGCAGTTGTCGGTGGGCTCGGGTAAGAGATTCTTTTAATTTTTAATTCACCGAAAGGCATTCGCGGGCATTCTTCGACGCATCAAATGAACTCCACATTTTGGTAACGATCTAATCTTCTGATTTATTTTAGAATTTCATCGGAAGCATGAAAAATAAGCCGATCCCATTAAAGACGAAAGCCAAACTATCGAACGTGAAAAAAAATCAGGTGCGAGTGCAGCGTAAAAAGAGAGAGAGAGAGCATGAGAGATAGAAGGGGGCTTGAGTGAAGAGAGAATTCGCTTCGCGACTGTAGCAGCAGTAACCCGGATTTGTGAAAAGATCGCACGGGTCAGCGGCCCGGAAAGAACAAACGATGTTCGTTGAAGCGTGTTTCATCCACATTCTCTCCTCGTTCCAGCGTTCCACCGCCGGGCCGATTCGATCGTCTGTCCTGGCTCCCAGTTCGACTCTCACCCTCCCCAAAATCCCTCTCGTCTTTTTCCCTCTTTCCTTCGCTCTCTCTCTCTCTCCCTTGTTCTTGTTACACTCACTCGATGTTACATTCATTCATGGTATAGACTCTGGAACTATTTTCCCCATCGCCGCGAGCGAGTTCGAATCGGAAATCCCCAGGTTCCCGTTCCCAGCTCCCGGCTTGTAAATGTGATTTTGTGCAAGTGTAAAGCGGGCGTTAAATTTTTAGCAAAGAAACGCGGAAGCCCGTGTGAAAAAATGTTGTTCCAAAAATCAAGGGGCTGCGCGCACCGCGAACAGCCTTTCGATCAGACAATCACGGGCTACGGAATTTTTTTAAATATGTTTCTTCAAAGAAACAAACGTGAATACCAACAACTATGCTCGTCGTTCAAAAGCGACTGAATAAATAGCGAATTGATAATTAAGCTCTGGAAAATAATGATTTTCGGCAAAGCCAGACATTCTTTTGGAATTTAAATCACGCGAGGATTAAAGAAGAATGAAGAGAGCTTAAAAGTTATCCGGGTATTGGCCCCTCCGCAGTGATTGTTCCACAGTGGCGAACGATCATGCCCCCGGGAGCTTTTCGTCAGAAAGAGTCTTTTCCTCTTTGGCTTTCGGCGGGACCAGCAGCGGGTTGTTCCTGGCCTCAGCATAGATCGAAAGCGGTTTATACACACACATTTCCCGATTTACTGGTTCGCCGGTATATATAACGCCGATAGAGACAAGAAGAGAAAGAAAGTAAAAAAAAAGAAAAAGAAAAACAAAAAAAAATGAGGGCAAAAGAATGGAAGTTGGGCGATAAACTCACGAGGGCTTTGGAAACAAAAAACTCTCTTACCAATGCCATAAACCACTCCTGATTTTCTTGCTTTTCGCTTTCTCCATACTATGTTCAATTTGAGTTTTTTTCTGAATCTTTTTTATCCCCGTTTCCATGAACATCCTGGAGAGAGGATTGAAGATATGTGGGCGAAGTGGTGCAGTCACATGGGACAAGGTATTGATGGTCTCGTAGTCAACGAATCGTATGCGTCGTAACATCGATTTCGAGCACTGGCCTTTCGCTCTTTTCCACTCTCCCCACTCCCGGACTTAAATTGATTATTTCATACAGGATTGGAGGCTGCATCGTAAAATGCGAAATTTCATTGTCGAAACGACACGTCCCAACGATTGGAAAATCAAAGTTGAGCACGAGAATAGAAAAAAAACGTTTCTCTTTTCTATTTTCAGTATCGGATACTTTCCAAGCACTTTTTCCCATTCAGCATCCAAGTTTTCACTGCCATTGTGTAAAAAACATCTGCACGGTGGTGAAATAAATTTTTCTTGTTGTAATCGCTCTCCATTGCGACCGTCAGGGCGATGACTGCATGCTCGGAACGTCATGTTCTTTATATTACGAACCGAAGCTGAATATAGAACTTCTGCAGCGATTCTAACGTTCACGAGGTCATTTTTAGTTTCTGCCATTTAGAATCTTGCCTGCACGAAGCTTATCTCGCAGCTTCTCGTTTCTCGTCCCGTCAAGAGGGCCGATATGTGTTTCTCGCTTTATATACGCGAGCAAATATTTCGTGTGGTGAAAATGAACAAGGTACGAAATTACTTTGCACGGCTATAATGCACGTCATGTATTTTAAACGAACGTTCAAAATAGCCTGATGATTGCAACGAAGAAAATAATCGATCGTTCGTCGATGTGGAAAAACCCAGTGAATATTTTTCGACCTACAAATTATCGTGATGGTTGGTTTTTCTATAAAAAAATGGAAGAAAATTTCGTGCGTTGGGGAGAATCAATTTCATGAACTTTGACCCGAGCAATTAACTCGAAACGACAAGAGCTCGAACCGGCGTAATTAATGAAAAAATGAAATAAAGGAACGAGGCAGAACAAACGATCGAAATTGACAGAATCGACGTGGCCAACGTGGCGTATGAGCAACGATGATTATATGAGCCAAACACTAGCGACCCATAGAATATACGATATCCAAAAGGGAGAAGGTCATAGGGCTCGTTCCAATCGCGTATATACGAAACTTTGGCTATGAGTTCTCTGTGCAGCTGCCATACGCAAAATGTTTACGGGCAAATAAATGTTTCTCCCGCGTGAGCCACTGTGTCGACGATCACTCATCCGTGATCTCGTAATTCCAACTTTCGCAAATATAATCCGACCAACCGACGCAAATTTCGAATTACCGAATCGATCGTCATATATTTTCTGAACGTTCCGACCAAGCCCTTCAACGAAAATTCAACAGTTTTTCAATCAATTTGTCATTTCGTATCCACATCGATCGCAAAATTAATCTAAAGTGCCCACGATTTGAGCAAATTGAAAAATAAATTATATTCAGAGTTTAAAAAATATAAAACCCATGAAAAATTTATCGCCCTTGGATCAATTAATATTATGAATTCGCGCCAAGAACAAATAACTCAATGATTTCATTTATTTATTTATTTTCAATTCCGCAGCCCCACCGAATGCCTCTGTTTAGATTTTGTCGTTAGATTTTCGTGCAACAATCGCCCTACCTCATTAAACCCTCTGCTGAATATTAAAAGCTATCAAATTTGTTTGGATTATTGTACTGGCCTAGTTCATTAACCGCATTCATTAGATTGGGTATACAGCAACGAGGGCAATAACTGTCTACAAATTTCACTGCATTAAGGGAGTAAATAGAAAACAATGTAAAATTGGTAGTTAATTTAATTGGATTCTGGTTATAAGCACAATTCCAAAAGTGATAATTGAAACCACACAATAAAGCTGAAGCCTTTCTCTCTCGTTCCATCGTTCTCTCTCGCTCTCCTTCTCACTCACATCATGACGAATCACTTATCCCATTTTCTAGAATCGTTCGTCCGCCCAAATCGTAGTTGATAATAACAAAAACATTAAACCGAATAAATTGATACGTGAGTGATCGATAGAAAATTTACGAGTTGGCATTTAGCGTATAATTCTTTTTCGAGGAATGTATTTCGAAATGAGCTCATCGCGGTTGAATCGTTATCGTTCCAGGAGGATCGAGAGAGTTATTCAGTCGACCGATGCGGATGGGAAGCAGAAAAATCTTGTGGAAAGAAAATATGCGAACGAATTTATAATAAAAATGTTACTCGCGGAGGTGCACCGGCGCGTTCTCGATGGAATAACGACGTTGTCTCATTTTCAAAGGCCTGTGTGTACGTCTAGTTGATTATTCTCGTGACGTCACCGCGTGAAAAGCGTATTGTATCACCTCGATAACGATATTCAACACTCGTTCGTTTCCTCGTAAAATTCATCTTCCTCGTCCACGAAGAGAAAGCGTTGTCAGATCTTACTCAACGATATCTCGTTTCTAGCAAATGAGTGCAACGTGTATGCACGAACGAGAAAGAATAAGGTGAAAAAGGAGGATAAAAAGCATGCAGGAGTGGCTACGCTTTCAGCCGGACTGAGCATGTTGGACGGAAAAGCTCGTAATCCGGTATTAAGTTTGGATAGCCGTCAGATTTAGCTTCGTACTTGAGCTTATGGAAAATCTGCGTTACGGTATTTTATTTTCCGTGAAATTCAATGTAGGGAAAAAAACCTCGTGTCTATGTGTCAAACGCAGATAGAGGCAAAAAAAAACGTGTGACTATAAATTTATTTCTCGAGTCCTGAGTTCAGAGAATGTTGAATTGCTTTATATATGAGAGGCGCGAAAGTAACTTTGTAAAATCATCATTTATTCGCATGCACGTGAAACACATTCCCCAATATTTCGTATTCGACTGCGACTGTCTTTTGACGATGCGGGCCGCGAGGCAGAGCAACAGATTATATTTATTCGACTAGATCGCAGTTGGATCAAGTGCATGTTATTTCTGGGTGTGAATCTTGAAAATTTTCGTCATTACATCGAAGAAGAGGGTTCTCCGTCAGGTTTAAAGTTGATATCGAACGTTGCACGTGGCTTCGTTCAATATTGTATGGGGGAAGGAGTGGCTGAAGTGTTCTGGTGAACCGAGGGGATCATGGAAGAGGCGAACAAGGAAGATGAAACATGTGACCTGTATATGAACTTCAGGGATGTATGGGAAGGAAAAAATGGAGAGAGAGAGAGAGGGGCGAGTGTCGACTGACAAAAGCTGCGAATGAAAAACTGCCGTAATCACAACTTTCGACATGGACGCCTCCGAGGCTCAGTTGATCGGAGGGACATCTATCAGCCGCAAGGGGCTCCGAATGCCAGGCTACTTTTATACAATCGACCATATACCCTCGTCGACTGTATTTCCCTCTCTCCCTCTCGCTCTCTATGTTCGCGCGTTCAACGTCTTCATCGACGTCCATTCACAGACTTTCACATCGTTTCTTCGCCGCGCCATCGACCAAGCTGAAAACCAGGTCTGAATGAGAGCTCCGCTCGGGCTACCAAACAAAATGGCCTAACTGACGATCCTAGCCACGCTCGGTAATCCCTCGATTCCGCCTTTTTTATTGCTAACTCACGCGATGTACAGACGGCACTATATCGTTTCCACTCGATACACACTCTCTCCGTCGTACATTATACAACCCTCTACGCCCCCAAGATACACACGATCCATCTCCAAGTTTGTTCCCCGCCGTTGGCGTAAGAAAATCTCGTCACCTTCATCATATGCATCTTCGCTCGGTATCACTGCGATAAATCTCCCGGACGAAAAAATCATAAATCTTTTCGACCGAAGAGTTTTCATTGAGCTGCTGTGCTCGCTACACGTTGCTCTTCTTTCCATTTTCATCAATATTTGCAACTTCATTCGCTCGTGTACGAACCTCGACGATCGAATCAATGAGAAAAAAAAATGTTTGTCGATCATTTTTCACTGAAAAACTGAAAAAAAAATCTACTAAAAACCATTTTAAAAAAAGTGCATCGAGAAAGGACAGGGAAACGAGTATAAACGAGAATAAGAAATTTCCATAATCAATCCGATGGTAGGAAACGAGAATGGGCATGTTTATTTCTTGCTAAACGAGAAGCTAATGGTAAACATCCCCTCGCGCGTTCTTCTCTTTGGCGCGTTTCCCCTATCACATAGAACGTAAAAATTGTAGAGAGAAAGACAGAGAGGAAGAGACTCATGGACAGTACGATAGAGGAAAAAAAGGAAAAAAAATGGCGCCGATGAAACGAGAAAAAAGCGCGAACTTTTGTTTGTTATTTTTTTTTCTACCTCCGTTATTACGTCGGCGTATCTTTACCGGACTCTGTTCTCATCGCAATATACAATTATGCAATAATTTGAAAGGAAAGTCACGAGACTCTCGCTCGTTCCATTTTTCTCTGTTGGTTATTCTTCGTTCTTTTTTTTCGATGTTTCTTTTAATTTTTTTTTCACTCTTTTTCTCTTTCTCTCTTTGCTTCAACGTTTTATGCTTTATCTTTCTTCTACTTTTTTTCTCTAGCTCCTTTTCACTCTATATAGCTTGACGACTTAATGCCCGTTCGAGTCCGAATGGCTCGAGTATCGTCTTGTCGCTGCGATACCGTACTCGCGAATTTATCTTCTTTTCGTTCGGCTCATCTGAGATATATCTTACTAATTGCATAGGAAAAAGGAAGAAAAGCAAAAGGGAAGACAATACTGTATTACGAACGGCAACAATTTCGTTTAAAGTTTATTGTACGATGATGTACAGGAGGAAAGTCCGCGGAAGTCTGAACCGAGTTAGGGAGGAAGTGAGAGAATCGCGTTGACCAGATAGAACGGAAAAAATAAGGTAGCATTCGTCGTTGATTCGAAAACTATACGGATGGGATTAGAGAACGGAAAAGAAGAGGAAAAGCTTGCGGGGGGGAAGGAGAAGGAGAAAGGAGGACGCGGAGAGGCTTGGTTCTTTCGTGAAGTCAGCAAACGACAAAAGACTCGAGCTAATCGCGTTTCCTGCAGACCTTTTTACTTTTCACTCTATATACACATAGCGACCATGTATAAGAGACAAATTTCGTTCGTCGCTTTGTTCGTACTTCTCTTCATTTTGTCTCGTTGCTTCGCGAAGTATATATACTCTTTCACTTACGTCCTCGCCCTTCTTGGATAAATCTCAACACAAAACATTTGTCTTTATCTGTGTCTGCTGACAGAGGCTTCGCAAAAGACGAAACGCTATGACGAGGCGTAATGGAAACCAAGAAAAACAGAATGGAAAGCGCGATAGAATTTTTCCCCAAAAATTTCAATCAAAATTTTGATCCAATTANGCAAACGACAAAAGACTCGAGCTAATCGCGTTTCCTGCAGACCTTTTTACTTTTCACTCTATATACACATAGCGACCATGTATAAGAGACAAATTTCGTTCGTCGCTTTGTTCGTACTTCTCTTCATTTTGTCTCGTTGCTTCGCGAAGTATATATACTCTTTCACTTACGTCCTCGCCCTTCTTGGATAAATCTCGACACAAAACATTTGTCTTTATCTGTGTCTGCTGACAGAGGCTTCGCAAAAGACGAAACGCTATGACGAGGCATAATGGAAACCAAGAAAAACAGAATGGAAAGCGCGATAGAATTTTTCCCCAAAATTTTCAATC
Organism: Hyposoter didymator; assembly: GCA_037952995.1. NCBI lineage: Eukaryota > Metazoa > Arthropoda > Insecta > Hymenoptera > Ichneumonidae > Hyposoter > Hyposoter didymator. Next base: position 7,627,600 of record JBAJMU010000007.1, read on the forward strand.
AAAATTTTGATCCAATTAATCTCGTCAACGGTACAAATTCCGACTCCGTTCGTTTAATCGATATCATGAAATCTCGCTTCCTGCCTCGCTGTCTTTTTCTTTGTAAGTCGCGTTCAGTTTGAGAAAAAAAAGGGAAATAACGAAACCGAAGCAATTTGATGATGAAGTTGAAGAGACGCACGGAGATTGGTTTCAAAGTATATATGTATATAACTCAATTTCTCTCTCCAAAGCGATACTGGTCGATAGAATCGTTAACTGCCGTGTAATCGTTAGCTTTGAGCGCCTTCGAGCCAAAGGAGCCAAAGGAGCCAAATAGAGAGATACGAGAGTACCCGCTGTGACAGGACCAAGGGATTCTAGTAGGCGAAATGATCGGAGTGAGAATAACGTTTACTGCGTAGACATTGGAAGGAATTACAATGGCAAAGAGCGAGAGCGAGAGAGAGAGAGAGGAGAAAGGGACAGAGGGTTAGGTTCAGTTTCCCTGGGAACGTGCCACAAGGGTTTACAAAGCTTCCCATGCGTCCGCAGTCTCCGTAAGCCTGACACGTGCCGGTATTGACCATGTGCTTTACTGTGCCATTAAACACCGGTCCACTAGCTTTTCTTAGAAAGGCTGATGTGTATCAAGCTCATGTTCATTCCAAAATATTAATGAACCATTAATTGTCTCTTGGTTCAACGAACCACGATGAACAAATAATCAATGACTTCATTTTTGGACTCTGACGTTTTTTTCAAACATTCTGAAAATCAGGGGTTTGAAAAATAATTCAAAGAGTGGCTTACGATTAATTCGAGAGGGTGAGAATTTTTTTTTTAATCCTTATAACGTTTCATTACTTTTATCACTGTGGCTACAGACGCGTTCGAAGACTCGTTTAGTCGAGGGACGAAGAACGAGAGAAAAATAGCGTCGGAGAGATCGATAGGGAGCTCGAAGAGGGAGAGCAGACAGTGGAGATCGGAGCAAGCACCAAAGTAATCATCCAAGTTACCACAAGGTGAAAACGTGCCGTTCAAAAGGGGAAGGAAGAAAAAGAGCAAGAGAGAAAAAGAGAGAGAGAGACAGATGAATCCTGCTGGGAATACAACGCTTCAATTGGACGTTCGTCCGCTCAACTTACCTCGTGATCTCTCGCAATTCGATACCAGGATTTTTTCCCTCTCGACTTGAAGATCGTAAACTTTTCTAATACCCTACACGAAAAGGTTAGAAAGTTGAATCAAATTTTGTGACACTTCTGTCTAGAGTTTTAAAGACGTCATTCTAATGTTATTGTTGGTAGACATTTTTTTCCGCATCCAAGTTTCTACACCATATCTCGAAGCTTTCAAATTTTATCGCATCAATTTCTTCTTCACGTTAAATCCACCGAAACTTCAAAGTTATTCGGGTATCGAACAAAGCGAATATCCTAATCAGTATTTGCGCATTTCAGATGCACGGAATTTCGACGTTGAATTATATCACCTGCAGCGTTTTGAACGATCCAAAAACCAAAGTGCTTCCCTATCTGCGTTCTAACATATTTGTGGATGAACATTTGAAACGATCGATTGCTCGGACATTAATTGGACATCATTGAGGTGAATTAGATAATGTGCTTTGTTGTGAACCTGTTATCATCCTACGTTTGTCCAAAGCAAGAGAGAACCGGAGGAGGAGGAGATCGAGAGAGAGAAAGATGGTGAATTGGAGCATGATCGTTTAAGGCTCAAGCATTCTAACGAGTATGGAACGGTGATGAACGCCTTTGCGTCTCGTCGTTGAAATGCAAGTACGAGGTAGGATCAAAGAGGTTCCGGCGTTAAGACTGCCTCGTGATTTCGAGCAATTAAGCGACGTTCACCATAGCGGCCAAGCCTTGCGCACCGTTGAGACAGATTACTTCATCCGTTATATTAGCATTAATTTTCTCAGCTCATCCGCAGACATCCTTTCGAAAATTCCTCTCCTCGTATGTTTATCGCTAACCTTTTGCTCCTCGACCTTCGCAACAGACGAGACCTCTGCATTTTCCGTAAACATTGATGATCCAATTGAATCAGGAAGAAAAATTATCCCGAATACAATAATTGACTCGGTAAAGACGTGCCTCGAATTTTTTTACAGCCAATCTCCAAAAAAAAATCTCTACACATTTTTCCATTTTTTGTGGCGTTTGCAACAAAAATATCCCAACGATACGTCATCGACTAATTTGTAATCAATATCTTTGGTCGTAGCTGGCAAACGCCCACAAATTTTGCATGGAAACATTGTTCCGAGGCAGTACAGAGCCGCGCCGAAGTGATGCATACGATTAACGTTCAATTCGCCAAGATCTATTGACAATAAATTATATTTCACAAGCCTAATTAACGAAACCGCTTCTCACGTGATTAATTAAGTATATGTTAATTAGAAACTCACGGGAGAAACGCTTGTTCGATGAGAACAGCACACACACATATACTCATACATGGGTTAACACCCTCGAGCTATAGAATAGCAGAGAGTATGAATTATGGATTTTCTCATTTATTCAAATGCCCACGCATATGTATATTTACGATCTAACGAATTTTATGGATATCTACAGATGTAAACGGATGCTTTTTCTTGAGCAATCGGATGTCTCAATTAAAGATACTTGCATTTGAATAATTACACATTTTATTGAACCCAAAAAATGGCATAATTTTGATAAACAATTAATGAGCAATATTCGTCTATGATGAGAAAAAAGGTTTTTTTTTTTATATTGTTGCGTAAAAATTGTGTTTTGTGGATAATAAATATATTTCGAGAAAAATTCAATTAATCTACGGAACACGCCGAAGATTCAGACTTCGAGGAACGATCATGTGGATCGCGATGCGTGTGAGGAAGATTCGAGACGATTGAAAAACTGGGGGACACGACCGGATTAATTAGAGATCACGTACGTATATTGGACGGTATCACAAGCTCATGGAAATGTTGCGGTTTTTCGTGCTCTCGAGATGCTCTTTTCGTCTCACTTTCCGCGTCCCTTGGCGGCTCATAAAAGCGAAGGAAGAGCATCTTCTTGTTTGTGGCGTATTTAGTAACGAGTCAACGCCGGACTACAGATGATCCTTCGTCTACTTTACTCGAGAAAGAAAAGAAGCGCGAGGGCGAGAGAGAATGAAAGAGAAACCAAGAGAACTCCCTGAGGCTTCTTCTGGACTCATTTGCAGGCTGGTACCGTCATACGCCTGCGGTGCGAGAGCGCATTCTCCACCGAATACCAAACACTTTTCCTCGTTTCGCTGTCCCTTCTCTCTCAACCCTTTCGTTCTCGCAGTCTTGCTCTCTCCCTCATTCTACGTTCCACACACTCACATCCTCTTTCCGCGATATATCCATAGATCGTATGGAAGATGTAACCACCATCGGGAAATGCATGACCAAAGCATGAAATGTAAATTACGTTTCCAGGCGAGCAGTGAATATTTTTCGAATAAACGAAATTTTCAATATTTTCTGACGCTCGAGAAATAATGAAATCCTGGACATGAAATTACCACCCGCAACGCTATAGATTCGAGGTTCTCGCCATTCGCACGTCACAGTGGACAAAAAACTCTGAAGCCGTCGAGCTTTTTTCCCGCTTGTATATATGGACGTGTCTCGGACGAAACTTTTCCAATATGATTATGAAAAGATTTATTTTTAAAAATCGATAACTTGACTCATGGGACTGCGTTAGTAATTAGTGGAGAATGAATATATGAAAGATAAACGAACGTCGAAATAAAACGTAATTACGAGCGGACCATTTGAAATAACAAATTCGTATAAATTCTCATTCAAACGGTGTCTCCATCCCTGTTTCGTGTGAAACGATTTTTTTTTTTTTTTTTTTACGTTCGTGCGAAAGACTGTTACAAATCCCTCGAGAAGCATTACCGATGTTCACCGGAGCGCGCATAAATTATACGTCCTCCGCTTTTAAAACATTTCTCTCGATTTTCATGCCGCGATGACGCAGATAGAAATGACGAATGATTAAAAAAAATGGTGCAAAATGTATCGAAGAGCAATTCCATGCTCATTCCCTTTCTTCCTAAAGTCTCGCAAATGAATAATCAAAATTTGCCAACTGATCGATGATTATAATCAGAAATTAATTCGCAAGAATGAAAAAACTTTGAGGACAGTGACTCAAGATGCTAGAAAAATATGTGAAATACTTCGAGTCAGCTCGTTCTGTAGCTCCAACAAAATGCTTCAAATAGCAAGAACAATGTATGTAAATTATTCGGGTTTATCGCCTCTCTATGGTCGTTCTTATCTCCACGGTTCCGTAATTAACGAGCCAAAGTTTTTTCTTCAATATAGTGATGAAGAAAACGAAGGATTGGTCTCGCAAGAGAAATTACTTTAGAAAAATAGTCTGAAGAATTCCCATGTAGCGATAAGATCGCGATTTATTTTATTTTTTTGTTTTATGATAACAACACGTAAACCTTCCATTCGTTTCTTTCGTCCGTCACGAAAAGAAACGACCAAGGAATAAAGAGAAGGAAGCAGGAGGATGGCGACTTAATTTCTGGGTTTTTTGGACTAGACATCCGAAACGTTCCCTCAATCGTAATGACTCATTTCAATCTACAAAGTACATTCCACTCTCCCCCCTCCTCCCTGCACTATCTTTCTTCGTCTGTCCGTGCGATCATAAAAATCAGACGTGTGTCTCGTTGATTGTATCTGCGTGTGACTACACGTGGATTCGTTAAATAAATTGAATAAGAGCGAGGACAGAAATAGGTACGTGCCTGCAGTTGAGAAAAGCGAAAGGCAGACCTCTCTGAAAGCTTGTACAAATATATAAGGCTCTTTTTGGTGTATATACAAAACGGGTAAGCACGAGGTTGTTTGCGTTAAAGATCGTTATCACACGAGGACGCCGCGGGGGAGAGATGCTGCGTGCTTATTATCTTGGTCGTTGGGAGGGTGAAAAAAAGGCGCATTCCTCGTCAGAAATTCTGGACTTGGGTCTACAAAGATATAGGAGCTTTTCGGTGTGGATAGCGAAATGTTTACGTGTATACGTGCTGTGTTTACGTGTCCTAAACAAAAGGGTGTAACCATAAAGAGATTTCGTACGAAAATCGATAGCGTCAAAATAGTTTAACCAAAAAAAAATGAATTTCTTGAAAATCGTGAACGTTCGAAAGTTCTGACGTTTGTTTCAAAGTTTTAATCAGGTCAGCGTGTGATTTTTTAATGAAAAGATCTAAACTTGGAAAGTATCACTTTCTTTACGAATCCAACGTCTTTTTGTTACGATATTGACAAACAGATTGTTTTTTTTTTCGTTTTTCGTATGAGCTCGATATACATGTAAATATATTCATAGAGGAATGAAGAGAAAGAAGGAGGATCGCAGTCGCAGCTCTAATTACGCGTGTACAGGATACGCACTGTTGACTCTCTGCAAATATAACAGTTGCCCTAGAGACTGGTTGATCTCCCTTTCGCTTTTCGACGTTCTCCCCCTCATTATTTCCATAACTAACCTCTTTTTCCATATCTCTCTCTCTTTCTTGCTTCGACGCTGAGTCTGGCAACTATATTGATCTGTAGTACTCGGCTTACCTGAAACAAGAGCGAAAGTGCTGGGTTAATGTGTGCTCGCGTTACTCAAACGAAAGACAAACAAACGATTATGGCAAAGAGTTTTCAAGGGTGGAGAGAGCAAATAGGAGAGTATATGTACGGAATGAAACGATTATTATTGAGATAAGCGTGGCTACTTTCGTCGGGAGGTTTGTTGACGATTTTCGAATAATAATCAAACGATGTCATCGTAGTTTCCGATCAATTGGTATTTGACAACGACTTGTTCGATGCGTCGAGCAAAAGTAGAAAGTTACGAAGGTTTCCAAGGCGTCGATATAATTTGGAAGGAGGGATTCGGGTCGCGAAATGAACAGGGAACAGGGATCATCAGAACGTGTACGATTAAGAAGCAGTCTTTCGCTTTTTTCTCATCATAAAGGGATCGCCCGATCCTCTACTTTTGGTGAAGAAATCGCAAGAGCTTTCCTCCCGAGCAAATAGAGTTAAGTGAGCGCGAGAAATGGGCGAATAATAAAGAAGGCAAATGGAATATCAGATAAGCTCGGAGAGCTTTCTTCCGTAGACATGTATACGGGATACCGTGTCTTTTCCTCTCTTTGTTCCGAGAGATATAAATGGTGTTCTGATCCTCGATCAGGATTCAAGCAAGTATTCCCGCCTATCAAAGGTCACAGTCGAGCCCGGTAATTGCGAGCTCAGAACAACATCTATTTTTTCTTATATCTCTCTCTATATATATAACTTAATAGTTGAAGATCAACGAGCCTGTGCTCCATTGACTTCAAACTTATATTAAATCATATTCCATTGTGAAATGGAGAAAGGCGCGGCTTAATAATCCCTCGAGGATATCCGGCAAGCTATAAGTAATGGAGCCTTAACCAACGAGTGCTATGTACGTCTTATATACACGAAAATATTTGTATATATGTATTGAACATATATACGAATAGTTCGTCTTAGTAAATGCACGTGTATTAGCTTCCTTTCGATTGATTTTCTCTTCCATGCTTTTCTCTCCTCTCGATGACGAGAAAACAAGAGAAATGAGAATTCTCGTTTCTCAAACACCAGAGCTCGTAATCCTTGCCCTATTTTTCCGTCTTTCATCTTTTTCAATCGTATTTTGTCCTAGTCGTTCAGCGTACATTTATATTTACGAGACAAAAGTAAGTCCATGAGTTTCTTTGTGTCGACGAAAGAAAATTTAAACAAAAAAAAAAACAGATTGACACGTTCAATGCTTTTTCCACGGAGTGATTGTCGTTGGGAAGGATTGAATTCATAGAATGATAATAAAAATGAACTCGATAAAAAGTGTTAGGCGAATGCCACTTCATTTTATTGAAACAGGAAGAAAAAAAATGTCTTGCTACAATTTTCGATGATTTGTTGGAATTTTTCACACGTTACCGAGATTGATCGTGCAGAAAAAATGAAAAAATGCATAAAGTGACGATGTGGCTGTGAATTGTCAACCAACTGGCCTTAATGAAAATATGATTGCGATTCCTCCCAGCAGCGTCCGAGTGATATAGGAACGAATTACCAGATCCATGAGAGAACCAGAATTATTCAATTTCGAACAATTTCCATTTTGTTTTAAATTGCATTGGCCCATGCATTCAATTATAGGGTAACGTAAATTCAATTGAAGTATTAAATTTCCACACGAAAGTGGTAATTCAGTATTATTCATAGCTGTTTTAATCGAGGGATCGAGCGAATGGCCTTGGTAAACTTTATTTTCATCAACCGAATCATACGAACGAGTTATCAAAGTCAGTAATTAATAAAAAGTGATGGTCAACGAAGAACCTGAAGATGGGAGTGTCTGGTTAAAAATTCGAAGGAAAATTCAATAATAAGATCGAACGGATCATTTCGCGGTAGAGTTATCAGTTGCGACAATTATTGCGATGAAGATATATATCGATCGAAAGATTAAGAAACATGGAGTGTGTGTGTAGGAATAACAAAAGGTGTTTGCAAAGTCTTGGATTCAACTACGAAAACGGCGAGAGCGTGTCGTGATCGCATTAACGAACGGTGAAGTAGATATTCGGGGCAATTTGAAACAAAACGCGAATTTGTTCGTTTTTGTGGTTTCCAAGTGAAGGAGGGAAGTCTCAGTGGAATACGGAAAAGTTATACTGTATTTACTTGTTACATCGAGTTTCGGTGGTACGAGAGAAACTGTGGGAATGCAACGTATGCCGGGCGAGTAAAAGCTCTGCAAATGTGAACGTTCCGCGAGCTTTCGCCGTAACGATTTTAGACGAAAGTATAGTGCACGCCATTTTCGACAATCCATTGACGCGAGGCCACAGGCGGATTTATGTTTTGAACGTGAATCGTTAATTGGAATGCGTAATGAAAAAAAAAATCAGGATTCTGCCAGATTTTCACAGAAGCTCTTTGAGCATGGATAAAATTTTGAGCACGTTGGCTGAATGTATCGACATAATACGCAGAGTTCTTAACAAAATGGATGCGCGAGATAAATTCAATATGGAGTTGGGTATCCATGGAAGCAGGCGTTCCAACAAATTCGCTTCGATTTCGTTGGTACTGCAGGGCTGAAAATTTTTTATAAGACTTGTTAGATGGTCCGTAGGTCGTTATGAATTACGTACACATGAGTGTACTATCATCGAGTACCACGCCCGCACATACATGGTCTACGGTGCAAAAGGAGAGACTCAAATCGTCGAAGTTGCCTATAAATATGGCCTCGATGGGACATTCAGGATTTACCGTCCAATAATGCTCAAATATTACCGTCTGCGCTCGACAACATCGATAGCAGAGGCAAAAGGCGAATCGCGTGCAGGTAGATTACACGCTTACGTTCCTTATGGTTATAGTTTTTTTTCTTTTTTTTTCATATACGAATAACAAGTCAGCGATCTCTACATAAAAACACGACAACAAAGAATCGTAAAACCGGAAGAAATAATACGTAGAAATGGATAGACATAAAAATTGCAGAAAGAAAAAAAAATGATGAAAATTTTTTTATTTAAATTTCAAGTAAAATTGGAAATGTTTTCTGAGTCAGAGTTTGGTGTTCTGCGTGATAAAATATAGTCCGTAAAATATGGTGTAGGTGTGCGGTGACCGGCATATCGTCAAATGGCCTGGCGGACGATAGCAACGGGTGTTGACAAGGTAAATTCTTCGAGCCGCAGTTTGAACTCGGCGAACAGGAATCAAGCATCAGAATCTCTGCCAAACCNTACGTTCCTTATGGTTATAGTTTTTTTTCTTTTTTTTTCATATACGAATAACAAGTCAGCGATCTCTACATAAAAACACGACAACAAAGAATCGTAAAACCGGAAGAAATAATACGTAGAAATGGATAGACATAAAAATTGCAGAAAGAAAAAAAAATGATGAAAATTTTTTAATTTAAATTTCAAGCAAAATTGGAAATGTTTTCCGAGTGAGAGTTTGGTGTTCTGCGTGATAAAGTAGTCCATAAAATATGGTGTATGTGTGTGGTGACCGGCATATCTTCAAATGGCCTGGCGGACGATAGCAACGGGTGTTGACAAGGTAAATTCTTCGAGCCGCAGTTTGAACTCGGGGAATAGGAATCAAGCAGCAGAATCTCTGCCAAACCTGGATCCATATAAGTAAATCGATGTGAACGTGCATGTGTCTCTGTGTGTTACGATCTTCTGGAACAAGCTGCTGCTGCTGCTGCGTACGAGAGACGGAGATGTGGGGTTTTTAGGAGTGGAACGAGCGAAGTTGATGTCATCCAGTCTATTGCCAGACGAAGACGGATAAGCGACGTGTATAGATCATGCGAAATACATGGAAGAAGATGGTGCGACGACTGGCCATAATAATTCACGAAGGGAGTCATTTCACGACAGACGAAGCGAGGCGCACGCGCGCGTGCACACACACACACGAGAGAGACGAAAAGAGAATGAAATCTTCGCGGTTCGAGGCAGAAGAAGTCTGTTCGAACGCATTGCTTGAGATGGAAGGAGGGGACGAGAGAGAATCAACCTCAAATAAACCCGGTGACGCATACGTTTGCCTCTCTCGAGTCTGGTTGCCGTCATCAAGGAAGCCGCCGCTGTCGGCACCACCGTCGACCAAAGTAAATAATACATCAAACAATCGAGCTGGTCGTCATGGCAGAGAATCTCTATTAGGTATGTGTGTGTGACGTGTGCATAGGTGTTTAGGAAATAGTGTATAGGATGGTCTCGATTAAGCCGCCGGAAAGCACGAGCAGCGATAGACGACAAAGTTCAGATTGTTAGATGTACAAGGTTTTGCGTTTGCGACTCAAGTGATCGCAGACAAACCAGAGAGAGTGTGGTCTTTGTTGATGAAATCCCTCCCTCCCTTGCTCTTGAAATGTCAACGAGAGCGAGAAGCAAGAAGAGGCTTCGACATGCGGTGGTTTTCGTCACAGGAACAACGCAAGGCGAGAGTTCACTTGGCACGAGGGATGAGGACAGTCACGAGAGACTGAGAGAGGAAGGAGTGAGGAAGCACCTGTGAGAAGATCAGTGGACCAATTGTATACGCGTTCCAGAGCAAACTCACCCAAAGAGGCGAGCAAAGCCATCGCAAAGCATTCGAGTGAGTGGGAGAGCGAGTGAAGGACGAAAAGGAGAGCGCCATTTGGACAAAATGGGCAGCCTCTGACACAGCCGAAATCTCTTCAGTCTCTTTGGTCGTGGTATTCTCTCCGCTACTAATTCTCTGCCTCGCACTAACATTCCCTCTCATCTGACTCTTCCAAGTGGCCTGTGTTTGTTCCCGATCCCAAGGAGACAACAACTTCATTAGGAACTGATCCTATACTTCCATCTTAGTATATATACACACCTTGGGATTCATGAATATTTACGATGACGATGAGAGAGTTCTGTGCTGGTCCTTCGTTGTGTCTCATACACTCAGCTAAATCAAACTTCTAGTTTCTATACGAACATGTACGTCGTCTATTGATTATTAAACACGAATACAAATTCCAACATAACAATAGAATTTTCTTAAGTAACAATTTCCAATCAATATCCAATTTCATTAAATCAATTCTCCAAAATCGTTCTCACTTCCTAATTTCCATCAAACCGAAAATATCGACCAAAGTAGGAGAAATTGAGAACGAAATATGAAAATTTGTTCTAGACTCTTCAAAATATGTTTAATCAATAAAGTCCTAGATTTCTGGCTCTGAGAAGGCCATTTTTCTCGAGCCACGACGTTATTTTCCGAACCTGCGATTAGTTGATACGAAGAAAAAAAATCAATTGGTTTGAGTCCGAATCTCCGCATGGAATCAAAAATAATTTAAATCCTTCGTGTTGCTACATATTTCTGGAACAGTTCAATCGACGAAAATGCTACGACACGGACTGGAAATATAACGAAACAAGCAGCAGCAGCAGCAGTTGAACTTACACTGCGGAAATAAAAATGTTAAAGTCATTGTGGCAATAAACACGCAAAGCTAATGGATCCGAAGGAAACACCAGGGGTTACATCGGATATCGAGGAAGCGGTTCCACAATGGCACGGCGCAAAATATAACCGGTTTGGTCATTGGGTGTATACTACGATCGTAATGTAGTATAACCACCCCTCGTATTTATACGTAATCCGTACGGTCACGCTGGGTGGTTTGGGGGATCGCTATAGTCAGAGAGAGAGTAAATGTAGCGCACGCCATGGATTTGTACGGATGATCGTAAAGTTCGTTGTCATCGCTGCTGGTTCTCGGTTGGGAAACGGCCGCATACCTTGAGAGTACCTTTTCCCTAATGTATACAAAGTGTCCTAAAATTCGAGCAAAGTTTCGAAGCTAATTAGAACCTCAAATTTTGAGAAAGAAAAGCATTTTGTATTTATTTTTGCTCCTCCGATTTGGGCTGACGATGTAGATTCTTGAAAAACTATCCGTTACCTCGTACGAAAAAAAATAGTACGTTGCCACACCCAATTCTGCTCTGTGACGTGTCAAGTTTATGTTTTTTTTTCATTCCCCATAAAACCGCCTAATTAAAAATGCAAAATTGCTTTTACGTCTTAATTAAATTGGAATGATATGCTGCAGGATGATGGTTCAAGGATCCACGAAGAGTAAATTGAACATTTTCACTTCCGACTGCGTCACTCAGACAGTGGAAAGGTCCAGAATGAATTTTTCAATTAGAACCTCGCAGCGTGCTTGTTGAAGCGCTAGAAAGAAAATCGATAATACGTAAGCGCAAGCATTTGAACCGCAAGTTAAATCAGGGATTACGATTCCCAAGTTGACACGAACAAGATCGGGATATTTTTTCGATCAAGAAAATTCCGTTAAACCGTAGAGACGGAGAGATAGGCGACTCGGTAAATAAGAATTCTTGATTCACGAGAGATAGAAATTACTTGGCCAACGAATGTAGAGAAAAAAAAGGGGGGGAACGGAACCAGGAGGTAAAGATTGGGAAATACTTTGGGAAAAGGTTTATGTATAAACGGATTGTCTCTTGCCGTCATGTGGAAGCGTCTGTCCCGAAGCCAATTCGATTAATTGGAAATGGTCTAGCGTACGCCGTGGATATCGGAGGATTCCGAAGTTCAAGGCGAAGCAACTGCGATAGTGATTTAAGGGCATTGTGGGGAAAATAAGTTTTTGAAACTGTAAAGTATAAAGATACGTATATGATGAAGAGGATGTAATTGAGGAAAATGCTCAATGAAATAATCGAATAATTCTAGTAGCTCGTTTGATTTTTTTCTCGCTTTTTAGCTCGTTGTATAATCACCTCTCTCGCGAAGAAAGTGTCCTCGAAAGTCTGTGGATGGAAGTAACTCGCTAAAGTTTAACGAACCACTTTCTTCGGGCTGTACCCGCAGCTCAGAAATTGCAGCAAGAGTTGCAGTCCTGTCACACAGTCTTGGAACCGAAAGAGTCACAAGCTTGAAACTTCGAGAGTCATTAAAACGCAATCCCATTTTACGAGCGCGACTATACGCCAAATTATTAAAATCCTGCGAGTCTGCGTTCTGTATATAGACGTTGCGAATGTCTCGGTAATCAACAACCCAAATGCCAGAGCGATACAGAGACGTCTGTTGAGAATCGACCGTGGCGATCAGTTATGAACGAGGTCCTGATCAGGTCTGACCCAGCATTAAAAAGCCTAATCAATAAATGACTGAAAGACTTTTGGCGTTAGAGGGTCAGTCTGAGGCGAGAGGAAGGATGACAGAATCACGGAAATGTTTTATTCAGCAGCTCATCCGAATGCGAGAGCTAATTGTTGGAGAGATTGAAGGAATTTTCATCAGCAGGAGAGAACGCGGCGAGTGTTCGATAGGATCGAGCTGACTGAAAAATGGTAATTGTATTTGGCACTTTTTCTCATTTCTCTTGCGCTCTCTGTAGCCTGAAAATACAAAGACCCTTTATGAAAAAAGGGAAAATATGATGGTGGTAAAGGCGAAGAAAAAGTTGCGGAGCTGGGATTCTAATTTACATTAGGGTCGCTGATCTCGGGAGCCAGAAACCAGACGCTCCGCATCTATAAACCATCAAAAGCAGCGTGCTCTCTAAATATAGAGAGTTCTGTAGCTTTCGCTGTCGAAACTTTGCTTCGAACCCTTTAACGATGGCTCCTCGATAAACGTGGAGCGCGACGGCAGAGCCCAGTCAACTTATTTTTTCTCTTTCATTTCCAAATTGCAAAGTGATATCTTAATTGGTTGATGAGCATCGCAAAAGGGTTATTACATATTTATATATATATATGTATATAAATATATTGATATAGAAATTCAAAGGAAAGCGTGAAACTTTGAATAAAGTTTCGGCTTTGCTACATCTTATTCCTTCCTGAGCATGAAAGATCGTAGCAAGTCAGTGACTCGACCCTGGAGCTATTTTAAGTTAAAGGAAACCTGCCGATCTTGGGTTCTTTTTTCTTTTTCACGTCAGCCCACCGAGAAAAAAAAACGACGAACAAAATTTCCATTTTTTTTTTTCACCAGTAATGCCTCTTGGGGGAGTTAACGATCAAAATTTCATGTAATGAAAAATTAGAATAATATATTTCTGTATTTTTAACATACTAACGCAAGAAAATGTGAGAAATTTTTTCTATTTCATTTTTCCAAGGGAAAGACTCTGTTGATTGGGTTAAAAATTAGAATAATATATTTCTGTATTTTTAACATACAAACGCAAGAAAATGTGAGAAATTTTTTCTATTTTATTGTTTCCAAGCGAGAGACTATGTTGATTCGGTTTTTGATTTTTTCTAATTAGACCGCAAAAACAAATTAAGCTTCTTTCTGGAAATTTTCAGTTAATAAATGTGGAGAAGTATCGTTGAAAGTTCGTAAACCGTTTATGGGTATAAAATCGAAATTATAACGAATTTCTGTGAGGAAGAGAAGGTGGGAGTACGAGAGAAAAAGAAAAAAGGAAAAAGCCGGGGTGCTTGTTTTAAGAAACCAATTAAATAATATTCACGCGAGAGCTAGTCCTGTCCCGTGGTAGGATTTTCCTCAACGGTGCTCTCAGCTTTGGGCACCGACAGAGAAAGAGCTCGAAATACTCTGGAGAGCCGAGTTGGTATACTGGAAAGCAGCGCAGTCTATAAAATTATTGTACGACGTGAGAATTTACTTGTGCAACCTTGTGGAAAGCCCCCCATCCCCTCCCCATCTTTTATCTTTCTCTCTCGCTCCCGGACTATTTCCTCGAGAGTTTTTGACTGCGCGAGAGGAAACTCAAATATATATTTACATATGTAAACCCACGAGAGCCAAAGACAATTAGCGTTCCGCTACAACTCGGTTAGTTAGATATTTATTGAATAAATATATTCGCCAAATGTTTGCTGCAAGTCCGATAAATTCAGTGGCTTTTGTTCGTGCAAGGTTTGCTTGCGAAATTCTCGACGTGAAAAAGTAAGGTCGACAATCGGTAATGACCGTTACTCCACCTTAATAGAATCGTAAAACGCATAGCCACCCTTTCACTCTCATATCTATATGTATATGTTTTATAAGGCAGACTATATACTAGAGGAAACTTGAAGGAGTGTGGTGTTTTGCTGTTGCTTTTGGTGCATACAAGTGCCAGGCGAGGGGGTTGTGAGCGTGCAAAACGCTTAATTAATACCAACTTCACGGCTACTTAAAGCCCAAATTTATTTCATCGGAGTCGTTCGAGGCAGCTGCTAATTATGCGTTTGCCGTCCCAGCCAGGGTAGAAATTCTCACTCCTTCTCTTTTGTACACCCTCGTCTACGATTCTCTCGGGGTTGCACCGCGTCATACACTTTCCTAAGTTACTGCACACAGTGAGTAAACGTGCATGTTTGTACACAATCAGAGCGCGACGAGTGTGAAAACTTGTGACTCCCGCAGCATTTACTATTTCCCTTGTTACCCTCCCCTGCTGCTTTTACTCTCATTTTCCCCAGCAGTATCAAGTGTCTCGTGTGCTACAAATAAGATGTGTGAAAAATTTGCGATTAACGATTATGCTAACGAGGCAATTACGCTTCGTTTAATTATTTTATTATCGAAAATTCCTGAGAGCAAATGATGCTCGAAATTTTATTCTCCAAAAATTATTAATCCATTTTACACTCGAGGAAATAAAAATATATATATAGCAAGATGTTGGAGCTAGTCGCGAAGTTTCTCGGCGCGAAGTTTGCTTGAAACGTATTAGTTTTTCCGAACGTACGATCCCATAAAAATGATGGCCATTCTTTCTTTTGTATCGTGAGTCGCTTTGTGCGCTACGGAGAATATACGGATGTTTCTTGAATGACATAAATATACGGAGCGAAAAATAAAGTGTCAGGATTTCGAGAAATGTGAGCATTTATTGGCCGGGATCAGAGACCTAATTTTTTTTTCTTTTCCTTTTTTTTTATTTACGCTTTCGCTCATCCCTCATTCGGCAAGGCTGTCGGTTTTTTACGAAACGCGGAGACGAAAATCACAACCCCGCGAAGCTCTTGAGCTACCGGATATGTGCGTATACGTGTGTGTGTGTGTAAAAGTAGCAGTTCGATATATACGGGAGGCGCGAGAATTGAGTATCACGCGGGGCCTTAATACTTTATCTCGTTTCACGCTCCCCAGAGCGCGAGCGGAGGGCACCGCATTCGAAATTCGACGGTTATGAGAGAACGAGAAAGTGAGAGGTTCGCATATACACACATAAATACCAGAGCCACACATACAAAGACTCTAGCTCGTGGATAGCACGAATGAGGTGGAGAAAATGGATAAGGGAGCGGATAGGAAGCCTCTGGGTTACATTTTATATGTGTATATTGTGTAGAGCTAAAAGTCCAGGATGAGGAGTTTCGTCCATACATAACCGCGTCTGCCGGCTGCAGGACGACGAAATGATTCTCACGATCGTTTCCCGTTCGAGTGGATAATCGAGAGCATATATCTAAAGCGCTACATATACAAGTGTACATAAGATATAGAGCGAAAATGTTCCGCAACTTTAAAAAAATGAGCTTTACTCTACATGCGAGAACCCAAAAGATGGCAATAAAAACAGAAGTTTTATTTAATGAAGTAGATAGTAAATGGCGGTTGAAAACACTTGAGAGTTGAAAAAAAAGATTTTTCAAAAATCCAAGACTCTTCGAAACGAGCCCTTAATTAATATTTCTGCAAAAATGAAAAATTAAATACCGTCAACACTCTGCAAAGAACTAAACTTGGATCTGTAGGAAGATGGTAAGGGGGAAATTATTTTAGACTCGAATAATAATAATTTATGATTTTTGCAACGATCGCTTTCGCTCGAATTGATTGCAATCGTGTTGAAAGATAAATTGGATTTAGTGACAAAGTCTCGTTGTTTCGAATACGCAGCGTTTGAATCGGTAGAGACAAAATCGAAATATCACGTGGATGGAGAAAATCTTTTGGTCGATGCAGTTATAATCTCCATTGTTTATAACTGTATAGGAACGACATAGGCGAACATCGGAAGTTCACAGAGAGAGAGGAGGTTCACAACGGCATGCATGCATGCATAATTCTCATGGGACAGAGTAGAGAAGAGGTGGTGGCTGCTGCGGTCTCGTAAGGGTAGGAAGGGTTGGAGGTGGCGCATGAGGTGACTATCGTTGAGGAGGAGGAGGCAGAGGGGATGAGACACACTCGAGGGAGTTCTGGGAGGGTGGCAGCTCTCTGGGAGGATATTCTCGATCGAAGCCCATGGCATAAGCCGATACACGGATATATACGAAGGTCCACGCTCACAGGTAAGTGTACGGCTCCGACGAACCGTTCGTATCAGCTGCATCAAGTGTATATGCAGCTTCGCACGTACATACACGACGCGCATCCACATCGATGCCAAAGTTTTCGAAGAGCGACGAAGCGCGCAGGAGAACGCTGCGGTTCGAAAGCGCTAGCTCGGTAACACGTACGTAGCAATAAGTACGAACCCACGCGCAGCCCCTAGCGGACTAGTGCAGTCTAGCGCTAACGGCTTTACTAACGTTGCTTTCCCGTATACTCGGCAGCTCTTACATACATGAAATGGTATTACAGACTAATCACTTTGGAGCACGCCCGAGACTGCCAACCCCGCGAATGCAGAGATAGAAGCATTGAGAAACTTCACGACGACGTCGAGGACGATGAAGCATCTGTACAGGGTGTCGAAACGACAAAGTTACAAAAATTTCGGATCGCTGTCTATTTCCTGACAACTATACAAGCAGCTGGCAAAAGCCGCAAGTATACGTCGAAATCAAGTGCTAAATCCTGTTGTTAGAATAAAAACCAAAGAAAAAAAAAATCGGACGTAAATTGTTATTTTTTAAAATCTTATCTCCGTTTTGCCAGGGCTTTGGAAAATGTTCATTTCACACGATGAGTTCGGAACATTTCAAGACGACTGCCCTCGACCGGGTGATCGAAAATTCCAAAGTCTCGTGGAATGAAAATTGAGAATTTATGTTACGTCAGGTTTTTTCAGAAGTCCCAAGAAGCTTTCACGCTTGGACAGCACACGGACAACTTTGAAACGTGACTCTGCCAAGGCAAATTCATCAAAAAACCTTTGCTTTGAAACATTCACTCGGTTTGCTAGTTTCATCGGTTGAGCTATTCACAAAAACAATCCGAGTCGTCTTTTGAATAGAGAAACGAAATAGATCGAAGGATCGAGTTGGTGCAAACAAAACGGTGGATGTTATTTGATCTTTAGCAGTAAATATCGTAAACGTGGGTGTATCTTTGGAAAGTAAATGGAGAAAAGATAAAAATATTTACACGAAGATATTCGAGTGACTTGTTTCAACAAAGAAGCCATAGAGTCACACGGAGCAAGTTTATCTCTGGTTCCGTAAAAAGTTTGTTGGAAATAAAGTTTGCTGACCACTATGAGGATTCTTTATGTATAGATAAGGCATTCGAACGTACGTATCAATTTGTTCGATCGCTGTGTAGATATAGAGAGGAGGGTGAGCAGCAGGAGTTTGCAACGCAACCGTGTCACATGCTTTTTTCTTCTACTTTTCACTTGACATAGCTATTTTAGATAAAGCCAGATTCAATTTCCTGCTGCTTCTCCCACCAATATGGGTAGCAGATCGCTCTGCCTCGCACCCTCTGCGTGGGTTAGACGCATTCCCAAAGAAAAAAAAAACTACGTAATAATAAATGTTGTAGGGGTTCCTGAGGAGTGGAGATATCGGTGGTAGTGTTCGAAAAAGAGGAAATGCGATAAGAAAAAAAGCTCGAGTATATATAAGGAAGAGGGTAGAAGAAAAGTTGACGCAAGTAATGTTACCGTCGTGCGAAAATGCCCAGAGGGTTCTGACAAAAGCCTCGAGCAGGACACTTTCCCAACACTCGTTGCTTCGATTTTTTTAATGCACGAAATCAGTGTACCTTTTCGATCGAGCAATACGAAGACATTCGTACACAAAAGAGCAACATTTATGGGCTGTTAAAATCTTATCATTAACGACCTTGAGCATTAGCAACATTTTTCGTAAAGAATGAAAATCATCGTGAAAAAAAAACTGTGCAAAAATGAAATCTCGTGAAAAGCTAATGGACTACCGGGGTCTTCGTTAGAATATGGAGGGGTCAATGAGCCACGAGTGTTGCATGAATCCTGATAATTTCCATCTCCGGAAAGATGTAGAAGCGTTAGCATCATCGTGGGCTGTAGAAACTGTTTAATCGTGCTTCACGTGATTCCCTCGCACACTAAACACGACAAGGCAACTTTTGGTACGTGTAAATAACCGAGGAAAAGAGCGAGCGATGAAAAGAAATGGGGTGGAGGCGAGAAGCGAGCTTAGAGGCAAACTCGACCGGAAAAGAAGAAAAGCCAGACGAAATCGCTGGATCAAGGTATTTCTTTCGCCCAACTTTTTGAAAAGAATCGAATTCGCATTTGAGAGTTGAACTGACTTTGAACGAAAAAACAATCTCAGGCAAAATCGACACTTTGGATCGCAAAATAAGCGAAACTGTGGTAAACATTTCGGCTGATTTTTAGAGAAAAAAAAACCAACTTCCGGNGCCACGAGTGTTGCATGAATCCTGATAATTTCCATCTCCGGAAAGATGTAGAAGCGTTAGCATCATCGTGGGCTGTAGAAACTGTTTAATCGTGCTTCACGTGATTCCCTCGCACACTAAACACGACAAGGCAACTTTTGGTACGTGTAAATAACCGAGGAAAAGAGCGAGCGATGAAAAGAAATGGGGTGGAGGCGAGAAGCGAGCTTAGAGGCAAACTCGACCGGAAAAGAAGAAAAGCCAGACGAAATCGCTGGATCAAGGTATTTCTTTCGCCCAACTTTTTGAAAAGAATCGAATTCGCATTTGAGAGTTGAACTGACTTTGAACGAAAAAACAATCTCAGACAAAATCGACACTTTAGATCGCAAAATAAGCGAAACTGTGGTAAAAATTTCGGCTGATTTTTAGAGAAAAAAAAACAACTTCCGGTTTAAAATGTCATCAAAACTACGCAGAAGGAAATTTTTGATATTGGATTTACGAAAAAACGTTTACTCGTTAACGCAACGTTCTATATCAACGAGTGGGATGCTGAGCTGCTGGTTAGGAAAATAGAGACCCATGTAACCACAAAATCATTCATTGATTTTCCCAGCTATTCGCTTCTGTTTATTTGTTTATTTATTTACCAACAATACGAATAAAAATATCAGATAAAACAAGTTTGTTCTCCATGAGTTCGTCGATTCTCGTTATTTGTCGTTTCAATTTGTATGTTTTCTTAAAATTGTTCCCTGCTCTTTATTTTAAACATCCGTATCATCAATTTTCAATCGAGTTGGAAACAACATCGGATTTCTTTCGAATATTATCTTCGCCTCAAGAAAATCTTGATCGAAGCCCATACTTCGTAAGATTCCATTTCAAGATGGGAAATTCTTATGGAGGTTTTTGTACACGATGTTATTTTTCTTGCTGAATAATATGCAAGCTACCCGTGCGTTTCTAGCACGAGGACGACGAGGAAGTGAGTGCAATCGTTCAAATGATCCGCTCACTCCGAGGCCAATTGTGGAATCGAACGAAGATTGAAGGAGTGCAAAGAGAGATAAGAAAACGATGTGATTGTCTTGAAACGTCAGACTCGTTTCGCATAATCCACAATTGTTCCATTTCGCTTGAATCTTATCACAGAATATTTGAGATCGTAGCAGGATTTTCGTAAATTTCATTGTATTATTCATGAAGCATTTGTTCCAAGTGAACTCTTGTGTATTGCGAGTTCGTTTTTTTGCTTGTTTCATTACCGAATCATGTGCGCATTTAGGAGTCGAAATAAGAAAACGTTTTTTCGAAGATAAACTCGTAGAGAGGCTGTCGGAAAGGAGGAAAAATAAAAATCGTGGAAAAAAAAAGCTGCGACAGGGGAAGACAGGAAAATGTAATCGTGCGGAGTTGATGGATACATACTTCGTGTATTTTTGATCCCTCCGTAAAAATGTATTTGCTACAATGTAAGGCTGCGCTATTGCTTCTTAACTTGTGCTTATTTTATCATTTTATCTTGAGCCGCTTTTACGAATCCCGAGACGACTTTTTTATTCATGTTTTTGCACCGTTTTTCTTGATCCCATTGCTCGGCGTTTTTGCGAGAGTGCAACGTCACCACCGCAACCTCTACACTTACCGACTGAATTTCGAGTACGCGTCGAGGCTTGAAGGATCGGAAAAAAAACCACACGATGGATTTCGTCTCGCTTGTTCTCTCGATACGTCTTTTTTTTTATCTCTTCCTGTCTTCATTATTCTGTGCTCTCTGCCTCCCTTTTTTCTCTCCTTCTCCTTCTGACCGTGAAACGTAGTCGTGACGGTTGGATTTTCCCGAAAGCATCATGAATAAGTTAGCTCAGTCACCGAAGTCGAGTTTGTGTCTTGATTCTTTCTCTCGATTGAAGGCTTGACTTTCGACCTTTTTGACCCGCGATTTTTATATTATTATGGAAAATGAAATACGTTTTCTTTTTCAAATCTACCTGTTTGTGCGATGCATGAGAATCTCAAAGGAAAAACATCAAGAGTCAAGGTCGTAGGTCAAGTCTTCTTGAGTGAATTTCGGAAAATTTTATTACATCACGAAATATTTTCATTGGCCACATGAAGATTGAGAGGAACATGCAGGGCCAGGAGGGCAAGCAGCAGCGTGCTGGTGAAGCTCACGCCAATATTGCTTTTTGTTCGGCTCCTCGGAAGCCCGCGAGGAATGTCGACGAGAGACATCCCGACAACTTCGAGCTCCAAAAAGAATGAGAAACGGAAATGGACACAGTGGCAAAAGCGGCAAAAGGAAGCTGAGAAAAAAGAATAGGACAAATGTGAAAAGTATGAAGAGAAATGAAGAGCGTGAGAGCAAGTACAAGAAACTCGAGCGAACTGCACGACCAAGAGAATTACGAAAAAAGACATTAACCAGCCGCCCGAAAGAGAGAGAAAGAGAGAAAAAGAGAGTGTCTGTGTGTGTGTTCTCGATGTTCATATAAAGATAAGGATTAATTCTCCTTGTCCCTCCGACTGTTCTCTACGCGTGTTTCTCGCCTTGCTCCATTTTCATGCGGGCGAAATAAAATGCGAATGGAATCCAATGATTTCCGAGGTGGGAGACTAAAGTGCCATAGAAACTGCTAAATATTCTCTCGAATCCACCAGACACACATGTTGACCTTTCGCTCCGACTTTTCGGCTTTTTCACTTGACTCGACGAGAGCTTAACTCCGCGCAGCACATATACATTTTGCAGTAGTTGCAAACTGGTGGTGAAGTAGGTACGAAATTCACGAAGCCATCCATTATATGACAACACAACCATGAGATAGTCCCGTCCTCCAAAATCCCCCATTCGGGGCCATAAAGTCCTCGACTTAAAAATGAACTGTTCACCAGTTTCTAGCCAAATGTCGAGTGCCCAAAAATATATCCAGCGGATATTTCCTCTGGTACGAAGCCCTTGAGCATTTATTTTACAGAACAAAGCTGCACAAATGTTTTCCCTCTGCGATCTGTGATAGTTTCCTCGATTCTTTATCGAACATGAACGAAAAAAATCACTTTTTTCAAATACAAAAGGAAAAAAAAACAATTCGACTGGGTGAGGTTCACAATCTTCGAAAAAAATTTCCCTCGATCGCGGAAATGTTAAGGAATTCAGAACAGAACGAAGAAAAAAGCTTCCCAAGAATACTGCTCGAAACGTGACAAGCGCGAGGCGCGAGGAACGGAGCAAGAGAAAGAAAGAGAAACTGCGAAATCTTTTTGTCCTCGTTCCGGACAATTTTTGCTCATTTTTTTTTCAAATTTTCTCTACTCGAAAAACTCTTCTCCATCTTGCTCTTTTCCACTTCAAATAGGAACCTCATTCGCGCGAAGAATCGTTTCTGGTTGACTAAGGAACAACTTGGTGCGGTAAATATGTTTGTGTACGTGTGAATTTTTGAGAGTTGGCACTATAACGATTGGCGCGATTTACATAGGGTAATTCTTTACGGTTGGATCGAGCTGGCCCGAGTTGTAAATCCCGCTGAGCCCGGGGTGAGAGAAAAACTTTTTAATTCGCCTGCTCCGCTCCTCGCCCGGGCGGTGCTGCCTCTGTCTTTCGGTCTAACGTTTTCTTTCGTCTTACTCCTGCTCATTTTTTTTATTCCCGCAGCCACGAACTCTATCTGCAGTCTGTTTTCTTCTTCAGCGACGTTTTTATTTTCTCTCGGCGAATATTTTCCTTGTCCCTTTTTCCGCGAGACACTTGGAAACTCTGTTTAGTCTTGAACTCCTCCGAGGTTCTTGATGAGAATAAAAGAGCCACGAATCACACGAGAATCTTTGTATAAAGGGCCGAGGCTCGTGTAACAATGAAGAGTTGTTGTTGGTCGCGCGATATATTTATTTCACAAGCGACATATACAAAACGGCGATGTATATTTTCATGGAAAGTTTCAAACGATAGATACTTTATCGAGCACCAGGGAAAATGAAAGAAACCGAAGAGGTTTACAGCGAGGGACACAATAAGTTTGCTTGACAATCGCTTCGAGGATAACTTTTCAAATGGACTCTAATACACGACTCAACGTGTACTCGCGACAGCGGCGGGAAACCTCGAGTAATCTACGTTTATCTTTCCATGTATACCGAGTCCATTGTCCGTTCGAAAAGTTGCTAGAATTCTAACTTTCCTCGCATCTATGTATACGAAACAGTAACGGTGATGGCATAGACACAGCTGTGACTCGATGCAATCAGTGCAAGCCGGACATTACGAGACTGAACGATAAGTTTCCGGACATTCGCTCCACCCACGCCCAGGGATACTCGATACGTATGTGTCTATAATTTTCATTTGGTCTTGTGTACGCAAATAAATATGGCAAACGTGTATGCGCTGCACGTATTACGAAAGGTCAAGACTTTAAAAAGCAGACGAGCAACATTTTTTGCAGCATTTTCTCTTAAAAATTTTCCAGCATCCCTGGTCCAAGTGATAATGATCTGATTTCTTGAAAAAATTGAATTGAGTCATTTGAAAAACATTCTGTGAGTGCAGAATAAGAATCCTTGCATGCAGTTAAATTTCGTCAAATTTTCTCGATTCAACAACCAATTTTGTTGGCATGAAAAGTCTTTGGCTCGTCGTCGCTGTTACACTAAATTGTCAGACACCCCCAAAATGTTATAAGCAGTCTCAAAGGCAATGAGCTATCTCGTGCATTATCCGCAACAAGAAAATCCGCTATAATTACGATTCCACGAGAGACGGTGAGTACGAGGTTAATATATAGGATCTGGGACCATTACGTCGCTGTTTGCTGGTTAGTAGAAGCACGTATGCATCTCGTGAGAGATCATAAACCAAGAATCTGTTGTAATTTCCTGCAATTGGGCTTGTATATCGTGGGAGGCTTGGACCAACTTGAGGGAATTGGTACATAAACATATTTACATCTACGTATGTGCGTGTTGGGGTAAGAGAGAGAGAGGGGGGAGGGAGAGAGAGAGGTTTCCATAGGTGCTCGTGTAAATTCGATTAAGGGATCGGCTCGAGAGAAACCCAAGCGTCGGAATTAATATCCGTTCGGTTAGTTGCCAGAAATTCGATATGGTCGAGATTTAGGTGGATGATGAGCGAGAGTACAGCCCTCTACATCCTCCTTCTCTCTGATGACGGTGATGCTTTGCTCATCCAGAATGAGCAGATATATACACTTATCTCATTATTGTATCATGAGTGAACTCCACCGCGTGGATGGATAATAGGCTACAAACGTTAAACCTAACCCACATATGCTTGCACATGTATATTTATGAGAATATGTGTTTAACGCCATGCTAAATTCACCGGTCTGGCTAATAACATCAAGTATCGGTGAGCGTGCGGTGTTACGAGACGATAAGGACTTGAAGCTGCTGCGGCAATCGTCCATAAAATATTTCGTATATATAATAATAATATGCGCTTCTTCTCGAGTCTCAAAATATACAACAATTTATCGTAATCTGAAATTTTTTAACTTCTCTATATCGATTGTTCCTCCTGGCCAAGGAACCCTTTCGAATTTACCATGAGCCTGTGATTCTGTCGATTACTCCTTCGTTACTAACGTCACTTGATTGACGATACGAAATTATTTTTAATTAAATTCAGCGAATGAAATTTAACAAAAAATTTTTATTAAAAAAAAAAAAGAGAAATAAAAACGAATAAACGACCTCGGTGAAGTCAAATCGATCGTCGTTCCATCGTCGAATGATTCCCTGAAGGAATCATTTGGAAGCGATTGAATATATTTATCAAAATTATCGTGTCGTTAACATTGCAAAGTTTATTATTATTGCACGAATGTGTCGGTTGGAAAAGGTGCTGGAGTTTACATTGCTTTTATGTTCTCGTGAAGGTTTGTTAGGAAATATACTTCGCGTCAAGAACTGTTTGCTCGGTATAAACAAAACTCGCTTTCAATGAGAGTCAACGAGAAAGTTATCGAGCATATTCAAGAATTGCCTGTCCGCATGTGCATGTTGAACTAGCGACAAGGGAGCAAAAGTATGGTGTTGCCAGTTGTGAAAGTATACGAATACTCGAGTTTTCTCATAGTGTTTATTCTCACATGGTCACTCATACACATACATGGCCCGAGTCTTGAGTTTACATGCAAGAGGAAAGAACATTGGTGCATAACGTAATTTAGAAAATTGACTGTTGTCAAATCCCAAGAGAGATTTTGACGAGGAAAAAGAAAATTCGATTAAACGTGTTGTTATTGCATTTATTGATGAGCGCCCAGAATTTATTTAGTTACTAATCAATAAACGTAATTAACGCGCCACCGAAATAGTGTTCGTCTAAATTTTTGTTTTTGAATAATTATTGGGACATGGAAAATCGTATTCTTTTCAATTTTTCAAACATTTCCGATGAATAAACAGAGACGTACGCTTGGAAAATGATTGTTTAGGAAAAAAAATGGAAAATGCCCTGGAGACAATTTTCCAAAAGGAATTTATACGGGAGAGTGAATCGAGCTTCCTTTCGAAATGAATGGATTGATCATTCTATAGGGAAATAGCAAAAGCACTGATTAAACATGTTCCTGAAGTAATTAGAATTTACTGCAAGGGAATTTTGCGGGTCATAATGACCCAGTGTGTCAAGGAAACCTTAATATCGATCGGAGCAGCGGATATAACGCTTACACATAGATATGGATATTCTCAGCCACCACGTCCGACTCTGGCCAGTGGCGAGGGCCATAGCGAGCTGTGCGGCCGACCATTCCACATTCCATTCGGCCGTATCTTGCGTCCCTCTTACGAGCCTACCACCAGGCTTGCACACAAGCGCCCCCAGTCTCATTGACACACGCATACTCGCATTAACACATAATGAAGTCAGTCGAACCGCGTATAGTGTTCTAAGCCTTGTGGTAATATCGCGTGGGTCACAGACGGCCCGCAGAAACGCAAGAGATAATATTGATGATGTATATGCAAACGGGCAGCTTTCGGACCTGGCGAACGTGTACCTTTTTACTGCCACCCTTTCCGTACGCCCAACTGCATGATTTATCGGCTAACGAAAGCAACACATACAGAAAACGAGTGAATGACAATAAAAGAGGGAGAAACGATACGAAAAGCGGTATAGAATATAATGCCGTTGACGAAAAGCGAATTCTGTACCTTCGCAGCAAAAAAACGTTTCTACCTGAACGTGAATAACTCGCCAAACGTCACGTTCGAAACGTCTCAATTCTTGAAAATATTTTTTACCCGCCAGTGGGACAAAAATGAACGTGTTCATATTCATACATTTTTTTTTTCATCGATGGAGTGCTCGGTGGGTTGAACAATAACGCAAAGAGTCTAGCACGATAAATTACTTTTCCGAAATATTCGAACGAATCGATATTGCGAGAACGAATTATTCGGGCGTTCAAAAATCTCGGTAGAACTTTTAGTTCCGTTAATTCATTTTTTCAAAATTTACTTTTTTGACCGTGGATTCAATGATTTTTTCTCATTATAATTTTTGATTGATAATGTTGCAATTAAATTTTGAATTTGAACCTGTATTGATTCGGAACATTTCAACTCGGAGAGTGTTTGCTATCGAGTCATTGCTGGATACTTATTTGTATTTACGACAAATTAATGCTATTCAAACATGCGAATTATATTCCGAATTCGTTTATTGAATGTACGCCGTTGTTTTGACAGAAACGTATAACGGACGATTTTGTGTTTATGAAATAATCATTTTTCGCTCGATGGGTCGAATAAATCAACTTTTCAACACATTTTTGTTTTGCGACCCATTTCTGTCTGGGACTTAATTATCATCCCGAAGTTTGCATCGTTGCAACGAAATTTTGTTCCTTTCTCAGCAGAGCTCATAATTATTATTCAATATTTTGTCTGGACAATAAAACGATCCCCTCTTGCGACCTAAAAACTCAATCGACACGAAAATTTGCCTTGATTCTCAAAATTCAATGAATAATAAATATACAAGCTATATTTCGTTGAATCTCGACGTTGCAAACTTCAGAGTCGTAATTATAATTCACACTCGTAAACAGTGAATAGGAATATTATTTTGTATTCGTGCTCATGAAAAATAAACCGAATTCGACGATTAATATTTCATTATTTCTAAATTCCATAGATTTTTTAAATTTCGTCTGTGGATTCCGAGTAATTTTTGTAATTAATTAACCATTCGAATTTTTCATTCAATAATAAATCTATTGTGATTTTTATTGAATGAATGTTCCATCGATCAGATTGGAAGTTGACCGGCAGAAAATGTAGCAAAGAAATAGTTCGATGTGCCACAATTTTCAAAAAATAAAAATAAAAATCACTTTTCGAATTTCCAGTTTGGATTCGTGACCTCGATAACTTTGGGAATACGAATTTTTCAGTGAATTGGACGTAAGCAAAAATGCTCAAAGGCTCGAGGACAGAGTGAAAGAAAGTTTTAATTGATTTAAACGAAGAACTTGGAGGGAAGAGCGAAACGCTGCAAAAAGTGTCTTCGGATAAAGTTTAATGACACGAAATGACTTTGGCTCGACGGAAATGGGATCGCGGATGCGTTTGAAAGATGTTGCCGGCATGGATTGTATATTTATACGCGTATCATTATATACGTACATCAGAAATGGTATGACAGGTCGATCAAGCGTCATCGAGACGGCTGACGAGGGCGTCGTCTAGGGCGTTCAAGAGCACGTGTGCCGGAAGTCGAATATTAGACGTGAATGACAGGAAATTCGAATATACACGCGCAACGACGAAACTGGTGAAGCTTTCGAAACATAAAAATCTATCGGTTGATGAGGGAAAAGGAAAAATGAGAAAACTGAAAGATCGTTTTGCACTAACGACCATATTTGTCTCGAGAACTTGTGATTTTTAGTGAAACAAAAAAAAACTAGAAAAAATAATGAAGAACAAGGGCCAGGGAGGAAAAAGGGAGAGGACGAAAATGATAGAAACGAACCTTTATGATGCCTAAGATGTGAATGTCCACAGCAAGGCTGCTCGAAGTAAGCGTGTCCCGGATGGGTCCCGAGAGGCCTGTTTGCTTCGACAGAGCCAAGAATCTGGCCCAGGACAGCTGCGAGTACAGCTGCCCTCAACAACGCCATACCGTCAGGAAAGAAGCGTCGTTGCTGCATCCTCTCACTTTGCGTTTCACTAGTATCCCGTATGTTATTTAAATACGTAAACATGAATTTTTTCCTTTCAACACACAAGCGATGATCCAATTGCACAAGAAACTCCACAAAAACCAAAAGCGAACTAAAATCACTGTTTTTTTTTCCACTCAGCTTTCCAAGATGGTGGGAAGAAAAATAAGAATGTTTCACGTCAGAAAGTCATTTTGTAAGTCACCAAACAGTTTTCCTCTCCCACCGAAGATGCGATCACGAAAATTTGTATTTTTTTTTTTTGGAGTAATCAATAAAATCGAGAGCTCGCGATTCTTTGATCTTTGACCAATTGTCGAAGTTACTTTTAGCCTTGAAATGGAACCCCGTGGTACAGAGCAGTCTCGGTTTGTTGCCCTCGAGTTTCAGTTATGGCGGCTTTTGCTGGTCTTGCACGAACGAACATTCACCACGATCCCAAACGAAGCTCTCGGCTCCTCTCTACAAACCCCGCGATGGTTTACGCTCACGTATGCGTGGCCCAGGTAAAACTACTCCGACCAGCCACGAGTCACGGTAGTTTCAGCCTCTTTTTCCCTTCCTCTTTCTCCTTCTCTGCACAAGAAAAAGACCGCCAGATCTTTCTCAATATTTCTCTCTCAGTCTCTCACCATCGGTTCGAGCCGCGTGGTCCCTCTTGCTCGCTTCTCAACTTCCTTCTCTTTATTCTCCCTCTCGCTCTTTCTTTCTCTCTTCCTTGAGTCTCCTTCTTGAGCTCCGACGACAAAGGAATTCCTCCACCACCTTGAGAACTCGAGACTTCTCTCGGCAGGTACTGTGCGAACCGAGAGAGGGGAAACGTGCGGCTTGTCTTTAAAAAACTATTTTTTTCGAGCAGGTGAGAAACGCTGAGTTTCTAGACCAACAATTTTTCCAATTTTTTATTTACAATTGCTCGCAAGTACTTTTGTTTATTTATTTAAATGACTTTTAACCAACTTTTGGAAATGTCATTTCGTTATTTACACGTGGCAATCGGAATTTCCGGTTTTTACGATTCTTATTTAATTTTCAATTATTTTTGGGGCTCGTAGGATTTCTTTCCTCCCACGTGAGCTGCAATTTTTAGTTGCACTTTGGGAACTTTCACCGTGGACACGAGACGTGCAATCCAATCGTCATGCCTCCAGGGCTTATGACACTTCGATGTCTAGCTATTGAGTTATCAAGCGCGATAAGGGAGAGAGATAAGAATCGCTGTTATATTGTGACGGCGGTGTTCGTACAACATTTCTGTCGATGCTCCTATCCTCGTGGCATTTGCGGACGCGCTGACGAGTGCGTCCGAGTACACACAAAAGTGCGACCAACTCAACAAGCTCGAGAAACGTAAGGAAAGTTCTCAGAGCGTTAAATTAACTGCTCCAATGTTCACCGAGACCCTTTTACTTGCCAGAGTGAGAAAAATATAAAAATAAAGCGTCGCAATATAAACGGATAAACAAAAAACGAAAAGAGTTTTTTCGAGTCGTCACATCTGTGATTTTGTAAAAATAAGCACGACGAGCCCTCGAAAATATGCGCTGGCGTTGAAAGCTCCAAATTTAACGTTTCCACATTTTTTTCGAACGAAGAACAAAAGGCAAGAAAATGAAAGAGCTGTAAGGGCCAGTTCTATTTTTGCTGCTTCGCCCGTTCGCTCTCGAAAGTGTTTCTCGCTCGGAATCACTTTTGCCACGATCCTTTAGTTATTGCAACATTTTTCGATTATTACTACGTCAAAAAATCATTCCTCTCCACTTATTCACGAGATGCATTTTTGTACATGCTCCTGTTTGTCATCCGTACGATTCCTATCGGTGTTTGAAACCCGACACGTTGTTTCCAGCGCGATTACGCGATATATTTTTTAGGAAGAGAACCGCGTACGAACCTCCCTCGACAAAAGCCGCGGCGCTACTGTTACCCTCGCGTCCTCGCTCGCGTCGCTCGCGCGATGCTTGCCGCGTCGTGGAGGCTTCGGCTCCGTTCGTACGAGCTCGGCGACTCTCGGCTCGCGCGACAGAGCAAGCCACATACCTTCGAGCATGTGTACGCGGCTCTACACTGAAACCGGACGGGAAACCTTGCTGCCACACACACACACACACACGACCAAACGCGATCCCTAACTAAGCGAACCCACCGAATCCTACCAGAGAAAATCCACTACCAAATACAACTCTCTCGCGACTTAACCTTTCTCTTTCACCTGCTCGAGACCTACGCCGTTTTTAGACTCTCGTGAAATCACGCGCCTCTCTAGAGAACCCTTCAAACCCATAAGCGAAAGGTACCTTAGGTGGTGGAGCTCGACAACACCACTTACGGACTCCTCGACACCGAGATCACAGATAAACATAAAAATAAAGAATTATTTTCTTCAGTAGAAATTCACCCCTAAAATACAATAATTTTCCTGCTCTGAAAAAATTATTTCACGTCGCTAGAAAATTAAGAATTCGGTCGGATTTCATTCTATAAATGGAAACTCGTCATTGCTTGACACGTCGACCGATATTTAAGCGAATTCAACGTAGGAATTAAAGTTTTAAGCGTCTTTTTTTATATCCAGAGGAATATTCTCTCATAAAAGTCTCTCCATACGTGAAAAAATCGTTATAGAGCGGAAATTCCGTTCAAATATTTTTTTTATCATTTCCTTTTATAATTCGAACATGTACAAACTATATTTCGTATAAATAAAGTTCCATTTTGTTTATTAATACCTAANTGGAAACTCGTCATTGCTTGACACGTCGACCGATATTTAAGCGAATTCAACGTAGGAATTAAAGTTTTAAGCGTCTTTTTTTATATCCAGAGGAATATTCTCTCATAAAAGTCTCTCCATACGTGAAAAAATCGTTATAGAGCGGAAATTCCGTTCAAAATTTTTTTTTTATCATTTCCTTTTAAAATTCGAACATGTACAAACTATATTTTGTATAAATAAAGTTCCATTTTGTTTATTGATTCCTAAAAATGTGAAGTTAATTTTTTACCAAATTATAATTCGTCGAAAATGCAGTTTTTTGAGTAAAAATTGCTGAGCTGCTTCAACGTCGTTTGGAGTGAAATCGTTCTTAACGACATTGCGCAGATAGCTTTTTTAATTAACTGTGAAATGTAACGAATAAATGAATTTCTTTATTGGACAATAATGAAGTCGAAGTAAAAATAAAAAAGGGACGGAATTGCATATGCGAGGCATGAATATAAAATGATTGTCGAATTGATCAGAAATTTCTATTCATGCTTTTTCCTTGTATTACTTTTACGAGTGTCATTGGGAAAATGAGGAGCTATTTTTGCCGGTACAAATGTGGGCGATTTAAATTTTTATGGGATTAACAAAGCGTCGAGTTTCCATTGGATCTGTTTGGAGGCTAACTCCATTGAGTAGAAAAACATAAGAGAAAATGTTGGGGCGGGTATAGGGCGGTCGTTGTTGGTCGTAGGATGACGAGGCTATCAAAGAGCGAGTCACGAATGAGAAGTATCGCGGAAGTATGTCGTACACGTTTCTCCCTGTCGTGATAGAGTAATATAGCAAAGTAAAAAAAAAAAGTTGAAGAAGAAGAAGAAGAAGAACGAGAAGGAGAAAAGGACCGTGATACACACGATGGGGGACCCGGAGGAAGCTCGCGATGTATATAACACGCAAAGGCAAACGACGACGAGGAAGCCACGAGGAGCGAGAGTTGGTCGGGGTGTATGAATAAGTCGATATGCTAATGTGAAAAAAACCCCTCGAAGTTAGCTGAGCAGAGCGAAATAAGAAAGAAAGTTCTGACGGCGAAGAGTGTACCAGCGCAACGGAATATAACTACTCCGCGCGCGTCGTTCGCCACGCGAAGAAGACGATACAAAGTGCGGCTGGATACGCAGATCCCGATTTTTCCACGTACACGCTCGAATAATATATGCAAACATTTTATTACATTTTGTCGGTCTAAAGACATTCCCGTAACACAGATTCTGCAAAAACTGTACTGACGCTTTTTAAACTTATTGAGACGACGAACTGTTGAGAAGAAGAATAATAAAGAGAATAAAAACGACAAGTAGAAACTGCGCTAAGCACGAGCACATCCCGCAAAAGTTTTGAAAACATTGAAATCGTAGAAATGTCGAAGAAAATGGTAAGAAAGCGAGGAGCTCGGCGAGGAGCAGGCCTGCAAAGACGATGAAGAAATGTGAGAATAGAAAGAAATGCCGAGGGAGATGGATGCGAGCAAAAGGAAAAAAGGGCGAGAAGAAGAATCGATCGGAAGGAACTTTGGAAGAGAGAATATGAATAAGAGGAAAGGAAATCAAATGAAAAAGTAAAAGGATATGAAGAAAGCACATCAGAGAAGACGAACGTAGAAAAAGGATTGCGGCGTGTAAGAAAAAAAAAAAATTTGCCAAGTGCACTACCATCCACTTTCCTTCAGGGCCACTTCCTTTGTTGTCCACGCGAGAGAGTGACTACGAGAGCGAAAAAAGTAAGACCGATTTCGTGGACAAAAGAGAGAGAGAAAGGGACAGAAAAGTCGCGTAAGAATTTTAGAACAAAAGAGAACGAGACACGAAGAGCATCAAAAGTGTGCGATGGTTCGGGCAAAGGTCCTTCCCTTTTTTTGTTGTTTTTCTTGACTCTACGTACGAACCCAGGGCGAATCCCATTTCATTGAAATAGTTTAGAATTGCATGAACTCGATCCCGGCTCGAGCTTGCGCCAAGCCGAGATAAGCTCCGCAAGAAAATCATCTATACATACATATAAACACTCAACCGCGCGTCCTACCAACGCTCCGCCATGGACAGCCTCTGCGTTGGCATCGCAGAAACCAACCTGCTTTCTTGCGAGAGCAAGGACGAGGGCTCTTGAAACGCCGAAACGTATTATTCCCGTGTAGAATAAAGAAGTGCAAACTACCCCTGAACAGTGCATAAGTTGGTGCGTTATATTTGTCAAATCTAGAAATGAGACTTTGCACAATTTTCCTTGTAAAAACGAGGCCTAAAAAACTTTTCCCTGGCGGAGTATAATTTCTAGAATAATGTGCTGCCTCGACGAGATGTTGATGAAGACTTTAAAAAGTTCCTCATCCTGTCCCTTTCGCAGAGCGAAATATCGTTGCATCGATATCCATTAAACGACTCCGATCGTTACACAATTCTCTGAACGGTTTCGCGTCGTATTCAGCTGATATTTCGATATTCCGAGCACTTTTTTTTCATCCCCATATTTCGAACATTCGTTCTAGAGAACTTTTTGATCCCTCGTATAATTTCCATGAAACTTACGATCGTTCTTGAGGCCGTTCGGGTAAAAATAGTTTTGTGGACGCGTGCAATATATACTCGTGAAGTATCTGTGGCGCAAGTGTCTCGAGCACCTTGGGAGAAAGAGCTATCGACGAAGCTCAGATGGCAGGAGGGTAAAGCATAAAAAAGATAAGGAAATAAAAGTTTTCGAAGGAAAAAAGGAGAAGAAAAATTGACGCAGGTAGAAACTGACAAAAGATATTTTTATGTTGCACATAGTTATTAAATATTCATTCGCAAGAAATGGAATAAAATGGATAAGACTTTGAGTGCGAATAAATACGAAACGTTCCCGCAGTTATGAGTCTTTTTTTATTTAAGCTCGTGGCCGTTAATTCATTCAGGCCAAAGTTTCAAAAGTTGATGATTGTCAAGGAATAATAATTTATAACAAGGAGTTTTTTATTGTTCCGTAATTCTGATCGAATGATTTCCGTAACGCGAAAATTTATGGAAATAAAAATCGAAGATTCGATAATTCAAGATTTTACTTCCTCAACGCACGTGGTCGAAATCTGAAGAAAAAAAATCAGAAAAATGCAGCAGCTGAATATCGTTTTCGCTGCTCGACGATGAAGGATTCAAGAAAGGATCGCAGCTCCTTCCTCGAGAGGGTGGGAAGGGTCGCTAATGCTAATGTCTTCTTCGCACAGGATAACACCCTCGTGCTTGAGATTTCGCCGCCGGCAGCACGAGCCCCGAGTCCACTAAATTATACTTGATATCAACTTGCGACCATGGTCCGAAAGCACCATATGTTCCACACCCATGGCTTCGTCTTCCGGGCTCAGCTCGCAATGGGAAATAACAGCCGGACAAAAAAAAATACGCAATTTTGGACGAAAAAGCCATTCGGACACCCTGATCAGTTTCAAATAAGAATTTTTCATTTTTGCATCAGCTGTTTCCCGTGCGAATTCGAAATATCTCCTTGACTTTGACTGACATTTACAAAAATAAGTCTGAAACGGTTGCGGAAAGAAATTTCGATCGCTGTTGCCGTTTGGAGAGAAAAACAAAATTAATATTTCATCGAATTCAATATACAATTAGTAATTGTTTCCTGTAATAATTTCTACAACTAGAAAGCAACTGGTCGTGGAGTTTCGGTATTTTTCGGTTCGTGGCTTTTTGAATATAATTTCCTCAGATTCCGATCGAAGAAAAGGAAAACGGAAAGGCATCGCACTACAAATTTTTCTCGTTTCCTCCCTCTCACCATCTTTAACTTTCTTTTTGTTTCGTAAAATCGGCTTAACCATCCCGTAACACATCTCTGGGCTCTTTCCTCTACATAACCATTTGCTATGTATAAATATAGGGACACACACATATATATCGTCTACCAGGACGTCAAGGAGACTTATCTGAATTTCGAAAGAAACCCTCTCGTTGTGCTCTCACTATACAGCCGAGGGAACATCGTAAACGAGAGAAACCTGTCGTTCGATATCACGACAAAGCTTTTTCCCCAACCGCTTGCACTATTCGAGTTACTCACGAAGAAACCTCGCAAAATATACATCACTTTGATCCTCAAATCGAGTTTGGGATAAATCGCGTTTTGTACCCTCCAAACATTTTTAATTTCGTTCGGAAAATCCCTGACTGACGTTAATGCACAAAAGTCTCGTAAAAGTGTCTTCGCGGGTCTAATCTTCGTTGAATCGGTTCAAGAACTCCGTATTGTCATTGCACTTTTGCTTGTGAAGATGTTTCATCGACATTCCATCGACAGTGTCAACGTAAGATTGAAGAATCTCAGTTTTATTCAATTTGTATAATTTTCGTGAAAATACCATCAGCTGACGCAGTTCTTTTTGGCTAAAAAGTTGATCGATCTCTTGATGCTGAATAAACTTCAAAAATCCATACGACATCGTGACATTTTTCGTAAGAAATTTGAGTTTTTTGTATAACGAAATAATATTTTGAGCAATTGAGTTATTTCTCGAGTGTGTGAATGCAAAATCGTAAAGATGCTGAAATTGTGAAAGACGGTATAACGAGAATTTTTCAGTAGCACCTTAAAGGCGTCTGAGCGAAGAGGCTACTAAAAGCAGGTGGACGACACTCTCGAAAATCTCGGCATATAGACGCGGGGCCAGGAAGCGGGTCTATAGATTGGCGTCCGCGGTATGGGTTGGGATATATAGAGAGGGTAGTCGAGAGTGAAGGAGCGTAATCATCAAAGTGACCTATAGCTCGTTTGAGCGAAGCAAGGAGGAGGCACGAAGAAGACAAAGCGGAGGGGCAAGAGGGGAGAGGGTTTCATTCCTCACGCGTTCATATCTCGAGTGCCAAAGGATCTCTCGCTCCATCTCGCACTTTTCGGTCTTCCGGGGAGTGATACGAAGCTGATGTGGTTTTCCTATCTCTTTTTATCGAGGGTGTGTCACGCTGGATTTAATTAATGCAATTTAACATCCATCCATCATCGTTCTCTCCGTCTCTGTCAATCGCCAGCCTCTCACTCTTCCTCATCCGCTGTCTCTCATATCTCTGTCTCGCTCATTTGCGTTTTTGCACTAACGAGAGCGTAACTGCTACAAATGGTGAGTTTCCCTCGTCTATTGATGGTCTACGTCGGTGTTTCATCTCCCTGGATACTCGTGAAGATGGGGGAGACTTTTCCTCTCGAACATATATCGCCGATCGTATGATAAGCTAGGCGAGACGATGTACGATAATCATCCACGTCCGAGCACACTTTGATGACGAGCCTAACGTCACATTGACACCTGCTGCTATTTTCTCTGTAGATCGTCCATGCATCTACCCCTTTTTCATCCATACACATCTCTCTTTCACCCTCGATACGAACCGTTCGAGCGTACACAGTTCTGTCGCGAACCATGGACGTGGCCCGCCGGTTATGCTTGTATTTTTTATAGCCATCGCGTTATTATATGCTCACAGATATTATATACAGGAGGGGAAAATAAATAAGAGAAGATCCGACGAGCCTGTCGAAAGCTTTGTCTTCGAGGGAAACAAAGGCTCTCAAGATACTTTGAACCGGGTCACTCTGCGCTTTCATTCGTACAGAGCGGCAATTAATCCGATATTGATTTTCTGGGTCCAGGCACATTTATATATACGAAGAATATTGATTTCATTTTCATCACTGAATTCACGTGCCGAGTCTTCAACGCGAGTTTCTAATGATTCCGCACGAGTCCTCCAGGACGAACGAAGAACGTATTATTTGTTTCTCGTGTATATAACGCCGCGGCAAGGAAGTGGCCGGAATCCGCAGTGCTTGTTCTCTCGTCCGCCGCACCCTGCTCCTGAGCTTTTAGGAGGATAGAAATATTAACGCTTGGATGAGCAGCTCACAAGCACGGGCTTAAAATTTAAACTGCAATGTGGCTAGACTCGTTTCCTTGTTTTTACTTTTTTAATACCTTTTACTATAGCACACTCGCTCGGCCTATAAACCGTGATATCGTTGCTTCCTGCTTTCCTCTTCCTGCAAACTTGTAAGCGAGCGTTTTTTTGCTGCGTGTAATATTTACAAGCCTTCCGTTAAGCCTTCACGCTATTTTCATTGCTCGCAGTGAAAAATTCATTCCAACTTCATTATAAACTCGAACATGAAGCACGTGTGACCAACATTTTTTTTAAATTCTGCTTCACGTTGACTTTTCCTTCCAGACTCTTCCTTACTAATCAGATTCAATCCACCAATCGATTTTCATTTCATTTTGTGTATTTTTTGGCTGCGTGTCCCACAGTCCGTCGTTCTAAAACTTGCGAGAGAGCAGCTCGTCACTATATAGTCATCGAAAAACAAAAATATTGGCAACTGGAAATTGAAAAAACATTTTCTTGAGATTTTGATGGAAAATTGCATGAGAATCGCTTCCCCAGGTTAAATTTCAATTTCCCAGAGACACGACACTTGCTCAAGAAGAACTGACGTCACGATTGCCAGCAGACGCTTTACTAGATATTTGTGAATAATATTCATCGTAAAGAAAAATAGTAGGCGATTGTTGCAAAGACCAGATTCTGTCGTATGCACACATCCATGTGTATATAAACGTCCGTGAGTATACATGAGCATCTACATACATACATAGGAATGCGTAGGTTTACCGATCTCTCGGACTTTCACCGAATGTATACCAGTTTAATTTGCACCCAGAGGTCCTGTAATTATTCAGCTGATTGTCGATGCGTATATGCCAACGGCCATTATCTGCATTACGAGGGATTACAGTGACGTTCGCCCCAAAGCATGCACTCGCGATATAGAAACGATCTATATAGCTAAGTACGGAGAGTTTATAGAGCCAGAGGGAGTGAGAAAGAGAGGGATTTGTAGGCTAGAAACCGGGTTTATTGTCACAGTATCTCGATCTGGAGAGACTAGGATGGATGAGAAATGATACGAGAGAGAGAGAGAGAGAGAAGAGGGAGCGAGAGAGACTGGACGATAGGTGACTGTGTCAATCGCCGCTCCCAATTCCCAGTGATTATGCATTCGCTTTAGGGGATTTCTCTGTGTGTATATCCCAGTTAGTCCGAGAGAGGCGATTTTTTTTTGTTTTCCCCGACGTATGCAGAATCGATGTTAACCCAAAGCAATTAGCCCGTGCAGTCTCCAGGTTGGTCAAGTCTGTATGTCTGCACGATTAACACACGCTTTTATGAGATCCGTATGCCTGCGTGTATTCGGAGATGCGGTTGCGTCCTTTTTATACCAAGTACTGGCGTACAAAGAAGTTTAATTAACACGAGTTCTCAAGTGAGTTACTCCTTTCCCTTCGTTAGCAAATTTCTTGTGTACGTAACCTCTCGATCAATGACGTTCATTGCATTTGACATTTCGATAAACGTCACGTAAAAAATTAACTTTGGTTCAGCGAATTTGACGTCAACTTACGAACTGGACAACGACAGTGATGATGACGTTGATTTTTTGTTTGGTTTGCAGTGAAGAATGAAGTTAAAATCGATGATGAAGATGAATTATCATTTTTGTCGGATGATTAGATCGATAATTTACGAATATTCGTGTTTTTATTGAAACGAAAGCAACAAAAATCGAACTAATCAGTTTTATTTGTATTTTTTTCTTTGGACAAAGGACCATTTGAAGATTGCTGTCACAGGAGTAATGGAAAATGAAAAAACCGTAGGTACGTTCATACAAACCGAGAATGACCGCTATAAACAGGACATGGCGGAGGACGGACATAGAAAGAGACAGAAAAGGAGAGAGAGAGAGAGAGAGAGAATGCGCCTTTGCAGTTTCGCAGCTCGACGAGGGGAAATTGAAACAGCTAACCGCGTTGGGGTTGACGAGGGATTCGAGGGTGAACGTGAGGCTGGGAAGAGACCGTCACACATCTATGCATTATATATACGTGTAGGTAGACACACCGATATGTATATAAATAGAGGATCGAGTGAGGTAACAGTGGGTGGAACGAAAGAGCGCGCACGACAACGAGCAAGAGCGAGACAGAGAACGAGAGAGAGCGAGAGGACGAAAGAAGGGAGAAGGAGAGCGAGAGATTCAATCAAACGAACGCATATAAATGAGTCGTTTCAGGGTAAAACTGAATTATACGCCCCTACCTTATACATATACATATATCCAGGCTGTATGCATAAGGGTAACATTCCGTTCCCATCTACACGCGAAAATACATAGGAACACACGTACACACTTCAGTCTACTACGTCTGGATTGTCCTTATACATACATTGACGGAAAAACTATGAGGGTTGAATCCTCATATCTTTGGGATAGCCTAACCCTTCATTCTTCATTTCTCTCTCCATATCCCATCCTCCCTTAATCCTCTCGCACGGTCCCGCGAGTATTCATTTTCCTTCGGGCATCATATTCTCAACCTCGATATTTATATACTTTTCAACGAATATTTAAATAAACTTGCACAGCCATTGTCAACTCGAAATATTTATATTCACAGACACCAAATTNACACGCGAAAATACATAGGAACACACGTACACACTTCAGTCTACTACGTCTGGATTGTCCTTATACATACATTGACGGAAAAACTATGAGGGTTGAATCCTCATATCTTTGGGATAGCCTAACCCTTCATTCTTCATTTCTCTCTCCATATCCCATCCTCCCTTAATCCTCTCGCACGGTCCCGCGAGTATTCATTTTCCTTCGGGCATCATATTCTCAACTCCGATATTTATATACTTTTCAACGAATATTTAAATAAACTTGCACAGCCATTGTCAACTCAAAATATATTTATATTCACAGACACCAAATTCTGATTAGTTTTTTAAGTGGACAAAATTTTTGTTTATCTTTTTTTTATCACTCGATTCGCGACGTGATGACGAATCGCGACGTTTGTCTTTGTGATTTTCACATGAAACGGAATGGACCTAGTTCGTACTGCTTATTCGTGTGAAGAACGCAGCAAGATCCATCGACTGAGTGTTACACGGATGAAGGATTATGTGCTGTGGACTCTCTGTTAAGAGTTCTCCGTACGGTTGAGATACGGAATGGGGAAAATTAAGTAAGCAAACTTTTGGGAGGGGCGGGGAGGGGCCTCGAGGTTTATGAAAGTCCGAGTTAACTGGACTTTCTCGTTGGTTTCCATCAGTTTGATGGAACATCAACGAAGAGTGTGTGTAGCGAGTGGAAAGAATCGAAAGAACAAACGGTTTCTTTCTCGCTTCCTTACGTTTTTTTTCTTCACTAAAGATTTTACACTGTAGCGCGCCAACGAAAGATTCCGCAAAAAAGTCCACAAGACAAACGTGACTCGATCGTACGCCATTTTGCACTCCCTTTGTCCTTCACTTTTTCACCGACTACGGACTTCTTGGCGCCGCTTCAACGGATTTTCCAAACTTTTCTTCCAGCCTCCACTTCGAACCAACTACCCTGTCCTCTTTTTTTTTTGGACACATTTATTTCTTCCGTTGTACTAAAAGGTAAACAAAAAACTAGACCGGAAACCGACCCCCACGGCTTCTTCTTCGTCAAACATTCCCCTCGCGCTCTGTTTTCCTTCGGTTATGCAATATTTTTTCTCTGCAGGATCGCAAAATTGTTTCTAAATTATTTTTCCCTCACAACTCGATCCGGATTAATATATTCAATTAATTCCACACCATTTTGTTGTGTCTGAACCCTGAGAGAACTTCTCGCGAGCAATACCTCATCAACGTTTCAGTAGCAGAGCAAAAAATGGAGTAAAGAAAATTTAAGAAAATTCATTTCCTCCAGTTAAACATCAAAAAGTTACCATCGTCGCATTCACCACTTTTTTCCGTCTCATACATCGGTTTTTATCCTTTTTTTTTTTTTAAATCTTTTCCGAGTCTCCGCGCCGAGCAGTTTTTTTTATCTGTCTCACTTTTCCGCTTTTTACTTTTTACTTTGGCAAAGTTGCACCCGGCGTGGCGAAGTTTCTTCATTATACCAATGGGCGATGTGTCGTGTCACGTAGAGGAAGGCACGAGCCAAACCACATTGCTCGTCGTCCTATGTATATAGATTCATTGCGGGATGACAAGCAAACGGGCGGGCAAGACATTATCCTACTCGTTGAATAATATAAGTTTCAGTCTTTTGCTCTCTGCATCCTGCGACATTCAATGTATACATCTAGAGCAAAGAAACTACTTCGTGGATATAGATATCTCGCTACTCCGCTGACTTGACCCACACTCGTGAGAAAACTAACCCTCGCTCTTTCCTTCTCTTATTTCTGTGTCTCTCTCTCGCTGGCATCGTGATCGTTGATAAATTGCCAAGGCATAAGCTTTGCTTCTGGCGGGTCGGGAATTCACGCAGTGGCAAAGCAAAGAGGGAAAGAGCGGAACGAGAAGTTTCACAAACGCGGTTGCAGCGTGCCCGAGAGACCGGAAATGGAAGGGAATCGGGCTTGAGAGTGCCACGAGGTCAATTATGCGGCAGTCACCTGCAGCATTTCGAGTCTTTCTACGCCTGACTACGTATACATATTTGTGTACGTGCATGCTGCGTGGATATGTGCGAAGACTAGCATATTTGGTAGTATTTTTTTTTTTTTTATAAAAAGCTTAGGAGAATTTATTTTACGGAATAACGAAAATTCAATCGTTCCACAGAACTTCCCCGATTTGAAGTCGTACCTTCAT
Source organism: Hyposoter didymator (assembly GCA_037952995.1). Taxonomy (NCBI): domain Eukaryota; kingdom Metazoa; phylum Arthropoda; class Insecta; order Hymenoptera; family Ichneumonidae; genus Hyposoter; species Hyposoter didymator. The sequence continues at coordinate 7,669,390 of JBAJMU010000007.1, forward strand.
GTTCGATTGGGCGCTTTGGGTAACGTTTTATTCCCCGAATAACGGCCGCAATGTTATTTTCTCTNGCGGCAGTCACCTGCAGCATTTCGAGTCTTTCTACGCCTGACTACGTATACATATTTGTGTACGTGCATGCTGCGTGGATATGTGCGAAGACTAGCATATTTGGTAGTATTTTTTTTTTTTTTTATAAAAAGCTTAGGAGAATTTATTTTACGGAATAACGAAAATTCAATCGTTCCACAGAACTTGCCCGATTTGAAGTCGTACCTTCATGTTCGATTGGGCGCTTTGGGTAACGTTTTATTCCCCGAATAACGGCCGGAATGTTATTTTCTCGGATTCGAATCCTTTCGCTTCCTTTTACGATTCCTTAATAAATGTCTGACCAAGATCAATCAAATTACTTTCCACTACTTGCTGCCGTGACGTTTATAATCATCGTTCGGATTCCGAGCTCGTTCAGTATTCACGATTTCAAAATTGAACATTATTTCGGTCATTTTTTTTTCCTCTTTTCGTCCTGCAGAACATTTTCTTTCGGCATGGAAAGTTCGGTAGAAAAGAGCACGAAAAAAAAAAGTTCCAATCATGGCAACGCGAGGCAAGTTAAAACTGTCGCATCGCATCAAAGCGTGTTACATTTCGTGTAACGGAAACGGAAATGCCATACGATGTTCACTGACTCGGAAGCTGTTACGATTCGAGAGAGGAATTTCCGTAGTTTCGATTCTCCTCTCACGATAACGTAAGAGCAGAGAGAAGGGGAAGAAAATAAAACGGTGATGAACGAAAAGGCAGACATCGTAGGCATACTGCGTGCACGCGTAGGTGCGCGTCACGAGAGATACACGATGGAAGACGCGCGGGGAAGTGACGAGAGGGCGGAATGCAGTCACAATATCAACCGGATAGCCGGTCCACATATTCCACACGGACCAGCAGATTATTCCAACGCGCTCAAGAGAAAATTTCTGGAAAATACTCTAGACAATACGCTTCATGGATTTTTTTTCTTATCGGAAGCTCAGAGATTTATATTTTAGTTCATTGGATCTCAAGGTCATCGTGAAAGCATTCATATGCAGATTCTGGAAGATCCTGAGAGCCCAACAAGCGACAAGATTTTTACAACTCCGAAACCCCCTTAAATTCGTCTCCATCGAAAATTTGACTAATTTCCGAAAATATCCAATAAATTCACTTAATATTGTACATGTCTGTGCTTCGGCTAATTTATTAACGAGCGTCACGTCTCGGTGAAGAACATTTCATGTTAAATATAGACGGTGAATTCTGTAAGCTTGAGAGAGCTTTCCGGTGGCACTCCCCACACAGAGGATCAGGGCCAAGAGACACGCTCCGTTTATTCAGACACCTCCAATCAGTCGGTCCAACGAGCGATGAACTGGGGTTGTGCAAGGGGAAAGAAAAATTGATTCAACGTCTCTCGAACATGTCATCCCTTGGCAAAGATTTAATCTTATTCTGAATAAATATATCCACAGATACACTCAGAGCTATCAAAATAAATGTGCGAAATTTCGAGTCCCCGGTACAAAGGAAAACGTCGATCTTTGCGCGACGTCGCGAATCAGCTACTTATCGAACTTTTATTTTCTCTTGGCAACACATTTTCATTCATTCAAATATTTCTACATTCATTCGAACGACTTTTCATTTTTTCAATTACTTATTTACGAAATTTCAACTTTTTCTTCAATTATTTTAATAAAATGAACAAAAGGAGCGATTACTTCATATGGAAAGCTCCATTCATAAATGTACAGATTGTCCCTTTGACGTTAACCGCACCCCACCTTCATTATTAATACCGAAATTATTAAAATTACTTATTTATTCATGACTCTGACTTGTTATGCAAATTGCATTACTTATGCGGTTAAATCACATGCCAAGACGATATGCTTGACTTATCGCTCTGTTCGCACTGTAGATTTCAACGTGAATTTCATGCTCAGAGGTTCGACATTAATTTGTAATATCGCTTAAACTATTTGCATTGAATTCGATTCGGTTGAATTTATTTCGTTTCTGGTGGATGCTGCTCTGTATGGATCGGAATAAATCTCCATCAGGCAATCCTTGCACAACTTCGATATGTTTTCAGCTATTCCGACAATTGACCGGACACAAAATCATTGTGAAAACTTGATCGACCAGCGTTTCGAAAAAGAGTTTTTTCTCGTTGAGATCGTTCGTTCAGATTGGAGAAAATTTGGATTCGAGGAAATGGGAAGTTGGATCATTTTCAAATGCACAGAATGTTGCTTATTCACTTACCTTCGTGTAGTTTTTCCAATGTGCCGATCGCCATCGTCCCAGTCAGCGTAAGAATCAACAGGATTATGGGACTCGGCCTCGTCCTTCTTCGTCCATTTGCAGTATCCATTGTGAGTTTTCGTATTTTCTGTAACAAATGAATTGAAACGAATAATGATAATTACGATGGATGATAATGCGACGTCGTTAGTCTGAAAGATTTCTAAAATTATTATCGAAAAGTTACTCAAATTCCTGGCAAACTGAAAACTGTCGCATGCCCAATTTTTTTTACAGAAGCATCGTCAAATCTCTTTTTACCATTATTGTAGATAAAATGAGAAAAAATCTGACAGTTTCGAAGTAATTTTTGAAATTAGAAAAAAAGTTTTGTTGGAAAATGCTTCAGCAAGAATATTGCATTAAGTAGCTGAGTATCCTTCCATCTTGCCCGGGGGCGATGTGCATTCTCGTCAAAAGAGAAGAGAAAAAAATCACCAGCCATCAGTTGTGTCTTTTGTCTTTATTCCCTGGTTGTGGTTTAAGAAAAATTTGTTGAAAACTTTCTCAATCTGGCTACGCGCTGTTTCCGTTCGTTGTGAGCAATGATACTTATTTTCTTTTACCATTCGGCCAACGCTGCAGGGTTTTTGCAGTCATTACGATAAATTGGATTCAGTCAGTTGGCAATAATTCTGTAGCTTTGAACATTTTTCTACTTCACTTTTCCCGGGCTTCTTTGTTTGAATCAGCAGCTGATGATTTGTCTTATTCGTTGCTTTATCTCGTGGAGAGAGTGCTCAACGTTTACGGCGTAACGATCCGAATATGTTTCTATTGCGTTCGCGTCCACGTTATTCGAGGCCGAATAAAAAAATCAATAAAAATCAAAGAACTTCCTGCTAGAAATGGCAATGTAGATACGGTGAGTGGCTGAGGCCGGGATGTCGCTTAGAATCGCAGATAATAATAATCTCTTGCACGAATACGAATAAGACAGAGTCGAGTGATTGTCAGCGCAATTCGATTAAACTCCGAGCCAATTTCTTGAGTTACGAGAGAAAGAGACAGCGCTGGAGAGAACGAAAGAGATATAGGGGAGCAGGCGAGAAACGGGAGATGGAGAGATGGGAAGGAAGATGTGGTACGAGACCGAGCGCGTATGTACGAGGCACCTCTCGATTTGAATAATTACCGAGGACAAAGCACCGGTGATTGTTCATGAAAGTTAGACTCATCCGATCGCGATGGCAGTGCTAGGATAACGAGGTACCGTCGTAGAGGCCACAGAGGTCACGTTGAGAAAATGAACGACCGCGGAGAGTGAGACGGAAGAGCGGATGTGCAACTTACACGAGAGAAAAAAAATGCATCGACAGAAGAATAATCCTTGTGCAAAGAGTGCAGCAGTGTCATCGTCTCTAAACATGAACCTTTCACCAAAAGTCCATTCCACAGGGATGAACAGTTCTCCCTTGAATATTGGACCGACTGCTTCATAATTAACGGAAATTCGAATCGATATGGAATAAGGAAACGCGCGCATTGGATAAACGCTCCAGTTTAGGAGAGAAGCAGTTCGTTTACTTTCAATTAGTTGATCCGTTAGCTGTGATGCATCGTGAGTTCGGTTTCCTAAATGAGATTTTCATGTTGAACAGAATTCATCAATTCCATGCGGGGACGAGACATTTGTCCGATCATTGGATAGCCAAGTTGGAATTGCTCAAGGGCTCTAAAGAGTCTTTGATATGTTGCTCGTGATCGAGGCGATACTTAACTGATCAGATCGAGCAGTGGATCTTTCAAGAGGATAAATTCCTCATGCGTCCACGTCCACAGTTATTTGACGAATACATAAGCAATTCCTACCGTAGATCTTGTAGGAATGTATTAGCTTTTCACCGCAACACTGTGCTCAGAGTTCAAAGTGTTCCAGGTACAGGAAGGAGAAGCTTCTCCAGCGATCGTACGCTGGCTCTTCTAGAATCACTCGACGTACTGATCCACTCAATCAGCCAGACTCGCTCCCCGAGAATGTCATTACCTCGCTCTTGCCAACCTGATACTCATTGAACTCCAATTTGGGCGAGCTACAATGGCGAGATCTCTCCGCAGTGGTGCATGACTCAAAGGACCAACCGAGTCAGAGCGAGAGAGAAAACAAGACCGAGAGTGAAAGGTACAGGAATTATCTCCTCGGTGTACTTCGGCGTCTACCCTCAGGTCTGGGCTGCACAGAAACGTTGCTAATCCAACTATTCTCATTGAAAAGTGTGCTGAGCTTTTTTCATGGCTGTACTATGCGAAACAATCAACCATGCGTTATAACCACGGAGTTACTCTCTCAGCAGCGGGAGCCAGGCATGCGAGCCTCTAAAGGTGAATAACCTCAACAGAGCTACTCACTGTTACTACCAACTATTCCCATTTGATTAAACCTCTGTTCAATATATTTGAGAAAAGAACATTCCAGGCCCGTCGGAACGGCTGAAAAATATGTTTCGATATTACGCCATCAATTAAATCGATCCATAGACATTAATTTTAAAAAAAACCGCGTTCATTCTGGATTTCGCAAAAGCAGGAATTGGACGTGTACACGCATAGAGATTTTCTTCATCGCCCAGAATCTCTAGATCTCCGAAAACTTGTGATGGAGCCTCGGGGTTGAAATTTTTTTTTTTAAATTGTTAATCAAATTTTTTCCATGAGCTCGAATTACTATACGGTCTCTAGCATCTTAGGCAACTTGTCTAAACAAATTAATTGATCGAATATCCGCAAACTATTAATAATTAGTGAGGGCAAGTTCTTGGGGAGCTTGAGGCGTTTATCGTTACAACTAGAATGTCCGACGGTGGTGATTGCGTCAAGATACCGAGAGGAAGAGAAAGAGAGTAGGAAAATGGGCACCTGCTTGCATTACTGGATATAACACAGTTAACGAGAGCTCTTGGTTAAACCGAATTAGCAAAGTGAAAACGATGGAATCACATGGCCGGCTACTGGGAAAACTGGACAGGAAGAGAGGATATGGATCGGCATGGATCTTATGGTGGAAATGGTGCTGGTGCTGGTGGCACTTCTGCGCCGGTGATGATGATCGGCTGAGCCGAATCGGGTCGAGGATGAATGAACAAGGCCTCGAGCCTTATTCCACAGGATTTCGTCGTTCCCAACCCTCGATCTCCGCCGTCCGTACATACCCTCTCGCATCTCCTGCACAGAACTTTACTCTTCGCTGATTTCTGTATGGTAAACTCGTGGTCTCTATATATTCTGAAGGGAGGGTCAAAACTCTTGGTAATCGTGTACGAGTTTCCCTTCTCGTTAATTGAGCCTGCGAAGCAGCATGATTATTGGTCGCGAAATATTATTTTGTCTTGTCTCGACCGCTTTGTCATTGAGGTTACAAAAAAGGGAGCATTCTGCCCGTGGTTTCGCGAAAATCTTACAGATGAGTCTCAACCTCGAACGTCCTTTCATTTGATAACGATCACAGTCGAAAAATCTGTGGATTTTTGTTCATGAAATAATTTCGAGTCGATTAGTCAATCTTTCTCAACGTAGCCACATAATTACAATGGTTTTTTCTGTCAATTCTTTCGTCCTGTATCCGTGTGGCCGAACGTACACACTGTGAGGAAAGAAAAAGTTGCAGCGCCACGAGCCGGCGATACTATTTGTTTCAATTACGTAATCCAAGTCAGAATCCAAGGACGCGAGCATCATAACTATCCCTTTGCCTACTTAATTCCCCCGTAAGATGTTAGTGCCTCTTTACTTTTTTAATGACAAAGAAAGGAAAAAGGAGAGCGAGGGCGAGAGACGATGCTATCTCGGATTTCAATTTCGACCCCGAAGAACCCCCTCTCGACACGAAGAATAGAAATGCGGGGCTCTAAGAAGGACCCGTGGGGTCGCAAGTGCACTCGAGGCTCAAGGACGCCAAGGCCTTGGCAGGATCAATATTTATAATCTCGATTCGCTCGAGACGAAAAAGATCGGGGGTGAGAGTCCGTTTTCATACGCCACATCGGCTTTTAGTATATACACACTAACTTTAACCACTGACTTTAGAAGCACGAGTCAACTCCAAAAGAAATAACCTCAATTGATGGTAAATTATGAATCGTTATTTGATAAATTCCCCCTGAAAGTAAACTTACACCATCGAGTAACGAGGGCTTCCTGTTTGCGGATATAATACTCGATCTGGGAGCTGCCATCGGACGATGATGATGTCGTACGAGCAAAGGAATTCTTCAGCAAGTTTCATCAACTGCAGCGAAAATGCGACTAATTTGCAATAACGTTGATACGTTTTTGTTGAGCAAGGGAAAGGAGAAGCGAAAACGACATTTTCTTGTTCGTTTGTGTCTCACAGACCGATGATTACACTTTTTTTATTCAATCGATGTCAAAATCCATGTGTGCGTCGGTAAAAACTTGTGAATACACTTTGATCATCGGCAGTTGCAAAAAAACGCGGTAACCCTTAAAAGAGCAGTGGCGCAATTTTCTTACTAGTCGAGCGCCACGTAAAAATAATCGCTGCTAAAGGGTAAGAAGAGAAAAATGAGTTTGCTGATGATGAAACCGTCGGGGGCTACAGAAGCACGCTGTGGAGAGAGGATACAGGAGACGAACTACAAAATTAGACCTTCGTGCAACTTGCTATGTGAGCTGACCTCGCTGTACCGATAGTTGCCTAAGACGCGGCCAACGGCATGGCTCCTCCCATGGTGGATTTACCGAACACCTGCATATACCACACTCTCTGACTTAGGAACCTGCTACCAAGCTTCGCGCTTTACGTGTTGCGGTAAGACCTTCTCTCCCTCTCTCTCTCTCTCTCTCTTTCTCTCTTACGCTTTTGATAAGAGTTAGATTGTTAGGGAAGGAGAAGGTGAGTCTGTTCAAAAGCTGACTGTGCTGCTACTCTTTGAAATTCCTAAAAGCAAACCCAGCGAACGGGGTCCGGTTCGCGGATAAATATACAGGCATACAAAGCGATATGTATGCATACATAGGTTCGTACATATTTCAGTTGCGACGTAAGTGTGCGAGAAAGCTTCTGTTATCGCTCGGGCATAAACTCTTTGCCACACGGTAAATGAACGGTAGAGGCTGCAAAAAATATATCCACGAGCTGGCAAGACCGAGCAAAAAGAAAACGAAAGTGCTTCCACGTACGTGCTACTTCGTGCCGAAAAAAAGAAGTAAACCTTTCGTGGTTCCGCTTCATTGACACGAGCGAGACTCGGGTGACAAAATAAATTTACGAGAAACGAAAAACGCTTTTAATGATAGATCCTTTGACGAGCGGATGGAATGGACAAAGAGGAATTTACGAACGAGCGAATGAGAGAGCTCCGCAGATACTCTTTTGTAATTATACACGCTGGAATTTTTTCAAAATTCCATCTCCAATATAAATTCTTGCTTTTCGGCTCAACTCAAACTTCAATTTTCGCTTCTTGACATTATTTTTAAATTAATTATTCTGAGTAATTATTATTTTAATATTCGACGTCAAGACGCTACCGCGACTCTAAATATTATTATCGATTTCTACGAATTCAATTATCCATGACTGTGCAATTTGCAATCCGACCCATTGCGATTAATTTTTCCAATACCAAATAACACGATAAGTGCTTTTTGTAATCAGCTGCTAGTGTAATTAATAATACTCCAGGATTTAATTTCGTTCGCGTGAATTCGAATACGATTTCAACGAAACTTCATTCCATTTGACAATGACATACGGATCTTGATTGAAGTAATAAAACTTTTCACAGAAATTCGGATTCCCGAAAATTTTGATCATTATTCGATGTATTGCAGGATTTTTCCTACTACGCTTTTGGACGCGTTGAGCTTGCACGTTCATCGCAGCAGCAGCAGCAGTTTGGTGAACTGCGGAGGATCGTAAATGTGAAACAAACCGTGGAATACATGCCTGAGAACTCTGCAGATGACGGTGCGGAATATTCTTTCCCCTCAGATTTAAAACCATGAGAAAAAAATGAAATCAGCCTCGAGACCCAACCACAAAGTTTCGTCAGAGCCAGCGGATCGGTTAATTATGTATAAATAAAGCAAAAGTATACGGAACTCAACACTCGAGGGACGATCTGCATGGCAAATTCGTCAGAGTGTCAACGTCACGAAGCATCAATGCCTTTTTTTGAAGGACAGAGTTGCAGGTAATTCTAAAATGATCGGTTTGCTAAAATNGGATTCCCGAAAATTTTGATCATTATTCGATGTATTGCAGGATTTTTCCTACTACGCTTTTGGACGCGTTGAGCTTGCACGTTCATCGCAGCAGCAGCAGCAGTTTGGTGAACTGCGGAGGATCGTAAATGTGAAACAAACCGTGGAATACATGCCTGAGAACTCTGCAGATGACGGTGCGGAATATTCTTTCCCCTCAGATTTAAAACCATGAGAAAAAAATGAAATCAGCCTCGAGACCCAACCACAAAGTTTCGTCAGAGCCAGCGGATCGGTTAATTATGTATAAATAAAGCAAAAGTATACGGAACTCAACACTCGAGGGACGATCTGCATGGCAAATTCGTCAGAGTGTCAACGTCACGAAGCATCAATGCCTTTTTTTGAAGGACAGAGTTGCAGGTAATTCTAAAATGATCGGTTTGCTAAAATGCACGTCGCATAAGATTCGTGATCTCTTCATCAATGTACGATTATATTTTGAACGGAACGATGTTATAGTACAACATAATGGAGCAAAGTAGAGAACACTGAGATGGCGACAGAATATAGTGGGATAGGAAGGAAGAGGAGTAAAGGGGTGGGCATAAGGGTGTGCTTTCGGTTTTCCAGCCATCGTCCAATGTCGTGATAATCGAGTGTGCTATGCTTTTAGCGATAATGGGCAAGTACACGTGCCAGAAGCCAAGAGGCAAAGCGAGTGAGAGAGCAAGAGAAAGGGGCAGAGGGAGAGAGAGATTGTGTGTTCTGCACCGAGAGAACGAGAGAGGACGCGACTACTGCGCGCGTGGTAACTGAATTACGCGGTACATTGCGTTTACCGCCTCCGTGATGCGATTTTACGACGATGCAACGCGACAAACCTCCACTAGCTTCTTCTGTACGAACCCCTTCCCATGCGGCAAGTATATCGATGTTCGCCTTCCAATGGCACACATACATATTTCGACCTCCTCCTCTTTCTCGCACCTCGCTACGTTACCCTTCGCCGTTTCCATTCAAATTTGCAAGGGCGTCAAACTGCGTTAATAAAAATTCGAATAACGTTAACGCAGGAATGTTACAATTTTTCCGATTACTTCAACAATATTCTTCGACAACACGTGGACTTGTTTCTGAAGCTGCTAAACTTTTTATTATTTATAAATCACCGACTGAATACGTGAATTTTAAGAAAAGGCAAAGAGTGGCGAGTTTATAAAGATTCGAAGTGAAAAAGCCAAGGAAAAATAATGACCTGGGGAATCCTTCCTCGATGTTAATTAGATCCGTGGTTTATCGAGCGAGAAAAAAATTTGATAGAAAATAAAAAGATCTCCCTCCGTGATTTCCGGTTAGATTGGAACAAATTTCTGTGTGTGCTGTCAACTCGTGAAAAGCGGAGCTCTAAGAGGCGGAGATGGGGATCGAGCAAAAAAAAAACGATGGAAAATGTAGAATTACGTTCAGGGAACAGGAGCGTACGCCAGTGGCATTTAAAGGGAAATCTCGAACGTATCTCGTATTGAAATGAATCTATCAACCGTCTCCGGAACCAGTGAGCAATTCGCTCCATTCTAGAGTCTCTCGGCCGGGTGTTTCTCTCGAGTTTTTTTTAGTACGTAGAAATCCGTCATTCCTGCCGCACTTTTCAACAGTATTTTTCCTTTTTTTCGATTTTTGATGAGAGCTTGATTGCGACGGGAATAAAATTTGATTGGTTTTTAGTGTGCTTTGTGGAGAACTACCGAGAGACCTTCCGTTAATCTCAATGCCGTCCCAGAAGTTTAAACCGATAGTAATTCATTGTTTGCTAGAGTCATTTCGTTTTCTTTACAAGCAAAAAAAAATCAACGTCAATCAAATATTTTTCAGAACTTGTCAAAAGTTCGAAGGAAAAAAAAACGTTGTTTGTCAACGAGATTGTTTTCGTAGCCTTGTAAATACTTTTCCATTAAAAATCGAAGAGAATTTTCACAACTAGAATTAACCATCAAAATAAATAAGAATTCGGGAAATTTTATATTTATTTTATTACTACTGAAATTTCATCCCTTTTGTACATACAGTAAATCGTTAAGATCGTCAATGTTGATGCGATCACGTGCTGGAGATTGCTTCGAAATACCTCGAGATCCGAAGGGAGAAAACCTTCGAGAGACTCTTCAACGCGAGCTCGAGAGTCTCTCTAAAATTCCGTGGATAATTCTCTCTCCTGGTATTTTCATAATTGTCGATCTCCCGTGCTCGGCTATGTTACGTTTTGTACTCTAAAGAATGTCATGTTCCCTTCACCCTTTCTGCTGATAATGACTATAAATGTTGTCGAAATACTCGATCCACCGTGGACGGGAATTACAATCGAACGGAAGTTGCAATCGATCCAGAACGAATTCGAGAAAAATCACGAGAATTCGCTTCATTCGTTTATTTATTTATTTATTTTTTTTNNNNAAAAAAAAAAAAACATTCCCATCATTGGAATTCTGTTTCGATACTTTTTACATCTTGAATTCGTTCTTCCTGGTCGTAGGGAGTCATTAGACGCGTATCAACAAATATAAATGACATTTCAACTACAACAAGTCTCGTTTCTTATCCGAAAAAGATGCTTGACTTGTTTTTCTTTTTTTTCCACTTTTATCTCGATTATTGCTTTCTCCAATGCTAAACGACGACAATGAGCCGAGTTTTATAGTCGGTTGTCACATTTTCTATTCTACCGCGGAGCAACTTCGAAAACAAATCGTACACCCTATGGTGTTTGATGTCTTTGAGACTGTCGTAGACTTCCGGCATGAGGCTCGTTCAAAAGACCAGGCGCCGCAGTTATGATAACAGTTATGAACCCATATACTGAAATTTATGAGTTCATCCCGACGATATTTTGGTACAAGAGCGAAAAAAAATTAAAACTTCACGAGAAGTCGATTTACTCGACGAATTAAATAATTTAATGATTGCTTCAAATTAATAATTCTCCATAATTGAAAAAGAGAAATATTAATAAAAAATCATGATGGATCGTGTGTGTGTGTGTGTGAAAAATTGAGTCTCTGGCACGTTCGCCTGCTTTCTTTTCCTCCGAGACCAATGCGGCAAGGTTACAGCACCAAAAGTCACGAAGCGAATAATTTGAAAAAGTCATGAGCAAATAAATTTGATTATGGAACGAAAATAAAAGTCGTGAGAAAGGGAGAAAAAAAATGACAACAGCGACGAATGAAAAAGCTTTCGACGACTATCTCTAAATATTACTTGGATTCCAATTCTCTTCATAATCCCCGAACCCCATTTCCAGCCACCATTTTTATGATCTTTTTTGCCTTTCGTTCTGAAGCTCACGAAATATTTTTATTTATGCGCTCGCACATAAATCGCAGAGTTCACGAGCGATGAAAATAAAAGGGCAACAATAATATGGAGAATATGCAGACACGATAGTCTCACACGTGCATAATTTGTGATAATAAATTAGTAATGGGTCTGGCGGCGATGGGAAATGGACGGCATTATTTATTCACTCGTATCGTCGTCTGCCTCGTAATCAAAATAACACGTAGCAGAGTCTGCAATTAAAATTTTAGAGTTCAATGACCTAAGAAATTATTATTTATTCATTTCGTGCTTTAAATTGTCAGGGCTGTCGCGAGCCGGAGGAAGCTGCTGCCACAGGGATGGCAATACTTCGTTGCATTCTGTGGTAATAGACCGAATCTGCAGAGCTACCGAAAGCAAAAAGGAAAGAGATGGAAGCGACGGGATAAATGGAGTAGCGGGCGGAAATATCGTTTGGTTTTCGGACGTCGACGTGAAAATAAGTTTTGCACGAAAATTAACTCGTCGAAGCGAACGCGACGGAATATATTCAGCGGTGAAGCTGGTCCCTCAAAATCGTGCCGCTCAGTTTAACGTGTGCGGTTACCGCATCGAGCCAAAGTACTGTGCAAAATACATCTATATACAAATACATACAAATATAGAAATATCTATATGTATATGTTAACGTTTCCGCAGAGCGTATAAACTAAATACGGCATACAGAGTAGGTTACTTTATCTATTTTCTCTGTACATATATTCCCATACGCGCATGGGGACGCTAGACATATTTCACCGCGGAATCTGTCACGTCAAAGTTACTACCCCGGATGGTTTTGATCTGTCTGCTTCGGATTACTCCCTATTTATTTCCTCTCTCTTTCTGCCTCTCCCTCCAGCTCTGACACTCGCTTTCTGTCTCCATTCGCCTCACATTCCTCCCGTTCTGTTTCCCCTTCAATAAATATTAAAAACCGTCATTTTTTTCTACTAGAGAGCGTCACATTTTCTTGTTTTTCATGCTGAACCTCATCGAAAAATGCAGGTCCACAGTGTACGTACATTTCGAATGTAATGACTGTCTGCTGCCGAGGAAACTTTGTTTTCTCACCCATGTGACTCGCTCAGCACGATTCAACGCTTTTACTCCGTTCAAATGACTCAAAATTTTGACACAAAGAATCGATGACCTCGTAGCTTGAAGATTCCCTCGGCAGAGATCAGAAAATATATATCCGAGGAGAAAAGTGACAGTCTTGCAAAATAAGTGGGAGGGATGTCATGCATACAGGGTGTGCTCAAGGCTATGAACTCGTGAACTTTCGCCAAGGGAAGCAAAAGTTTACGATCGAGAGTGGTTGACGACGCGGAAGGACGAGCTTGACTTTTCACGACGTTCAAGTTTTTTTCGTGCCTGCTGTTTGTTTTTTGCTCTGGCTTTCCCGTATTCGTGTCAGAGTTATGTACATATATATAACTTGAGCATCTAGAACTCATTCCACAAATTTACAAGGGCGCTGGAACGATGAGAGGTAAAGCTAGAAGAAGAAAGATAAAGAGAGAAAATATTGGCGAGGCGTGTAGAGGAAGAGAAAAGAAAGAGAAAAAAGTGTGGCCGGCGCATTACTCACAATAATCCTGCGGGCAGCAGCATGGGGGACGAAGGGTGGAAATGCGGTTGGCTAGGTACGAAGCCGTGCGGCAAACCAGCAAGGTGGTTGCTCATAGCTCTGTACCTTCGCCACGTACCCTTCCTGAGGGTTTCTTTGCAGTACCCAGCATGCACCACCGCCCCAACCAGTCACCCTTAGACTTCACATTCCCATATATATATAGATGTTAGACAACCGGCTCTCTCCATACGAAAACTTATCGTCCAAGTTTTAATTCAAAGTTTTATTTATAGAAGTCGTGTATTATCGTAAGCCGAGCTTCACAAGCACCAAGTCGTATAGCAGATTTTAGTACACAAGCTCACCTCCACACTGGAGCAGGCCAAACTCGACCGAGCTTGGCAGGCTAACTTTTTAGAGCTTTGCTTATTTGAAAGGAAGTAAAAGAAATTTCACAACTAAATCGCTATTCCGAGGAGACAGTTTATTTCCCATTTCAGATAATTATTTCTTTATGCTTTGCCTTATGAATTATTCAAAATTAACTTGTGCATTTCAACTTGTGAACTATTTGGCGTTAAGATCTTTGGGATTATGATCATGATTGTGGAAAATGTTGAATTATTCTAGGAAATTTCTATATTAACGAGGAATCCTTCAATCTAATTATTGCTCGCTTTGGATCTAGTGAGGAAAGTTTTTCGATCGTGGATATTTCGAGTTTGGAAATGTATAAGAACTTGTTACATTTCGACTTGTGAATCATTTGGCATTGAGATCTTTGGGATTGTGATTATGATTGTGGAAAATGTTGAATTATTCTAGGAAATTTCTATATTAACAAGGAATACTTTAATCTAATGATTGTTCGCTTCGGATATAGTGAGGAAAGTTTTTCGATCGTGGATATTTCGAGTTTGGAAATGTATAAGACAGTATTAAAAAATTGGGATTACTCCGAAGGGAGCAGCTCCACTTTTCTACTCAATTATTATAAAAGCTTGGTAGAGAATAGCTTGGACGATGAGAAGGATGTCGGATGAAGAAGAGAGATGAAGAGAGAGGATGGACAAGATAGAGATAGAATGGTCGACGGTGGGAATAGGATTTGAAATTCGCTTAGGCCAGGCGTTCAAAATCATTGAACGTAATTAATTCGTGGTGTGACAAGGGTGGGAGTAGTCGTGCTGTTGCTGGTTCTCTCCCGGTTTTGCCACGCGGGGCTACTCTCGCGTTGACTTTCACCACCCTATTTCGAGCTCTCGAGGGTGGTTGAAAGGTTAATGCAGTTAGCCCTCCTGTCCTCTGACTCTCTCTCTCGCTCTCTCTCTCTCTCTCTCCCTCTCTCTCTGTCTCTCTCGCTCGCTCTGTCTTTCTCTTTCGTTCTCGTGCGATTTCTGTACCACTAGCATCGCCATTACGGTAGAGACGCAACAGTGTACAGCTGCCATTACTAGAGAGCCAACAGGGAAGCCAAGGACTTATGCGTTTTCAGTAAAATGGCCTGAAAATGTAATTATCGGCTATAGGTGTGCCGTAATGAATTGGCGCCGCTATTTATAACTCTTGCGCTCTACCGGTCCTCCATCTTTGTCCTACGTCCTGAATCAGACTTCTCGTTCCGCCTTTATCGAACGTTTCATCCGCTGCTGGTTGGATCGAACACTCAGACACTCTTTTTATTTTATTTTTACTCTCCCGCAAATAGACTACAAGAAAAAAAGACATCGAACGTGCCAGGAGACTAATCCGAAATTGTCAATTGGAAAAACGGAGGATCTGAGCAGTCTCCTCGAAGATCTGTCCACGCGATTGTTGAAGCCACATTTTACCTGCGATCTAGTCATTTCGTTCTAATCCACAACTTTTTTGTTCGCGCATCTCGAATTTTCCATTCCATGTTTTTTCCAAAGATATTCGAACCCTCCGCGTACTCGCGGATTATCGATAGTCGGATTAACGATCAAATGATTCCGTCCCCCACCAATATACTCCGTACTGTTCGGCCAGATTAATTTACGGGCTGATGAGATCGCGTGGCTACTACCGATCGAACAAGAGGCCCATATATATATATATGTATATACATTTGTATTTAAAGCTGCTCTCCAATTTGCCCGCATGGTAACTTCCGTTAAAAATGATCTTTTTACATTCCGCGCCTCTCGTCGCTCATCAAACTCTCTTTGTTATTTTAGTATCGCTCTTTATATCTCGCGCCCGAACCTCATTCCCGAGATACGAAAATCAATTTGGAAACTGATCGGCACTCTGCCTAGTGTGACAATTATTCCAATTAACAGACAAAATTGAAGTCACTCCGCAAAATTGGAATGTCACCCGCACATCGATCTATTTTATAAGATTTCCTGCTGCTGTCCTAATCGATTTGATCGGAAGTATTCTTGGCTGCTATTTTCACCGTGATAATCTTGTTTTGCAATTTATCTCCCTTAGAAGTGCGGCTTGGAATCGGATTGTTTTAATTCTTGACGAATTCGATTGCCAAATGCAATCGCGACATCACGCAATCTCTGAGGGAGCATGCTGAATGAGTCATCACCTGCCCACGTCTCGAGATTCTTTCAAGATTAGCATCGAACTCATTTGCAATTTTGAATAAATCGTAATTTACGAATTGGAAAAACGTTTGCATGGCTTTTTTACTTTTATATTTTTGCCACTTTTCGTTCTTTGGTGGTTTTCCCAAAAAAGTCGTAAAAAGTCTCGAAAAGTTGTATTTATTGAGAAGAAACTCGTATCGTTGAGAATAAAATGTATTTTCTCTCCAAGTTTTCAAAGTTTGACTCTCCGAACTTCGATGAAACTCCCTACGTGAATAATGTGTGTATATATATTCACATGTACGTTTAAGTATACACGCATATACGTTTATGGGGGTAAGATATAGTTGGAGCTCTCATGGTGATTGGCAGTCGAGACATTTCGCCTCTTAACCCCGAAGTCATAAGCTGTCCGAGGGATCATGGTCTGAAGATTAGGGAGAAATACCGAAGGGCTTGCTGATACTCCCTCAGACTCTCTCTGCCTCCTCGGTTCTTAATTAAAGGTCGTGAAAGACGTTGCCAGCTGGCTCAGGCATACCGGTTATGCGTCTTATTTCCTCGCGATCTCCCCGCGTCTCTTTCTTTTCCTCTTTCGATCCGTAACGGAGAACATTTGCGACTTTATTGCTGTCGGTTGAGTATGAGCGCTCGCGTCTCTTGGTTTCCTTACCTTTTCCTATCGATTCGATTTCGACGGACAATTCGATTATCACTTACCTCGTCACCTTTCGTCTGTACGTACGATCGTAACGCGATGATCAGGGGCTTGACTCAATAACCGAGTAAATCGGATGACGATCGTGTGAGAAATTACATGAAAAGCTTGAGCCGATGATATCGGAACTTTCATCACTAGGAATATCCGTCATGACAGAAATCATAATCGGGTGATTTTGTAGATTGACGTTAATTGCAATTCGATTCTGTGGATAGTACATGAGAAAGGAAACCGCTGAGAACACTCGCGATGAAGTTTCTTTTCACAGAATTCTCAATGGAAACAATTACGAAATTGATAATAACATCGTTACCGAAAAGAAAAACTTTCTTGTAATGTTATATTTATTGTTGAATTATTTGTGCTGAATAAAAAATGGTGGAGGTCATGGCCAGACGAATTTTCACGAATCCCACACATGCATCGATAGATGCAAATATTTCTATAGATGAATCGAGGATTAACTAGTTCGTACTGGTGAGAAGTGGACAGCAGTGAGAGCTTTCGCAGCAGAAACTCGTAGCTGTACATTCTCGATTGTGGTTGAGCCCAGTCGTCCACTCATTTGCAGTCCCTTGTTCCGTCCAGCGACCGCGCAATTCCGCTCATTCTCTGCTCCTCCCTGCTCTTCTATTTTCGCCTTTCATACTCTGTGTTTTTTTTTTTATCTTTACGCTTTCTCTTTTTGTTGTGAATCTTTTTCCATTCACAATCCAGGAGTTACAGGGCGGCACTGTTGCCTCGTGGCGGTGAACCGTTACGTTCGGTACCCAGGACGATTCACATTGAACGAGACTCCCGCTCGTTTGCTGCTGCTCTCTTTACTTTTTTCGCTCTGCCCACTTCTGAAGTAAAATAACCGCGTGCCGAGGTCCAAATGGCCAACACATACTCCTGAGAGACCAGCCGAGTTTTTCCTTCAATTTGCTCGCTCTTGAATATTCGCGTGTACTTTGCGTAGATGCTTTTCTACTTTATCAGACCTTTTTCACCCTCTTTTCGCTCTCCCCATCTCGCTCGACCGTTTCTTCATCGTTAGCCACGTAATCTCGATATTATTGCTCGGGGACCAAAAGCATCAACGTTTCGTGCCTATCATCACGAGACACACGTTCGCATTAAAACGACCGAACGCACTTTCACTCTGCTCTCCTAATTCCTTCTTTCCCTATTTTTCCTCTATTTCTTCGAATGCTTAACGAGACTCTGGAGCGAATGCCAGTGACCACAGCTCACCATATTGAGCTTGACAGTTCGTTCTATCTCATCGAAATCCCAACGCTTCGTCTCATGCACTCGCGTCCATTCTTCTCAATCCATTTTTATTATTTATGCATTCATCCTTTTCCATACGTCCTATATCTCTTCCTCTCATATCCTATGAATAAAATCCATCCTTTCCCATAGATTCCCATAGATTTTGCACATTTGTTTTTTCCATCCTCCCCATCCATCGATTTCATCCCACACCTCCCTCTTTATCCATATCTCATTCGATTCTTCATCATTGCTGGGACAGTAAAACATAAAGGACGATGTATATGGATATTGAGAATAAACCAACACGATAACACGGTTGGAACTGATTCAACGCGATTATACTAAAGTAATGTTATTATCAACACATGAACGTGTAGTTCGTGGTAAACATTCGGTGGGTTCCGACAAACTATTCCCTGTAGTTTATGAACTTACGTTATAAAGCAGGTAGAGAATAGTTCGCTATATCGAACGTTGTACACACGTATCGTGTTGTCTAATATGATTCTCTTCCTACCTCTCGGTGTTCGTAACAATCTCTCTTCCTCTCTCTCTCTCTCGCATTCTCGCTCTCTCCGTATCATTTCAGTTTGCCAAAATATTGCGCGATCATGATAACGACAACAACTGAGACAGCGTTCGGGGGCAAAGTTCATGAATCTGGAAGACAAATTAGCTCGGCTATGTTCTGCATAGACGTCGAGTGCCAAGTATTGACGATATATTCCTTTTTACTCTACATGAGCGATACATACCGCGAACTATACTCGATTCACAGCATCCCAAATTTACCTGACGGCGGAGTGATCTTTCAGACATCTATAATTTTTATTTTATGTGTCTGCGAGGCATAATAAATGTTGCTCGTGCGATTGACAAAAATTTACACTCAAAATGAAATTTTTCTGAAAAAACGTCGAAACTAAATATTTTTGCGAAATTTTCAAAAATTTTGTAATTTTGACAGTATTTTTGGTTCCTAATGAAACTGTCAACAAAATTTACGAGTGGAATTACATGAATTTGCTTTCCGGAGAGACTTTCTAAAATATTTCTTCCTGCAATGACAAAATTTTTGGGGATTTTTTAAAAAAACGTTTAGTCGAACAAAATATCGATCTTTTCCAACAAAATTTATTTTTTAGTGTATTAGTTCGAGTGCTTTTATTTCTATAGATATAAAAATGAAATTGCTGCAAGCAGAAAAGATTTCCGAATTTTCTTTCACTACGTGACCGATTCTACGGATTCCGAAAAGAGTTTTTATTGCAAGGAAACGAAAGTTGACAAATATTTATGTCAAATTCGTACCGAGTGCTGCACAGTCTGCAATTTCTTGATTTTCGCTATTGAGCAATTGCTTTTGATGAAGTAAATCTCCATCCACTGCATAGCTGTGTTAAGTCACGTGGGATATGATAAAGGAAATAACAGCCAAGCTTTTCGTATCAATCTGGTTTTTGCATGGACAGGAATATAGTTTCTGGAATGATTGTAAGCGTAGACGTCGAGAATTCGGGCTTGGAGACAAAAACTATCCGGGCGATTTATCGTCGCACCGAAGCAACGACATTGTGATGTCTTTCCGCGTGCAAATACGATTGTGTGCGCCATGCGAATATACAGCGTCCGAGAGCACTTTCATCCTCTTACCCACGTGAATTCGTACTTATGCTTGAAATTTGTAAACGCTGCATCTTTTTGTACGAATCTGAAATTTCGGTGATAAATCCCGAAATTATATTCCTCGAGTGTTCCGAGCAACATATAGAAACGGTTGATGCTAAAATGAGCGCTGGTGGTAAAAACAGAAAATGTATCCCTTTCTGTATCGTGGTGCATTTTCATCGTATGCACGATGGCTTTCGTTAGGAATGGAGAGTCTAACTGATCTTAACAATTTTCGGGCACGATCGAAATACTCGTCACCATGATTATGAATATTCATCAGGATTAGAAAAAAAATTGAACAAGTTTTCGACCTCGTTTCGTATTTAATTAAAAATCATTTTCGCCAAAATTTGGGATCAAAATCCGTATCGAAAAAATTTAATTTGCAGCAGGATATTGTTAAATAATTTCAATGTTTCATCGTGTTAATTCCAAGTTTCAATGTCTCTGAGCGTATCAGAGTGCATTTGAGTCTCTGACATTCACACCGAGGAGCGTGGAGAAATGTTGAGGATTTGTATGGAGTCAGTGTTGCCTGTGCAAATGAGCTACACATTAGACGAGATGGAAATTCTGCGAGACGTGCTGGAGGCATAAAAATGTTGGCATGCACTGTTATCCTGTTTAACGGGACTCTGGAATCTTCCTACTATTGTAATCGGACTGTAAAGACTATCCGGGACGTGAGATGGTAAAGGAGTTCAAAAGGAAGAGAGAGAGAGAGAGAGAGAGAGAGAGAGAGAGAGAAAGAGGCGAGAGGGATGCCATAGAAAGGGCTCTGTTCCGAGCTGATGCGTTCAAATGTCGAAATTCACTTGACGATGTAATGCGAGGTTTTGGAATTACGGTGATAAATACACCGAGCCAAGGGTACCGAAATCGCCTGTCGTGGCGTGTCTTTCCCGCTAGACCTCACAATAGGATTGCGTGAAACAACGGAATGCCTTTAACCATAATATGAGACCGTGAATACTATTCGACAATTGGCACGTCTAGCAGAACAGCTGACAATCTGTGGCTGTACGCAAGACGCTTTAAGGGCACCCTTCCATCAAAACTTTGGGAAATGCAAGATTTTCCACAATTTTCATCTCCATCTCAAACAATACCGTTTGGTATTGACATTCAAACACATTTGAAGAATTCAAATCGCGTTTACAAATCGATTTCCATCACAAGGAAAAAATGGGAGCTCGCGATTTTTTACTTCCCGAGGAGATCGAATTAAAATTTGGGAATTATTCCATTTATCACGGGGAATTGAATTTCTCGCTGGAGCGTTTAGACTCGAAAAGACTGCGCTGTCTCGTGTCGTGCGTCACTGAAGCAATAGGAAAGAAAAAGAGGAAGAGGCAAAATTAGATGGTACGGAGAGGATCTGAAGGAAAAACACGAGGAAGGGAAAATGAAGATTCCGAAGTTCGTGAGGGATGAAGGTTCCTGGCAAGCCGGAGGATACGTTTAAAGAGCGAATCTTTGTAGCAGGAAATCGGCCGTCACGGCTGACTGGGAAAACTGTGGGGTGCTCTCGTGCAGTAACCGTCGAGAAAGCGCGCCCTAGTGCCTCGTTCTCGAGGAGTCAATTCCGGCTTCTTGTATCGGATCATAGTATGTGTGAGTGCAACGACGGAAAAGCACCTTTCATCGGATTCCGGAAATGTCGATTTCACAACGTATCTCTGAAACAGCCAGCAAAAGCTTCGAGAGGCTTCGACTACGACGCCAATACTCCACATTTATGAAAGTAACAAGGAGATTGGTAAACATTTATTCAACATTCCAGCAAACTTTCGATATAGAAACCTGTCGATTCGCGAAACATTTTTTTTTGCACCGGATGCTTATTCAATGTTTTTTTTTCTTGCTCATAAATACATGAGAGAGCAGGGAGAGCAATTGAAACAGAAATTACCACGTGGACATTGCGGGATGTCATCCTAACGTCCATCGATTATGATTCTGCGCTGCCACCATGTTAATTTTTCGCATAAACTTGGCTGCGCGTATGATCGAAAAAAATGAAGGTCATTTGGCCAAACTGTTCATGTTTCAGTTTTTATCGTCAACATTGTTTTTGTGCGATATAACGCGAGACCTGCAAAATCCTAATATTTAGATGGCGTATCGCGAACGACCGGATTGACCTATATTCGTCTTTATTATACGTAAAGGGCTCGCAGGTCAAAATATGACGAAACGTGAACGGAAAGAGCGATGAAGCAAGTTTTACGATAACATTCATGCAGGTAAAAAACGATCGTATCTTTCGCTCCAATGAGAGAGCAAGAGTTGTATTTATTCTCAACGATGGAGTTTTTATCTTCTTTACTTTGGTAAAAAAAAGTACAGATTGTGCGTTTTACGTTGTACCATAAAATGACTAGTTTACTGTGTGTGCCTAAATTCCCAAGTTGATTTTCGCCCAAGTCTGCAATTTATCCCCGCATGTAGGAATCTGGGGCTGACTTTGTAGGTTTATTTCATTCGAATTTGGCTCAACAACTGTATCTTCTCCCTTAATTCATTCATTCATTCATTCATTCGCGAGGGTGGTTTGGTTGATTGGATAAAAAAAGCTCCTGCAACGAAATTATGCACATAATTAAAATAATCATTTGAATAAGTAATTACATATAAATTAACTCGTGGGAGACAGCGACGATGCGTGCGTGGATGGTGTGAGCCTTCGGCAATTTTCCAAGCTAAGCAACCTCGGCTTGTGAGATGTCTACTTGCTGGTCTGACCGTGTTCAGTTATGAACCACTTCGCCCATTGGTCTCTGAGGGTAGAGCAGTTTTCCTGCCTAACCAGCTAAAAGTCCCTGTCAAAATAAAGCCGCCTGCATTGGCCGAGCAATTCACAGTTTACCTTGGCCCCCTTGTTGTGCAAATGTACCCGGTAGTGCTGTAATCCTTCATTCAACCACTGGGTCTTTCTGACCCGGATTTACTTTTGATGGTATTTATTCCTGCCCAAGTTTACTCGTTTAAATCGCTCTTCACTTTACTTTTGCTCGAAACCTCGTCGTGGGAACGGTTAAAAAGAAGAAACAATCAACTTCAGTCAGAATTTCAATTCTATGGAGAAAAAAAAATTCGAATAATTATTTTTATCAATTAAAAGATTACGCGAACAGAGAAGATGACACGCGGTTGTTCTCGAGCATTTACACGAGTGTATCGTACAATTTATCGAAATTTAGGGAGGATCGAGGGTTCGAAAGCATTTTTAGGGGATTCACGGAATTAACGTGGCCAAATGCTTTTACAAATCCCGACAATGAAGGTTCGTGGAAACAATAAGCCACGCGGTGGTAAGTGCTTACAAACACCGAACATAACGAAGGGTGGGTGGCACTGGGGATGCTTGCGTTAGAGGGTACAACCGAACGCATTCCACACAGTAGTACGAACTCATCAAAACCCCGGACTCCCTTATAATTCCCTTTCCTATTCTCCCTTCGCTATCGAATCAAAAACAAGCTCTCTGATACACGTTTACAGTCACACTGGCTTGATTTCCATACTTTTTCATTTTATCCACTCGCTACAAAATGTACGAATGCATCATTTAACGAAAGTTCACTGCTTATCCTGTTTATGGCTCGTTTTCAATCGCATTACCATTAAAAAGTCAGAGAAATTCGATTGAAGGAAAGAATTGAAAAAAATAAAAAAATAATCGTTACCGTGAATCAAGCGAGAGTGCATGAAAATGGAAATTTTTCATTCTTTTTCCGCGGCTACAATTTCATTCGATTCGAAACAAATCATCTCGCGTTACCAAAAAAAACAAACAGCGAATCATTCGCGAAGGCTACGATTGTATTGATTTTGTTATTTTTTCCACGATCTCGTGATCGTCAAGTGGAAGCTAGAGCGATCACGCGCTGGCCTTTGAAAAGTGAGAAGTACACGTTTGCATATATGGGACTTTTCCTGGGTTTGATTTCTATTTTTTAAATCTGCTGGTGTCCCTTTTTGTTGTATTTTGTTTTAGGGCCTCGATGTATGTTCCCGATACTCGTTCCCACAGTCTGTACAACCCTCCTACCTCCTGTTCTTTGGCATCCACGCCAAACAAATCTCAATATACAGTTATTTCCATGAAACAACACGCTGAATCGATTTAACATTTGTACGCTCGGGCGAAACAACGACGCAGCGGATTCACATGTACGAGGGAGATAAAGAGAGACGCGGAGAGCGAGAAAACGTGTTTGGAACGAAACACGAGGTTTGCGCAAAATAACGGTGTTGTCCCGAGGATACAAATGAATCGGTAATTTTGAGAACATGAAAGTCCATGCGGAACGTGAACAAGCTCGAAACGCAGCATGTATTTTCACTAAATATATATCGTGACAAAAATCCTGTTGGATGAATTTCATTTGCATGTTATTTACGGAAACCATTTCTGTGCTTTTTCGAAAAGTATTTTCGCAGCAAATTGCCTGCATCACAATTCGACTGGAGGAAATCTCAGTTAATTTTTCTGAGATTTAGATAAACGCCAAAAAAAAACTTTGCAACAATTATGGCGTAAATGTTATTTGAAAAAATAATTCTCGCGGCAGGCAATTTTTTTTCTAGCGGAAAATGGATTCCGTTTTTCAACACTGGATAATTTTTTCTCACATATTTTCAACATCCCCCTACTGGCAAGGTAGACGCGACGGGCTTGTCTCGTGAATACATTCGTCGTTCGTCCCTCTGTATATCACATTTGCTCCGGCTCGCCCTCCTCGTAACAAGAATAACCTAATTTAGCGAAATTATTTCGAGGCACGAGCTCGTTCTTGACGCCTATCCCTTGCCACTTTCAACCCCTGCAGTTCCCGAAGCGCAGAGAAAATGGAATATTCCTCCCTGCCTCCCTGCCTGACATAAAAACTCTGGGGCTGTCGTATGCCGCTGAATAAATGTCGCTCCGTCCATTTTAAATTCATACACATTTGTATTGTGACCATTTTTTTTGCAAATACGCGAGAAACAAGAAAAAAACTCAAATTTATTCGCAACAATTTTTAAGGAGAAGAAAATTAACGAAAAGCTCAAAAATCCTTGGAACTTAAAACGAACGAATCTCGTAACTCGTCGTTCTGAATTGTGTGCATTTTGAAAAAATTGACAAAAAAAAAGAACATTACTTTTTTTTTGCCTGAAAATTGACAAAATTATCGAGACTAGTCCTGAGCACGAATTGGCAGAATACAAAAGAAGAATGTCTCAAGGACAAGGATCCTCGGATCCTCGAGGGTCTCATTTTTATGACTTTGATACCATCAACAACGTTTCGTTAGCCGCAGGAAAAAAAGGAAGAAGCAGAACGTCGAGGACTTGATAATTCGAAGTTGGAATAGCGACGATAGGTCAGAAAGATAAATCGTCATAAAATGAAATTAATCGTTTAAAAGGGAATTGCTGAGCCGGAGATTCAAGACCTACTCGGTATAAAAAATGTTCATTCGCTTTTAGGCGGTTGCGTGACCAAACGGAGGGATACAACAGCATTTGGAAGAGAGAAATGGGAGAATTAACTCGATACTGTTTACTGTGACTATTCCACTGAGTTTTTCACCGGTGAGCACTCGTCGCGTCTTTGAATCTCACGAAATTTTGAAAAAAGAAGAAAATTCGTAGACGAAATTTTACGATGCGACAAATTCGCAATAAATTTATTTGCAGTTAAGAGTCGAGGAAGGTACGTGAAAAAAATCCATGCTCCTTGCTGTGCCTTCTGATCGAAGAAAAATATGAACTTGTTGATTATTTCGAATCGTTCGAATCGGAATACCACGAGTAAACTGTGACGTTCACATTACTTGGTCAGATGTTTCGCAGGTGCTCTTGTGTCCATAATACTATAAGAACAAAGTATACAGGCTGCATGGGTGTTCTCAGGCGCATTGAGAATGGCAGATTGGCTGATGGTAAACGTATGGTAATTAATGACATCCGAATAGCGCCCACAATGAGGAGTGAACAGGAAAGCGAGAACGAGAGAGCAGGAGGAATTGTCTCAATTGCGTGGGCTCACGCAACGTGGGGGGCAAAGTTCGAATGGCCTAAGGGTCTATACATATAAACACTGTTACGTCCTCGTGTGATGATTACAATTATCATTTGCAAACCAACATCACAGGCGCAATGCTTCAATGTTTATGACATTTCTCTTGTTTTTGGTGTGTAATCGAAAACCGTCGGTGGAGGTAGCACATACGACATCGGACGTAGCGTCCTTGATTTCCAATTAAAACCAGCTGGCGGGTACTTTGTTGAAGTGGCTGTTCATTCTCTCGCTCCATCCATTCCGAACCTCTCTCTCTCTCTCTTGCATTTCCTCCACAAGAATCATTAATTCGTATCGATCGTGCTATATAACTTGAATCCATGGCTTCATCTTGCTGTTCATGGCCTCGGTGTCGGTCGCTCGTCCATCTTAATTAGTGGAGTGCAAGATGCATTTCTATCCCCTGAATAACTCTCACTCAACATACACAAGCACGTGCATAAGTTATGTGATGAAGAGTATACAGTGTCTGAGCAAGGAGATGAACTTTGTCACAATTTCCCAATCAACTCTGTTGGCAATTAATTCGTGATTTTTTTCATCGTATCGTTATTTATTCGTATCGTCTACTTAATTAAGTTCTCGACCAAATTATCGAGTGACTCGTCCGAACAAGTCAGTGCGACAGAAAAAAAATGTTCCGTAACCTCAGCGGACTCTGCGTTCTGTAATTTGTCGAAGATTATGTAAAAGTCTTTTCATACTAAGATTGATCGGGGTCCAGCAGGCGGAGCAGGAGGATTAATAGTCGAGGGTGGATTGCCGGCGTATGCCCCGAACGCGTCGAAATGCACTGCAGTCGTGTCCGTGTGTATATCCATAACGTATAACGCTCCATTAAGAAAGGGAAAGAAAACTCTTCGGAGTTGTCGATCTCTGGATATCAGAAGTTCTAAATCCAGAAAACTTTGCAAACTTGTCTTGAGAATTGCTCGAAATCGCCAGTGGCAATACGTACGTGGTGCTGTGAGCAAAGCAGATAAACGGAAAGTTGTATGGTGTATGCAATATACAGAACGAGGGATTTCAGTGGAAGAGTAGGATTGATTCGCGATCTTGGCGTTTCTAGCCTGCAGGGACCGAAAATAAATATTTATTCTCCATGGGGCAGTGGTCGCCATGGAAGTAAATAAAAGCCACTGTACGTGAAAGTTCGAGAGAGATGAACAGTGAATTCCCTCCGTTCCGAATGCTGCACGAGCTGTGCGAGAATTCCCTTGAAATTTTTGCATCAAGATGCTCCGGAAAGCTGCATTTTTTAATCTGATAAATTTACACTTCGTTGGGATGGAAATCGATTTTACAAAGTCAAAACAAAATGTGAGACTCTACGATAATAGCATAAAAATAAAACCATCGACTCGTCGTAATTCCGTTTGAATTAAATCAATCAATCAATGATTGATAAAAATGAGGGAGGAATAAAAAGTTTTTTTTTTTCTCGGTTGAGATGGTGTCACAAGACCCGACGTCCAAATATAAAAAATCATGGTTTCGATCGTCATATTAATCTTCGAGGGGGTGAGTCACCGGCATATTCGACGTAGTAGGTGGAGATATGCGGTCTCGTTGTGCCGAACGTTGCATGCCGTTGACATGTATGACCCTCGTGATCTCGATGGGGATGCGAAATGTTCGTCACTCAGAAATCAACGGATAGTGATGAGAGAGAAAGAGACACGGACGGAGAGCGAAGAGGCACATGCCACCTCTTTCTGCTCCGAGAATGACGTGATGTTCGGTGGGTGCATATCGGAGAGAGAGAGAGATTAAAGGGCAGGATAGTGACGGATATACCAAACAGCTCGCTTTACGTAATTTTCGAGTGAACGGACGGAGCTCTGTGGAAGTGACGTTGATGACTTATCCGGTGGATGCAATGACAGGGGAATTATTTCGCTATGGATCCCATGAGAATACCATACACACGATTTATTAAGGTTGTATTTTTTTTTCAGTCCTACACACGAGTCGCTCAAAAGCTTCAGAAACAGCCTTTTTTGTATGAATCGCTTCATCCTCTTTTGTCTTTATTTTTCGTTGTATGGATAGCTGAAAATTGCAACAGGACGTTCAAAGAGAACGCATGGTCATGGGCAGAGTCCATGGCGGAACTATAGAGAATTGTGGTTGGAGCTGCGACCTCGAGCCACTTTAACGCGAACAGCAGGAGCAAACCGAGCCGAGCGCATAATATACGGACGCGTATGTGTCACCAAGGCAGTAAGTTTCTCTGTCATAGAGCAGAAGATGCGACATATTGGCGAAAGTCCTTCACCGAGGAACGACGTATAGGCCGAGAGTGACACCAGAGACTTCAGGGTGGAAAGCAAATCGAGTTTCTCTACAAACACACACGCGCAAATACGTACTTTATCGTGGGTACACACTATACATATAAATTGTCTGGTACGTGATAGCAGAATCGAAAACACAGATTCGAGTGGGACGAAGCTCTGGTATATATTTCGATGTTCAGTAATGGCACGGTGACCTCTACAGCTTTGATCAGAGCGCAGACCACTGGGTAATCTCGTCCGGAACCACGTCGAGCAAAACTGCACCCAGAATGATTATTGGCCAACAGAGCAGCCAGGCATACCGTTTTGAAATGTATAACAGTGGCTCGTAGATAAAAGAGAAACTTGCGAACGAAGTGCCCAAAAAATGTGCAACCAGTTTGC
The DNA here is from genome assembly GCA_037952995.1 of Hyposoter didymator. Taxonomy (NCBI): domain Eukaryota; kingdom Metazoa; phylum Arthropoda; class Insecta; order Hymenoptera; family Ichneumonidae; genus Hyposoter; species Hyposoter didymator. The sequence goes on from JBAJMU010000007.1 coordinate 7,697,804, forward strand.
TCGTTTTTGATGATTTTTTTGTTTTCATTTCACAACAGCAATCGTGTAGGCGGTCTGGGCTTGACACGAATGCAGATGATTCGAAACACGATTACCGCGCGCGATGCGTATCACGAGCCGAGCACCAACATCCGGTAGGCTTCGCAGCAACGATTTGCATTTTTTTCGTCTATTTTTGAAAGCTCCTTCGAGCACAGTGTCGTCAGGAAATGGGCAAAAAGGTCGTCGACTTGTAGAGGAAATCTGAGAATTTCAAGATTCAACTTTGGACTTTTATAGTGTTGCCTCCCGCTGCCATATAATCTTTCGCTTTCTCAAATCTTGTACGTTTCTTACGCTCGCTTACAACCTGGCGTACACAGTTTCGTTCGAAACCCATTGGCCAAGCGTGCAGGGCTCCGAGTGAGTTTCCAGGCATATTACGTCGAATATTTTCAACGAAATTCTGCCTTTTCAGAGAGCGTGTCGTATCTCGAGGTTTGTGGGAATGAGGGCTCGTCTCGTTATTCCCCTAGTCGGATTTCTACTCGAGCAAGACGAGGAAAGGGGTGGCTGGTAGTTGCTGTTTTGCTTCTTTTGACGTCGAATACGGCTCGGGCACGAGGATCGGTCCGTTGAGCTTGGGATCGCGTTATGGTATATACACGAGTCACCATATTTCCAGAGAAAATTAGAAATATCAAGAGATGGCGGCTCGTCGAGAAAGCTGCTCTCCATTTCCTGTGACCGTACGAGAGAAAATTAGGATTTTCTTGGAGCACGTCTACGCTCTGAGCAACGAAACGCGAAACCTGACGCAACTCAGTGAAAAGGGTTGATACAAATTGATCCCTCTCCACCTTCCTCGCTTTCCTTCTTAATTAATGAGCACGCGGATACATTACCTTAGACTCGCGGATTAACGTGCCACAAGCTCAAATGCACTCCACCTTGGCATCCTCGAATCCCCATTCATTTTCTTACTATATCTTCATCTCTGACAAAAACGCGAGGGGCTAGTAAGTTTTTTATAAACTTTCGATTAAATCGTATTCCATTTTTCACTTGCCCCCAACTTTGCCAGCACCCTTGAAAGTGTCTCGTTGTATTGACTGGTAAAGTTGAGAAGCAAATTAATTCGATAATGAAGAGTCATGTACTTTGTCAAAAAAAAACGAGATTTTGCTTCGTCGAGTATCGTTTGATGATAATGGATGACGATGGAGGCTCAGAATGAAGGAAAAGAATAAACAGAGAAGTCAAAAGGAGTCGAGGGACTGCGGCAGGAAGGCTGTTGGCAATATCAACGCGACACAAGTGTCCAGGAGCTCTGGGGTTGTTTTTCAAGCAAACTCAGACCCTCTTTTGACAGGAGCAAGATTTCGTTGTTTTGTGAATGAATCACGTCGCTCCGATTAACTGACAATGGCAGTTTGTCCAATAACAATCACACGATTATTCATTATTGACGTTGTCGCTGCTTCAAGTCAAAATAAAAATGAAATGGCACGCCTGACCATTCGGGCGGGTGATCGTGATGGATCAGGGGGTCGACTAAGAGGAGCTGTGATAAAAAAATTCCTGTCAAATTGTTTGTACGGCTATTCTTTCAAATTTATTGATCACCTCAACTTTTCCTCCCTCCGTTAATCACGCCGACGAAGTACCGCTAATGAAAAAGCTGTTAGGCCTGCCAGCTCTCGCGGCCCTTTTATCCAGTATTCCAGCCAAATTTTTCATTATGAAGCAAACTTTCTACCGTTTGATACGCACGAAAATGGCTCGTATTATATTCGCGACAGAACAAACCCCCAGCTTCGTGGGCTTTCCTTAATAAAGACAAAAACGTAATCTTCTCGGAAAATGGGCATAGGCTGTATACTTTTCCGCAAGGGTTTCTCAAATTCTCGAAGAATTCTCTTCAGCAGAAACTTTCGCTGGAAACATATTTTATATTCCCTCCGCAGTCTTTTGCTTTAGTAGATATGGCTACATTTTCAAATTGAGAAAAAACTAATAAATGCTACAATCTTGTATTTTGCCAATGTCTCGAAGACATGAAAGCTTTTCGAAATTGTGCACGTGCTTTTACGGAACTGCTCCGAATGTCTCGTTGTAATTTTCAAAAAATCTGCATGTTTGAAACGCCTCGGCGAGACTAAAAACGAAAGTTGGGGAAGATTTGCTGAACGCGCCAGCTGCAGCGCGTGAAATCACGAACTTCATCGGTTTCCTCCCGCAACAATGAATGCCATTCGTCGATTATCTCGATCCCAGATGCCGCAGCCTTTTGGGAGCGTAATTTGTTAAACACATTGGGAATTTTATTTTTTATTTTTACAGTTGGCTGCGACCAAAATTTGTGATGACTTTGGCTTTTCTGTTTATTCGCTCTTCGCATTTTTCATGATATTCCTGTCTGAGTACGGGGGGAAAAATAATCAATAGCAGAAGACAATTTATTAAATTGACTGGTAGAAATTCTCGATTCCCTCGAATTTCCTCGATTGTTTCAATATATGAATCCACTTGCTGAAGCATCCTTGGCGTATCAATTTCAGCACTCGCTGCAGAGTCGAGGTACTTTGGAAATGCAAACCCTTTTGAAAGAGTTTACATTCTTCGGATGCTTCCCTAAATTGGAAGGGCTGGCTAAATCGGATGGAGCCCAGTGAAGCAACGTTATTATTTTTTCCCCAAAGATCGTGCCGTCCCTTCGAAGGGTTAAAAACCCTCGCACGCGCGCGGGCAGCTCCAATGAATAATTATCGCCGAGTGTGCTTAAAAAAAAGGAAACAGGCGACTACCCTTAACTCGATGCAAAAGTGGCGTATCCACCAAACAAATTGATGAAAGGGGAAACTGTATACGGACTTGATATACACGGTGCGGTTAGACTCGAAAACTGTGAGCATAGGAACTCCCCTTGAGCTCAATTTTTCCAAAAAACGAACAAAGTAAATGCGGAAGAGGCTGATGTATTTGCTGAGAGTCAGGTGGGAAGCTTCTGCAACGTTAAACGAAGAGTTCACTTTCGATGGGACGACGGCGCTACGTTAATGCGTGGATATAAAAATGATAATTACTCTGTTGAAATGGCGATGGTCCCATAGGAAAGTTGCTTAGGAATATCGTAAAAAAATGGCTCCATTATGATCGTTCCTGAGGTAGAAATAACCCTAGTTTTATTGCTCCCCGAAAATTTATCGTTACTGAAAAAAAAATAAAAAAATTCGATAGACCCAGCTGTAGAAATTGTATGGGATCAGGTGATCTTGGTGTTTCGAAGCCCATTTCACGAGTGATATAACTTATGGTCTATATATCGGTGGGTATAGAGCTGAGCGTAAGATACATAGCAGCCAGTGGAGCAGCTTATATATCGCAAAGTTAGGATAAAAGAGAGTGGGAGGGAGAGAGAAAGTAGCAGTGATCATAAAATTTTACGTCCTACTTGTACAGCGTACCTCCATTAGCGATATCGCTTCGGCTCGCACCTCTCGACCTCGCGACATTCCTGCCCCTTTCTCTTACAGTACTAACCCCCTTTCCTTGTTTTCATCCGACGATCTCGACCCCGAGACACCCATTGACATTCTCTCCCTCTTAGGCTTCGATCTATTCCGAGCTCTCAAAGGAAAAATGCGAGGAAAAATGGATATAACTCACTATAAAATGAGAGCGGCACATGCTGTAAAATTGTGTATGCGTACGTAGCGAAAAAAGTCACACGACTTTCATCGAGGGCTTTTTCTTTCCTTCTGTTTAAGTACACAATACCAGCCCGTACTCGTTTCGCGCGTGGCAAGTTGAAAAGCGAAAACGAGAGTGAACTTTGGTCGCTAGACTCAGAAGAATCTACTCCCTCGTACAAAGAAATGTGGCGGTTTCCCCTTTGACGCCATTTGGATAAAATACAGAGACCCTTCACGACCTCCCGATTACTACTCCGCCGTGACTCGTCCTCTTTCACTTTCGTTCTATTTTTTTTTTTTTTTTTTTCCCCACCAAAAAGTGAGAGTTACTCTCACATTTTTTCCCGAGCCACCCTTCTTTCTACCAGTGAAAAAGCGTTCCGCACTTTTTCCGCGCTGTAAAATATCGTAAAAGGACGCCATCGTGAATACCAGCCAGCCTCCGGTAGTCATTCTTCGAACAGCTCCACGAGGCAACCCCATTTATTACTCGAGAATGTGGAAACTCCAACGCTCTCGGCCAAGGTCTAGATAATTTTCTTTTTATTTTAACATTCAGCCGGTGTAGTGGCTTTATAAACTTCAATTTATACACCGCAGCTGACTCAACAATGTCAATTTTATACAGTTACACAATTCCTACGAAAAATTAGGACTCAAAGTTTATTAGCGAAAAATTCTTTCTCAGAACCGTTACGAACGTCGTTATGAATTTGACGGTATAACCTCTGAATAGTTTAATGATAAATGTTGCTTCCGGCCCAGCATTTTACCTGGAGAGTGTGTCAGTTTAATTTTTTTTCTCATTTTAATGCGATTAATGATTCGTTCGCAATCGTAATGTTTCCAATTCATTCATTTTTAGCTTCGAGTTTCTGTGGGACAAAAACATTTGCGAAAACGTACAATTCTTGCACGTTTCCGATAAAAGCACTCGTGCGAGAAATGTCGGATATATTCGAGGGGATTGGACGAACGCAAAATTCAAATGCCCATTAATAAAAAGTTTGCTGTTGATAGAACGTATACGAATTATTAATGCTCTCCGAACAGCAAATTCGTGACTGCGTATAATTAATCTCTGATTACGTGCAAAGCTGCATTAGCCGCGTTGAAAATTGTAACGTGTTCGAAAATATTGTAGAAAATGTTTGGAGCGTTTTGGACGATTGGAAATAGGAAGAAAAAAAATAGAACCGAGAGCTTTCAAAGTTGGAGCATAATTCAGCTCTGTTCTCGAATATTCTCGACTAATCCGATCAACATTTTCAGTTTCCCCATCGCGCAGTTTGCCGCGTTAATATTCGACATTCGCCGGATTATATCCTGCCAGAGTGGCAAAGGTTCAGCTGCATGAAGTGACGTCAACGTCCGGTCAGAATATTTTTTATCGTCTGCCCAATTCCACCAAATCCTCGATATACCAACTCCCACCAACTCAAAAGCCTATCACCGAGCTTTTGACGAGATGATACGCTACTCAACACGCGTAAGCGTTTTCGAGCGGAATATACATTCAAATATTTCTCTCTTGGATGGAGAGAATCCTCTTGTGAGTCTCAGGCCAGCAGACGACACATAACGATCTCACCGGCCAGAGCATATCTTTGTTGCTAATACAGAATCCAACAATTTATCAATTTCACATTCGATTGAAAATTTGATGAAGAAAAAGTTGAGGATATTCTAAATTTCTGTGAATAACGTTCCAATCTCACGAGGACAAGCGAAGTTTGTTCTCAGAAGCAAAGTCCTTACCAAATGTCGATCTTTTCCATAACCTCCAGCCTGCTTTGCCTGCTCGAAAGTCTTGCAGCGTCAAGTTAGTGCCTAAGAAGTTCCAGAGAGGCCGCAGTATGGGGACAGAAAATACGGCCTGCCGGAGACAAAGAGAGGAGGAGGAAAAGATTCCCTTAAGAAAACTCGCAATATTTACCCACTGGAAATCAGGCACGACGTAAAAATACAGAATCACCCTAATCATTATTTACCTTAGTTACTCGTGAGTCCTGGCGGATGGTTCGAAAGAGGAGGTCCCTCGTCGTTGACGTTGCCGACGAGGGGACACCAATCTTCTCAATTCTCGTTCGTTCTACTCCCAGAACAGGCTTCGAAAAAACTTTTTCGTGGCTATACATATATTTAGGAATGTGTACTCGAAGCTGGCCTAATTTCTCATTGCGAAGGCTGACGAGGCATCCAGCCAGAACCCTCGACCACTGATTAAAAGCCTGACCAATTCCTATCAGAATCGTGGCGCACGGTGAAACTATTAATTTCGTTAAACCTTGAACAAACGAAGGAGTTACCTCAGGTATCATCCTGTCCCACCCTCTACGTCCTTCTGCTCTGAGGTTGGGCTTTATTCGGCAATTGATTTAGCACTGAGACGAAAATCCAAGAGAGAAAAATCCATCCAACATTTTTCTCCAAGATTTAACTCCCTCCCGAACTTCGGGATAATGTGTTTTAAGGACATGCTCGCTCAGTCTCGAATCAGTAAAAGTCCGCGCGAAAAAAAAACAAAATCATTCTGTCAGAAAAATTACGATCGCAATGAAAACAAACGAAAACGCAGTGCGGCTTGTCTCGGAGATTTGGACACGATCTNGCGCACGGTGAAACTATTAATTTCGTTAAACCTTGAACAAACGAAGGAGTTACCTCAGGTATCATCCTGTCCCACCCTCTACGTCCTTCTGCTCTGAGGTTGGGCTTTATTCGGCAATTGATTTAGCACTGAGACGAAAATCCAAGAGAGAAAAATCCATCCAACATTTTTCTCCAAGATTTAACTCCCTCCCTAACTTCGGGATAATGTGTTTTAAGGACATGCTCGCTCAGTCTCGAATCAGTAAAAATCTGCGCGAAAAAAAAAACAAAATCATTCTGTCAGAAAAATTACGATCGCAATGAAAACGAACGAAAACGCAGTGCGGTTTGTCTTGGAGATTTGGACACGATCTTCTTTGTTACTTGCCTTCGGGATACTGCGACGTCTGTAGATACAGGAGTGGATCAAATAAGGTCGTGTGAGCTGAGAGGAAAAACCTGGGCAAATATAAGGAACGTGAAATTTTCGACAAATCTATGGAACGAAAAGGGAGACGGAGAGAGAGCAAGAAAGCGAACGTAGAGGAAGATTGAATCTTCGTATAGAAATAAGGTCGTGGGCGAAATAGCTCATTTGCCACGTATTCACTTAACTGCGTTGCGTTGTGGCTGGACGATTTCGCCGTTAGCCGGAGGCTCGAAGAATAGGAATAGGCAGAGCCATCGATTCGGAGGAGTAAAAAGAACTGGCGAAGCCTCGAACCAGTAGGGATTGCGAGCGACAATTTAAGCTGTTCAAANTTAAAAAAAAAAAAAAAAGCAGAGATCACGATGCTGTGGCTCTTGATCCGCTTCCCCGGTGCTTTATCACTTATCGGAGCGCATGGGAGCGCCTCGGGCTCAGGAAATTGAATAGTACCCATCGAAATTGAAGGGGGAAATTTAGCGCATTCTATCGCTTTGTTGTTTCCCTGCAGACGCGAGACTTCAATCGAATCCTCATCAATAAAATCGGACGAAGCTATTTTTCAACTAAATTCTCCCAATAATGTGATTCGCCCAGCAAATGTTATTGCCAGTAAATAACGCCTTAGCGAGAAGCTACATCCTCCACGTCTTGTAACTTTGGACATCATTTTGTTTTACACCCAACAAGCTCACTTTATGAGAATGAATTCAAGTTTGTGAGCACCACGTAAACACTCGTTGCGATAATATCGTGTCGAGATCGTAACTGCAATCGCATTATCACGTTATAGCTCGCGATCACGAGATAAAGCCCTTTATTCTTATCTCCCAGCGCAGTGTCTTCTACGAGCTACGATACTATATGAATAGCGTTCCTGCGTTATGGCAGCTCGATCTAATTAAGGAATCAAACATTGCATGTTAACGATGCCCCAGAATCGTTTCGTTGAGACGAACCACAAAGTCTCAGGATGCATAAAAATCCCCTTAATGTCTTATCGATATTTTTAATATGATTGGTTGTAATATTTCCTGTAAACAGATGTTAATATCGTGAGAGCTTTTTGTTTATGTTTCTCGTTCGTCGTGTAATGAATAAAAACTGTGAGCTCTATAAAAATATTGCTTTTCATCCAATCGATGTCTCGCAGGAATCGTTCCAACAACACCGAAGCAGATCAAGATTCTTTGACGTCTCCGCGGAATTTCCGACGAGAAAAAGTTGAGAAATAGGAAGATAGGAAAATTGTTGTAAGAAGAAAAGTTGCGAAAGAGAAAGTCGTTGTTGCGACCACTTGCGCCCTGATGGCGTCGACGCGCGACTCACGTACTCATCGTATTTTATCGAAATGGGAGTATAATTAGTTAGAATAACGGAGAATATAGTGGCGAGCCATTATGGAGAAGTGGGAGCGGGATGGAGAGTCTGGGGAAGAGAGAGCTTTACAGGGAGAGGCCATAAATGTAAATCAGGTAGCCACCGGACTGGCAATAATTTGGCAGAGCTCGCTCTTGTGAAAAACACACTAGCAACGCGTCATCTGGCTATTATGATCCTCGTATACTCGCTGATCTCCGCTTTCGAAAGTCAAAGTTGACCGGATCAATGTGGAGCGATGTGAACACAAAGAAATTATAATAACAATCATTAAACTGAATAGTTAATATTTAATATGCCAGGACTGCATTTTGATAAATGAATAGCGTCGCAGTTCGCGGTTTATTATCAACGCTAGAATTTATTATCCTGAATATACCAGCACTCTTCCATCTCTCTGCTCAGGAACAATGAGCCAGAGCGAAATTACTGCGTACCCTCACTTATCCTCGATGTTACATAACGGATTCGTTAGCTGTTTTCACCGCGTTCGGTCGGCTGATTCAACGTGACATTATAACAAATGCGAAACGACGAATAAATGTCACTCACAGAAAATGTCCGCAGGTCGAGAGGTTTCTTCTGGTAAATCGAGCCAACATGCTAAACGTTTGATGGTTGTTAAAATATCCTGCTTCCCGCGACTGCAATATGACGTCACCACCAGCTCTTAGATCAATCAGCCTCAAACAAAGCCTCGGGCCGATTCATCTCGTCGGGTTCTGACCAATGAGAATTTGCGCATCAAGTAAATCTTGCCATACTTCATGTTGGAGTAATCGATATCTTTCACGTATAGTTTGCTTTTCGTAACCATGACGTTCTTCGTTTTTGAAGTGACTATCGTAACGGTCAAGAAGAGCTTTCAGTTTTCCTCCGATGATATTTCTTTAACCTAATAAAAACACTTCGATAAATTTAATCCACGATAATCCTAACTCGCTATACTTCATTTTGACTCACGCTCGTTTTCTACTTTGGACTTACGATCACTCGCTAATTGACTTGTGATTAATAAAAGAGTTTTATCGAGTGCAATTTTCACGAGTTACTTTGCCACATTTCGTCGTTCTATTTCTTTCCATTCTGGAATCGGGGGTCGAGGGATCCAAGGGAACAAAAAAGCGGAATGAAGGGAAAAGAAAGTCGCGAGAGGATGTACGACACTCTGTCGACACCAGGGGCTTTTGTCTCATTCGGAACTCTGGAGCAATGTGTTATATAAATGAGGAATATAGTTCAAGTGAAAAAAACGGTAGTAAGCCACGTTCGGAGCAAGAGATGAGGACACCGGATGCGACAAGCCCACATGGGAGAAAAGCACAGACGATTGACACTCAACGGGTGGTAGAGCGTCCACTCGGAATAAAGGGAGTCGCTGCAATCATAACTATCGAAAGCAGAAGTTTCACCAGCCAGCTTAGCCACAAACTGTACACGACTTTCCCGACGTAGAGTCACAACCACCAATGACGAGGTACAGAACACCACCAACCCGATAGTTGCAACGTACCATGTCGCCGAGATGAAACAGTGTGGGAAGAGATATTCCCTCCTCTTGCTTCCTCGCAATCATGCCGCTTGTTTTGTCATTTGTAACCCGGTGCAGCAATTTTCAAGGCTTCGCCATTGCCGCACGACTGGCAGTTGCAACTTCCTACCCTCGACAAAAACAACTCGTAACATCCCTCGATGTACTCGCCTGTTTCTACTCTCAGTTACCTTCTGTTTTGTACCATTTTGCTTAACTCGCGACATCGTCGTCTGGAACTGGTGCCAGTTTTCACTCGGATATTCACCTTGTCAGCTTCGCTGGCAAAATAATGAATCTAAAAATAATATAATTTCCTTTTTTAATATTCCGAATGCACAGTGAACTTCTGAGCTCTCTGAAAAACTTGCTCGATCTCACGCCTCTCGATTTTTAAAACTAGAATAAATTTGAAGCTTTTTAATTGTTCCAAGCCGCGTTTTCCGCGGCCGTCAGATTTCCCGCATGGTGAGCGAGAGTGGACAATGCCGTCACCAATCTCCCTCAACGCCAAGGCTGCATTTATCTTCGGTTTCTTGGACCCTCGAACCGCGTGGCCGAATTCCGATCCGCGTCTTGTCGCAGCAACTTTGTCTGTCTTTGTTAAGGAGAAACGTTGGGTCTGGTGAACGCGTTATGCGCGAAAGCCAGTTGCCAACTTTGCCATCGCCATTCGGCAGCGCGCCACATTGGATTTCCGCGCATACTACGATCTCCCCGCTGTTCTCGGACTACAAAAGAAATGGTTTACTCCCAAGGACCGGTCTGCATCCGCTCGAATGACGACTTTCCGTTCCACTCATACCGCATTCACTTGCCAGCCTTCCTGCGAGTGTCCATCAACTATCACCACCGCTGCATTCATTCGAAGCTTCTTTATTCACGCAGCAGGAGAAAAAAACCCCAAAAGATTCAACGACAACTCCTTGAATGGTCGTTTGGCTTAAGAATGTATTTTTCTCCCTCTGAGGAAGCCTCTCGAAAAATGTAATCATATAAATCAACGGCGCCCCGTCCATTGCTGCTGTCTCGGACACAGGAACTAGTGGCCGCTAGTCTGACATCTCGAAAGATAAAACTGCAACCCTCGAGTCAATAGAGTGTCAAAGAAGCGACGAAGACGAAGCAACTTGTGCGCTTGTCGCTGTGTATCCGTGTGTAGCTCATCACATGCGCTTGTTCCGCCATTTCTTTCCGGAAGGAGCTCGACGCCCTGTTGTCGGGACATGAGCCGATGTCGGCAATCACCCAGGTCGTATAAGAGCTTTGGCCATAGGAAACCGAGACGGTAGCGCATGATACTTTTATGGGCCTAATATAAAGAAACGACCACGGTCAACTATCCGCACCAATGGCTAGACAACGTTTTATGAAGTCTCCCGGGCCGCCATGATAACGCAACATAATCTCATCTCTCTCACGTTCACCCTCGCTCTGTTCCCGTTTCCGGACGCCATTAAACATTCTCCCTTCCTTCTTCGGTGTGCGTTCTTATTATACGAATGTCTTTGAATTTGTTTTTTTTTCCTGGAGCCTCTTGGATGCTTCGGTTCAAACCTCATTCGTATGCGTCCGAGTTTCCCTTTTCCTCGAATGCTTCGAGAAGGCATACACGCGATGATGCAGAACGCGATGCCTCATTGGCGTTCGGAGCAAAATTCTCTTTCATTCGTTTCATCGTGCTGACCATCAGCAGCGCGATACTGCGTAAAAAAGGAAGCCGAACGAGTATGAAAAAACGAATGTGCGGATTATCCAAAAAATAGTGAATCGATCGTCGTTTTCGACGATGATACCTGCTTTTTTTCGCTTATATGATGGAAACGTGTTTCATACGAATGATATAGATATACAGCGCAGTTGAACGTCGACGACTGCTCCACTAGAGACACGGAAAGAGCCTGCGTCTAGTTTGAAGTAGCTACAGGCTGTGCGAGTTGGTAGTACACGGTCCCGTAGCTCTCGCGTCGAGGATGAAGAGAGAACGGTGTGTCAAGAGTGAGAAGCACACTCGACGGGTGGTGAGAGAGCAAGCGAGTGATGCGAGAGTTCGTAGCTTCGAAGCTTTGGCCGAGGGGGTTTTAAGGGGGTAACGACATCTCGTGTGCTGCATTCAGCAGTCGCCGTTGCTGGGCACGATAACGGTGACAAAACGATGCCATCATCGTTTTCTTACTCATTCTTTTTGCCTCGCACGTTGCACATATCATCACCAATTCCTTTAGATATCCCAGGCAGACGTGTCTCTTTTTCCTCAAATATCGTCACTGCCACATTCGACACTTGACCTTAAAAAGAATGTCATTAGGAATTTTTCAGGCCCACCGAGTTCGTTCATATTCAACGTGAATCTTTCACTTTTCATGAAAGCCTCGCTATAGCTATGGATTCTCAGACATTCCAGACAATGTCATTTTTTCATTGCTCGACTTTTAGTCAAGATGGAACGTCCAGGTGGAGCAGAGTGGTCGGGGATGTGTTTCAATTTATTCCAAATAAGTCAGAGCAATTTTCGTTGAGCCGATTACAATTTCACACAGGTGTTAGTCGAATAACAAATTTCATAGAATTATTAATCATATTGGGGAATAATTAATTCCCTCTTTGTTGGTTTTTAATTGAAGCCTATTGAATTCTCCTGATAAAAATGCGATTACGGAATCTACATTCATTTTGCATGGGATTCCCGCAGGTCGCGTTTATTGGACGTGAACGTGTGATAAAAAGGATGGTAATGGTACACGAATACCCATTGTGTACGGATTTTTCAATCACGGTACACTTTGGCACAGTTTGCACAAAATATGTAACAATTTAATTGTCCCCGATGCGCGCGAGTTTCTCGTTCGTTCGTTTCATCATTCACATACCGACGAGTATTCAAATATTTTCATCACACTGTTTATTTATTATTTAATCCACGAACGAGTCTTCATTTGTTCTCTGTACGTTTTCCTGGAAACGGGCCCAAACGATTTACGAGGATCCCGAAAATAAAATGTTCTCGTCCGTGCTCGTGTGCGTGGAGGAAAAATCTTTTGATTCCAAAGTGCAGAGCGAAATTGTGGCAACGATCGTTTGTAACATCTTCACATTATGATAAACAACAAAGAACTGCTCACTGGGGATTAGATCTCGATTAAGAAAAAAATTGCTCCACTGGAATTCGAAACGATGGGAATTGTTGGCTCGGAATGAGAGAATAAAAGATTGTCGATTTTTTCTTTTGTTTCTTCGATCATGACTCGAGAAAATTCGTACGATGCGAAGATATAAATCGATACACAAACAGCTCTCTGGTGTTTGGAAATCTCTGTTCGTCTGATCGTTCTTTTCCGCAGTTTGCTGATACGAGTGTCGATATTGCAAATCTACGTGTAAGCTGAGCTGCTTCGCACGTTTGTATCTTCACGTGAGAGTAAGATTGACGAGGTTCACTATCGCGATTCACGATTTCTCTGGTCCTCTTTCTTTCGCCCTCGGAATCTCCTTTTTCAAGTTGAACGAGAAAACGCTCGAGCCCATTTGGAATGACCGAATAACTCGACCGATCGATGCCACAGAGAATACGTAGAGATGTATTTTTCCCATTGGTCAGCAAACATTGAACCAACTACCCTCGTCGGNAAAAAAAAAAAAAAAAAAAAAAAAAAAAAAAAAAAAAAAAAAAAAAAAAAAAAAAAAAAAGTAAGGCGCCGGGAAGTAGCGAGAAAGCAAACTGAGCCAACCGAGGAAACGCTCGAGGAAACGTGGTGAGGAACCGATTCTCCAGCAGAGCAGAAACCAAACGTAAAAGCGGTTCCTATCAATGCTATGCATTTATTCGTAGCGCAACGTGGAATTAGGCATCGACTATTCTGGCACTGACGGCATCGAGCCGTCGAACCGATCCGAGCAAGTAGAGAGCTTCGGATTCTCTGACTCTCCTGCTTTTATTCTCTCTTTTGGTTTATCTCGTACGATCTCGAAGTGTGAAAATTTCTAGCTAAGGTGCTTTTGCATTATTCAGTCTCCTATCGATAAAAGCTTCTACGTAGAAATGAAGAAAAGGGTTTTCCTCTTCCCTCTGACCGGGAGCGAATATTTTAAATAAAGTTCAGATAGTGATTACTAAAGTATGAACTTTGGTGAATTCCCACACGAGCTCCTTGTCAATCGAGCGAAAATATAAAAACGAGAGATATCGAAAAAACAGTCTCAATTTTTTTATAAATAAATTATATGGCCACAACGTCCATGTGTACAGAAGAACAGTAGGAAATTCGTTTACAGTGCATCATTGAATTTAATCGAAACCCAAAACGTGCCCAATAACGCAGAGATTTGAAAATTGGCAACCGAGAGCGATCAGATCTCATTGCACGGATTTATGGAATCATTTTCACAAAGTGAAAAGAGGAAAATTGGGAGATAATACTTTATATCGGAAGACACGAGCATTGCCGAGAATTCGGAGAAGGAAAATCGGGTGAGCGAATATAGCGATGCACTTTCCAGTTCGTGGTCAGGAGCAGGACAGATTCAATTACACTTCTCTCTCTTTTCTGTTCTCCCTCTTTCTCTCTCTCTCTCTCTCTCTCTCTCTCTCTCTCTGTCGCTCTCTCTCCCACACACACATACACATACTATTAGTTTAATAATACTTCGAAAGCCAAGTCACGTAGAGGATGTCGGCGTTTGCGGATAATAAAGCGTTGTAGCTGTTTGACCAAACTTGTTCACGAGCGTTTGTGAAATACTCTCATGTGTTTCGCTATTTTAAGCACCAGAGAAGCGAAGCCGGTAAAGCTCTCGACAATTGCAATTTTTCAATGAAGCAAATTTCTGTAAAAGCTAATGAGTTTTTTATTGAAATTTTTTACTGATTTAGTCGAAAATTACGAGGAACGTAAAAATGATCTTGAAAAAAGTGAATTCCCGTGAATCGGAGTTCTTGTAGCCAACGCTGCAAATTATTCTGACTGACTAAATGAATAGACCGAAGAAGCTATTTGATTATCCGAAAAATCACTTTTATCGTCAATTTTCGTTGCTGATATCCTGCGAAAATAATTATCTGCCAAAAATCGGGAAAAATGAGATAAAATGGAATTTGACGCTGACCACAAAGTGTATTTCGTGCAGGAGGAGGAAGATCGTAGAGAATGAAAAGGATGAGTGGTGAAAAAAGGGGATAGACGAATTATGCCGCCAACTGACAAACTCTTGTTCAGCGTTGGGATCCGGCGCAGCTTTTACCAGGATTTTTCAATTTGCCTCTGGCTCTCATACCCATATATACGAGAACCCTTCCACCGACTTGGCCACCGAGCGTGGAATCACCATCGCTTCGCTCATTTTTTAATGCGCCCGACGCCGCGAGATCAACGGGAGTAGTTTGTGGCAGTGAAGGTAAAGCGATAATTAACGGCTCATCCCAGCAGTGGCGGTCGTTTGAAGTCCTTTTTTTTATATTTTTTAAGACCCTCGCGGTTCGCTGTTTCTCGTTCCTTTGGGTTTTTTCGACATTAAATTCTCGATGCGAAATATTGCCGAAACAAATGGACATCGAACATTGTCCGCAAGGCCAATCGTGCGAATAAAAATAAAAATCAGGAAATTTAATAGAGATCAAGTTTTATTTCGGAAATATCTGACAAGGCGACGTCTGACTTTTTTCATTATTCGATTATGTTCGCGCCAGAAATAGAGAGCGTAACTTAAAAAAAAAACGAATAATCGTTCTCTCTTACGATATAAAAATAATTATTGATTTTATTATTAAAACTTGTCCATCCCCCGGCTTCTTTTGTCCCACGTAATGGAAATTACCGCAACAATGAAGACGTCACATATTTTTCGTACTAATTCGACGAGCTCTGTGTTAACAACATTCCAAGCAGCTTGACAGCCGAGTATGTCGTATAAGAACCTTGAGTGTCTGTATTACATACAGCAAAACGCAACCCTCGTCTTGCTAGATACGGTAGAGCGCGGTCATGTGGAGAGTATCAACGAGTCTCATCTATGCGTGAAAAATGATGGTGATTTATCATGCCAACAGTGATTAATCATATAGCCCGTAGTTTCGTTTCCGTACGGCCGAGCGTCGCCGCTATCATCGCTCTGCTACCATGACGAAGAAACGGAAAAACCTCCCCGCGGAAACGCCACATTCGTCGACTCGAAAAAAAGCTGTCCATGTGCGTGTATCCGAGCGTTGAAATACTCGTTTGAAATCATGTACAAGGAAGTGCGCCTAGAATTTCGTGGAAGTTTGGTAGCAACGGTGAATAATTAAAATTGAAAATTAAAAATGATTTTGTTCAATATGCACGAGACTTTATTTTTATAATAAATAAATGTAATTTTGTTCTCAGCGTTTTATCGATAATTCTGTGAATTTGGTTTCGCACTGTTTGTGTTTTTTCCATTCGTGGGATTTTCGAAATCCCACGAAATGAATTCCTTCCAAATTCTCCGATCGGTTATTTTCCCAATCGTGATTTTCAACTTTTTCGAGCAACTGAAAATTAATTTTGTTCCGTCTCTTCAATGAATCCTACAGCTGAGTTTTTTTTTGGTTTCCATTATCGTGTTTTTGGCGTGCGATTCCAGCTACTAATTCATAGCGCGATTATTTTTCATCAGAATCCTTGCATGTCAACGTTTTTTGGGGGAAAATAAAAAGAGAGAATATCGAATGGTATGCGAACAGGGTGTCGCTGCTATCATTATAAATGAAGCCAGACCGGAGCTACACTCAATTTGTTTGATATCCTACCCCATCGGACGTCAATGCACGCACGTTATGCCAGCCAAAAAACCGTCGTTCACCGATATACTCTTTCACCGGTCATCGTCGAACCCTCCACTTTTCGTATCATATCCCCGACGAGTCTCTATTTTGTCATTGTAATACTTTCCGGCAGGATTGTGATAACGTCGGACGCAACGAAGAAATACGAGTTTTCGACGATTCCGGATTCCTGAGGATTTCAAATAATCTACAGCGTCTACATTAAAAAATGAGTATGAACTTCGCGAAAAAGTAACATTCCCTCCATCGCCAGTCAGTTAAAAATCATCGTGAAATTTTTCTCGAAACAGCGCGTTTCCTTTTTGCAGATCTTTCCTTTTTTCTTTTCCGCGATTTGAATGACAATACAGTCGACTATTCAACGCGAAAAGCTCAAGGTGCTGTGCACGAATCCAGAGATGGTGTGAACGTTTACTGCGGGGCTCGTACGTGAATAAGTCGCAGAGGCTGGCAGTAGTATAAACAGGGTTTGGGCAGGCACTTGGTACACGGTTCGCTGTGGCGTTGATCGCGTGTGTGTCTAGCACGTGATATACGTGTATATACACGACGACCCGAAGCAGGTTTCGGAAGAGCTAACACAACATGAAAAAATCTTTGAGCCTCGAGAACAGATCGGAGACATACACACGCACATTGACAGGAACANATAATCTACAGCGTCTACATTAAAAAATGAGGATGAACTTCGCGAAAAAGTAACTTTTCCTCCTTCGCCTAATCATTTGAAAATCATCGTGAAATTTTTCTCGAAACATCGCGTTCCCTTTTTGCAGATTTTTCCTTTTCTCTTTTCCGCGATGTGAATGACAATACAGTCGACTATTCAACGCGAAAAGCTCAACGTGCTGTGCACGAATCCAGAGATGGTGTGAACGTTTACTGCGGAGCTCGTACGTGAATAAGTCGCAGAGGCTGGCAGTAGTATAAACAGGGTTTGGGCAGGCACTTGGTACAAGGTTCGCTGTGGCGTTGATCGCGTGTGTGTCTAGCACGTGATATACGTGTATATACACGAAGACCCGAAGCAGGTTTCGGAAGAGCTCACACAACATGAAAAAATCTTTGAGCCTCGAGAACAGATCGGAGACATACACACGCACATTGACAGGAACACGCACTGCGCATCGCACACTCGAGTAATGACACAAACAAACGAACACACACTCGAGTAATCACACAAACGAAGGAATACGTCGAGGGAATCATCAGAGCTCACGTAACCAGAAATGAATGATAATTCATGTGGCACGCGAGCAATTTCACGTCATGTTTTCCCATTTTTTATCAACGTAATAACGCGCCAACGTTCTGGGATTCATTGGGGCGAGTTGAACTGCTATAAGGCCACGAGGGGGAGGCTAGCTCGCAAAGTATTGCTTTGTCTGCGTGTGAGTAGGTGAAGGTTTTTCATAAGTGGGGAATAATATACCGACATTCGGTATTCGTGCAATAGGAAAGGACGTTTTCGGCTTGCTACCCGATCGATACTATACAGCAATCCTGACAATTACTCGTGATTACTATAGCACATTGCCCTTTGAAACATAAGCTTCGCTAACGGCGTAGCACAGCATCAACTAATGGTTACTTTATTTATAGACGTTTATTACTTTATGAGTAGTTTGGCGCTACGCCATCAAAACTTTACTACGATAGTCCAAAAAAGGCGACGGCTTGCCCCGGAGCTAATAAAACATTCGGGATTAATTGCATTATACTCTTTTAGGGTTAGTCACGGAGTATATGCTTAGGACTTGATTGAGGTATAATAATAAGGGAGTCTAAACCTAGTACGACTTTGAATTGAATGCGGCGTGGTACAAAAGTCGCCCTCGTTCTTATCAACGTGAGCAATTATCCCATTTTTGTCATTCAACTTTTTTATTCCTCCAAGTTTTTCTTTTTCACTGTTTCGACTTTACTTTTTATTCTCGTCTCAATTTCTCGGAGTGCTTTTCCCTTTTTTACGATTAATCGAGTGTAATGTCAATTGCCATGTATGCGAAGTCGCTTCGAACTGATAATTGTACGTGTTGATACAGCTCAAAAAATTCGAGTCGTTTTTAATCATCCACATTAAGTTTTGTGCCAGAAATTACAATTGAAAAGATATTTCTACTGATTGCATCGAGATGCATAGGTCGCAAGGTAATCAGTGAAAATGTCAGAGTTCGTGGACTTGTCGAGATAGTCGTATAAAGTAACTGAATTGCATTAGGGGAGAGGATTTTGATTTGTTCGTAGAAATCTAAAGAAGAGACGTTTGCACTAACTACTGCTGTTATTGGGCTGAGGGCTGACGCTGTGGCTCCTGGATGAGCCGTGGTCTCCGTTAAGAATGAATGAAGCACTCCGCTTGATTAGAGAGAGGAGTTAGCGTTAAGCTTTGCACGAACGCCGCATCAACTTCTGTCGAGAATTTAAGCTGCACACACGGAAGTGGATGGAGCAAAACGGTGGTTAATTGTCTGAGGTGCTTTCATTCGCGTGTACGAAAATTTGGAATACGTCTGGTGCGTACAACTGCGCTGTTTACTTATGTAGAGTTTGAATGCATGGTGGTGAACGCATAGAAAGTACGAAACAAGGATGTGCCAGTTGAGATATATCGCCAGACGCAGTTCGTCAGGGCCAGTCGTCACACACGATACTCTCATTGGTGCGATAAGGTCTCTCTGGTACCTCCACACTTTCCACAAGACTAATAGGCTTCAAACATTCTCGATATATTTCCGTTTTCCATTTATGCAAAGTAAAAGCAATTATACGCACGAGTCTACCTGGTACTCATTAGTAGTGCACAAACGTAATTATATGCTCATGGAGTTGTTTCGACGATTGTGCTATCGATATAATTGCGACTGTTGGTAGATACGATCTGTCGTGTCACACGAATCGCTTTTTGTTCCAGCCTTTCTTTCGACTCTAACGACAACTTTGAAAACGCCACGAAACTCACGCGAAAAGCTTTCTCTCTCTGCAACGAAATTATAGAGAAAATAAAATATCTCGTGTGTATCTCGTTCGTTACAGCGTGTAACCGATGAGGCTTCGCCAACCAAGCAGGGGAGACGTAAATTATTATCTTGCCAGCAGCAGCACTTCTTTTCTGCTCGGGAAAGAGCTATCGAACTTGTGTAAGCCATGCCAAGCAGAGGAACCTCGAGTCTTAATAATGATTGGCTAGGCTCACCGCGCGGCAAGCTTGCCTTCTCGGTGTCAGTCAACTCACGTGCAAAACTTTATTGGAATTGGATTCGTAATCTCCGTATATTTCCCCAGATGCGCGCCGCAACTCGCTCAACACACACACACAAACCACGAGAATCATCTTCGAACATGTACCAACGCTATAGCTCGCAGCAGCTGACAAGTGAGACGAAGGTAAACAAGATACGAAGAGAGATAGCAAACCAGCTGGTTCGCGTGGTCTAGGGGCGAATGAAGAATGAGCAAATGCGAACCCTAATCTGTTGAGATACCCAAATCCGATATCTCCTTGACGCAAAGACTGACAGTTTGACAGATCATGGCAATTCCAGATTTTTATTGATACACACATGGACGTGGATAGAAATTTTTATTGTGGAAATCAATGTCCTGCTCGTAAGAATCACTCGATCAGGATTCATCCAGGACAAGCTCGGGATAAGCGGAAATGAAATATATTCTCGTTTAGCATTGCGGAGCACAATGGAAAGTTCCTGACGTGGACGGTGCTCGCAGATAAATATCATCTTGCGACTAATGAACCGCAATTTAAATTGCACAGCCAACCAATCAATTCTGTAAGTAAAATCTCAGATTTCAGAGATTCACAAACTTCTAATTATCCGTTCACTACGGATGGGATTCGTGGCGAATATCACACATGATTCTCGTGAAAATGTTGGCTCAATGCAAGTTATAGATGGAGGTGAATTCGCCGGTGCTTAATCGGGATTTTGTCCCGGTAAATTGCGAGGAGCAATTACCAGGGCAGCCTGTAATCCCTCGTCCGCTCGTATTCGAGGACGGCTAGGAGATCAGGGCGTGTGAGTGGAGAGGGTAGAGCCCAGCAGCCGAACAACCCTCGGTGTTCCATGCAGTGAGTTTGCAGCCTGCTGGAGAACTTGGTCGATAGAGCGAGAGAGGGAGAGAGACGTTCGATGCATGCCACGACCCTTCTTGATCTGACGGTGCGCGTGTCACGTGCACACCGCAGGACACGCGTGCAAGGCCGTGCGGCTTCGAGTTACTTATAAAACAGGCGTACAAGGTTCTAAAGGATCAGAAAAAAAATAAGCTCAGCATTAGCCATTGCGCCTTTGTCGGCGAAGCTGCGAAGAAAGCCTTGAAAATAGAAACAGAGGAGAAAAGTGCAGGGAAAATGAAGAAGACGTGTGAGGGTAAATGTAAAAAAAAAAAAATGTATTAGCGTCAGCGGCTGTTGGTGAGATACGGTACGAGGCTTAAGGACCCGAAAGTCTATATCCTACTTGAGCGTAGTCGTAGGCCGGTGAAGCACAAAATGGTTCTCCAACGAGGATGGATAAGATGAAACTGAGAGGAGGGTTGAGATGGGAATAGAATGAGGAACTCGCGCGCGTGTCGTGTCTATACCTGGTAAACTCCATTTTGGCATTTACAAGGGTCGCGTCGTGACGCGCATCAAAGGGGATTCCAAGACGAAGAGTGAGCAAGAGGAGGAAGAGATAAAGCGTTGCGAAATCAAGTGAGTGTGTGCGCAATTGTGGAAAGTGCATGAAGCGCGAAGAAGAGAGTGTGACGTTGTGTTGTGGTGGTGGAACGAGTAAATAATGGCGAAGAAAATGAAAAGAGAAAATGAGTGAAAGGGAGAGAGACTGAATGGAGGTTGACGATGCGTGCAGAAACGACAAGTTTGCAGGAAATTAAGGCTTAAGCTTCTTGAAGCAAGGGAAGCAAAATATATACGCGCGTCATTTTGTCCTACAGGGGACGTGTAGACGAACGTGTTCTTTGTCAAGACAAAGGTTCACATGCAGCAGATACTCAAATTAGATAAGAAGTTACGTTTGCTATATTCGAAAGCCTGTTCTCTGCTCTTTCGTGCAGCGCCTCGCCCTTAACCTCCATGCTTTCTCTTATTTCCTCCCATTTTTATCGAGCTATGATCTCATAGAGTTTGCATCTCGCTCTACCTTGATGAGGTTTGCCTTCAACTTGGAGTACTCCGCAGTACTTTTATCTCTGTTTTCTTCCTCCATCTCTCTCTCTCTCTCTCTCTCTCTCCCCGTTGCGTCTTTCTCTCGAAGCCTCTGACAAGAGATTGCTATGCTTCTTGCTCGTGGCAGCCTCATTTGATACGCAATAACGAGAGAAAGCCAGGCTGCTCTTCTACAATTATATGCTGCGTCACAGTAGATACAGCACTGGTGTATTTCCTGTGAAGGAAATAAGGGAAAACTAGTGTCTAGCAGAGCAGAGAGGAAGAGAAAAGCAGTGCGGGCGCGTTTGGGTAATAAACGATGCACTGTACGAAGCTTAAGCGGAGCTTTATGAGATCCTGGCTATGATTAATAATTCCGTCCCTCCTCCGCTATAGCTTGTACGCTCTAGTAAGTCGGTTTACACTGCTATGCTTTTGCATACACTTCTGGTATGTGGCACGCTGGAATCGTCTATTTTCTGGGTTTCCCTCAGCTGGAGATAGTCCTTCGAAGCAACATTCGACGCTACAACCCTTCAGAGCTTTCGGTAACTTCTCTGTATCAAGCTCCGCAGATCCCCGAACGGGGACTCGTTATGAAACATCTTTCATCCATGCTCCAACGAAAATCTCGATGACATAAAAGCAGAAATCTGGCTTGGCCTGTGATGGAAAGCATCCAAAGATCATATTCCTTGGAGACACAACCTGTATTCGTAATTTCGCAAATATTACACTCCGAATTCGAAAACCAAGAGCTCCAAAATCTAGCCATCTTGAGTTTCGTACTCACGAACCTAAAAAATCCTCGGATTTCAAAAAGTCTCGTTTCACTAGTCTTCCCACACCAATCACTTCGCAGCATGCCAAAGGAAATTTTTCAAAGTTCCATTATACTCTGTTGAAAGGTACAAAAAGCTCAACATACCACCCTCTGAGAGTTTTCGGCCGGTCTCACGAGTCTACGTGTGGCTTTCCTCCCTCACCATTCCCTTAACTCTTAAAGTTCATTTGATTTCGTTATAATTAATATCTATCTATGACACACGACATGCCGTATTAATCATTTCGTGTTTCTCGTATTTCGTGACCCAGACAGACGATAAATTGACTGATATTGTCATAAATGTACCCGAACAGACTTTCAGGGCCTATTCCCATTGGCAACTGACGTGAAAACATAAAACCATAAAAAAGAGATAGAGAGAGAGCAAGAAAGGGCGTTTCTCTTTTACTTTTCGTCCAGATCTTTTCGAATCAAACCACCACGACTAAATACCTGGACTGGTGGAAATTTTTCAGAGTAACGGCATTTTTAAAACGTTTCATTTAAGCCCGAGGCCTCGTGACAATTTACGAAGAAAAGGAAAAGCTTCTTAACGGAAAGATTGATTAAGTAAGTGTGCACGATTCATAAATCCAATTCCCTCATGATCTAATACCGAGGTAGACTATCACTAATCATCGTTAAAGCGAAGCATTGATTTTTTTTCTGTATATCCCTCGTGATATTTCCCTCTACTCGCGGGGTCGGTATATTTATCGCCTCGGGATACCCGCGTAATTCCGCGCTTTTCCAGACTTTCACGTAGCAGCAACGTCTCGAGGAAGAGAGCGAATGGGGGCATTGGAGAACATGCGGGTGAGTTCGGGTTGCCGTGGCTGCATCCGACGCTTCTAAAAAAGTCTGTGGCATCGCCACTGGCCATGAGCAAGCATGCAGCGGATAAAGCCACAATTTGTTGAAGTTTTGAGGATGGACGTGGGTGGTGGTGGAAATAAAGTATATACAAGCGTTGGTTTGAGGGGATTTACGGAAGAGATGCGGGGAAGGGGAGGTTAAAATCGTGAAAGTTGCCACATCGGGTGCTCGCCATGGAGTTTTGTACCCTTGCTGCGTTCTCTGCTACCTCCAACAGTTTACTACACAGGGGTGAAGCAGTCCTGTCGGTGGCAGCTAGCAGCAGCTCTTTCTGATGGATTGGCTCTCCAACGCCCCTTGATCCCTCCTCCCCGCGGTCGCCAACCGATCCACGTGTGCGCGAGCCTGTCTGTGTAAGTGGGCTTGCATCAGTGTGTATGCTACCCCAGAGTCCCGCGGGTTTTGATCTTCTCTCTCGTTTGCACTCGCGTAGCTGTTTAGCCACGCGCTCCCGTGCTCAGCCCCCCGTGGTGGTTTCGAGAGCCCTCTACGACTATAGCGCAACAAGCCAAGTCTGTAAACTCCGTAAACTCTAAAATGTGGTGACTCCACCCCACTTTGAAAGCATATAGCGTGCCCTGTGTCTTATGTCCTATAGAATATACATTCTCGAGAAACAAAAACGCGAAAGTTTGCAAGTTTTCTTCCGCAGAAACAGTTTCCGCGCTCCTTGATTGCTCTGCTTCTTCGCTCGCAATCGCGTCAACGCCTGCCTTCGATTCGGTTCCTCCTACCAACACATTTTCAATTGAATAAATACGCGAATTTCGAGAATATATAGCGACTCCAATTTCGAGAGGAAAATATCGTATCAAACTCGATGGCAAAGGGTACACGCTCTATTCGGAAAACTCTGCAGAAATGCGAGCTGCAAAGATGAAAAGAATTAAGCTCTCGTACTCAAACTACCCAAGTACAAAGCGTGTGGCTTCGCTCGCCTCGTTTTTTCGAGCCTGCATGTCCCAGGCCCCAATATACCGAAGCCGCCGAATCATCCTTCGCGGGATGTGTAGGTTGAGGGCTAAATTGGAACGTGAAAATCGCTTCGGCTCAAGCCTGTGGTATCAGAGGCAGGATCAACTTTTAATTAAAGCTACGAGCGGATCACCGCCCGAGGGAATGGGCTAGGCAGGCTTAAGATATGTATTTTATGCTTCAACACCCTTTTCCACGCGTTCAACGACTTTGCTGAGATGTGAAACGCTGCTTTCAAGAACTATCCTATCCAGACCAACCCCCTCGAGCTAACTGTTCAAACGAGGGATGCTCTCCTCTCCTTCCTCCTCTCAGCCTCTCTCCGTCTCTCTTCTTTCTACGGAGCTTAACACTGTAACAACTATTTTTTCTGACATCTCACGCAGATAACCGCAAAAGATACGTATCTCATGTTCTTCAGACTCCTGACAAGATTTCACTCTCCAGCGTTAACAGAATTCACACGAGAATTAATCGCCCTTCCAAACTTTTAATTCTTCAATCTCGAGCTGCAGTAAACCTCGACAGCGGTGAGAGAGAAATTTCTGTTTTGGGAGTTCACGTGTTGTTGAGGATTTACTTTTTGCCGAGCGAAAAATCCTGCCCCGGTACTTTGCCTCGAGAAAGCCTTCGATCGTTTCGAGAAAAAACAGTGATCATGTCACAACTCATGAAGACAGCCAGAGTTGCAACGTCCAAGGTCAACGTTCACTCGTAATTGAAAGAAAATTGAAAAGATTTTCCCAGTAAAATGGTTATCGACGTGAAATATAAAGAAAAGAGGAGCAAACGTGTTCGCGTAACGAAACGTCAAAACGCCATCTGGGCCCGGAGAGAGCGTCAATGGTACGATAAAAGGAACAAGAATTGGGTGAGTACCTTTAAAAAGGAAAAAATAATGTTCCAACAGGTACATCGGAAACTATCGACTTTTCTCACTGCCTCATTCCGTGTTCAAATTGAACACCTATATGGAATATACACATGTGAAGAAGAGGTGGCTGGAAGGTAGACGAGGGCAAGAAATCGAGGGGACACAAAGCGACAAGCGAATCGGTACGATAGTCGTGACTGCCTATGTGTATATAAACCATGTGCTCAATGTAGCATTTATATGTAGATATATGTGTGTACAAAGAGTAGAATCGAAGTACGTATCTGAAGAGCTGGCAAGAGCGAGCGTTGCAGCGTGAATTCTCGACGGAGAAAATTTTCCAATCTGGCCAACGGTGGCAGTGGTGACGGAGGGAAAAGGTTTATAGTATAGAGAGGATGAGGAAGAGGTTAGTTTTTGTATAACATGGCCAGATTGAAGGAACTGAACGTGTGCGGAGCCACGAGCAATGTTGAAGAGACCGGGGGAACTAGAAGCAGAGAGAGGAAGAGACGCGGAGCCCAGAATATTGAGTGAAAGAAAGAAAGAAAGAAAGCCCATAGCAGTCTGGGGGAAATGAGGAATACGATTGTTGGGGCAACGTTCCGGAAGAAAAGTGTCCTACAAAGAGGTGAAGCGAGAGAGCATGGGCGAAATTCGCTTCGTTCACTACGCCATTTATGTTTATATATAGAGACACACGTATACAAGCGTATGAAATACTATATATTGCACGAGAAAGTTGTGAAAAGGAAGCGGAGAAGGGACGGCAAAGAGAAAACGTAATGCCGTTTGGGAAAAGAAGTACATCTACCTACTTATCGCAGCTCGACGTGTGCATGCGTACATTATAACTGTGTTTGTACATAAAATCCTGTCAAATTCGTATTCTTTTAGAGGCAAATACATTTACCCATTCCAGGCTCTTGAATATCCCAGGGAAATAGCGTTTAATGCTGTTTCAACAAAAGCCCATCTTCGCGTTGAATGTCGCGGTAGTACGAGTTGCGAAAACTCCCCAGCCCCTGAATAAGTATGGACTTTGGAGTAAGAGGGTTGACAAAGACCAAGCAGAGAGATAACGTTTGTATATGTATATAAGAAAACGTTTGGTGCGAAAACCGGACGATGGACATTAGGCAGAGAGATAGAACAGGATTGAGGATGAATGGAAAACACATGTAGATGTCTAGCTGGTGGTGAGAGCGTTCGGAAAAGGATATAGAAGCTTGTGGAGCGTGAGTGAAGAGAAGAGGGTTAACGTTAGCGGAGAGAAGTCCGCTTGGTTCCCTCGGCAAACATCCGCCTCCCTTGGCCCACGTTCGCGTTGGCCCTCGCCAAACTCAGAACCAACAGCTCTATATGCTATACACATTTGTATATACACATACATATACATACTAGCCTTTTGTATTCTGGGCACACACATCACTCGAGGGTCAGGCACCCTCGAAATAGATCCGTTTTCATGAAATAACACGCGACCACCTCCGTGCACTCTGCGGCGAATACACCCGTCAGCCAACTCAGCATACCAATGCCTGAAATTCTTTCTCTCTCTCCCTCTTTCTCGTTCTCGCTCCGATTCCTCCAACTTGTATTTCATGATTTTCTCCTGTATTATCGTTCACTGTTACAGCCAAAAATGGATTAAGCAACACTACTCAAAAAAACACTGGCTTATTTGATTTATTTTCGTATATAATGGAATACGAGGGATCTGGACGCTGGAATTCGATTGCTTTCAACATTTTATCCTCTTTTCCACGTCTCGAAGGTACTTTGGCATGGGGAAAAGAAAGGGAGGAAATTATTACCGCTTTATCACGACTGTGTCTTGATTTACATAAATTTATTGGAATTCCAAATCAATAACAATCCCTGTGATGTTTTCTGTTCGCGAGGGCGCAATAAACGGAAGGAAGAGTCCGGCATTCGTTTTAAAATAATGAATGATTATTTATTTCGATAAACCGAAACTTTTAGATCCAACGAAACGATGCAAAATTCTGCGTTTTTCTTTGAACATCTCAACTTGTACGATTTTACCTCGAGCACTGCTATTTTGAATGGAAAACTCTGACTGTTTTTTGAAAATCAATAATTTACAAATTTTGTAGGATTAAAAAAAATATATATTGGGCACTGTCTCATGTTTGTGAAAATAATGATTGAACTCGATTTTCTTTGAAACCAGATCTCTTGAGGGTAAAGTAAAGTGGCGCCGCCTCAGGGATGCGTCGGAAAACTTCTTGCAACGTCATCGGATCGATGAAAACTGTTGACCGATGGGAATCGCGCATAACCGAGGTCGGTAACAATGGTAACTCTGACTTGACGTTTTACCGACATTCTGGCAACGTTACCGACCGGAATTTCGATGATACATAGGGAAAAGATTGGCCTAGAAAAAGTGTAAGAAACATCGACTTTTTGGGCTTGAAAAATTCATCATTTTCCTTCATTCACTTCTAAACCCCACACGCACATGAAATTATCTTTTGAAATTCTTCCATCGCTCATTGCAGCGCCCAATGACTCGAAATTTTCCATAGGAACTCATTCACGAATTTTGTTTTTTATGCCTCCAAAAAGTACGACGGACTGTCGTTTGTTTCAAACTCTAAACTGAACCGAACAACGTTCTTCAGAAAAAATAACAAGTGAATAAAATTCAATTCAAAGATGAAAATTACGGCCTCGGGGCTGCAATAATTCTAGCTACTCGCGATCGTGCGACGTTTTTTAAAACACACCACACGAATAAGTTAACGACAACGCTGAGAAAAATGATCTGCAATAATTTCTTATCGTTGATAAAAAATTAACGAAATTTCGAATGAAACGAACATTTCGTAATTGCACGAAGTATCGGATGAAATTTTTTGCTGTAGACGTGATTGCTTCTCCGACGAATCGAGCACACATTTGTATTTTGTTATTTGAACCAATACGTTACGCATACAGTTTCTGTTAGAGGAAGAAATAGAATAGGAAGGGAAAACCGCTAATCAGGACTGGTAAACACCTGACAGTGATTGTGCTTCGTGAGTGGTACCACCGGAAGTACAACACACGTGTCGGATGCACACTAAGCAGCAGCATATACGCAAATGGAAAGAGGCAGACTATTCGAGACATCGATCGGATTTAGTCCTCGTCATGTTGGAGCCTCGACCAGCGTGTGCGACGTTTCTATACGTTTGACGTTTCGAACGTGGATCGGTATACGCGACTGGGAGAGACCGGGAACCTTTTTAACGCAGTATGCTATCTGTACGCGCAATGCAAAGCCCCCACCGTCATTCGTAGCTGATAAGAACGTGTCGATTCTATGCCATTGGTAATAATCCAGCTTGCAGCTTTTTCGAGCTATTTTCCTACTTCTTACAATCTTTGAGCGAGAAGAAAATTCGTTGCCCAGTGACCCTCACGTTTCTGCCATCAGCCAGTAAATGTGAGAGGAAATCACGTACATCGATGAACACAAAATCAACCTTCTAGTCCGGTCGACCATTTTGCTCGATAATAATCGTCAGGCAGATTTCTAGAAAGCTCCTACGAGTACAGGAACGATACTGAACTTCGGAAAAATCTTCATCAATGAACGAAGAATTTTTTTTTTTTTTTCTCAAAAATTCTCTGGCCAGCTGCAGCGAAAATGTTCGAGGAGCATTTTTCCATTAAAAAAACAGAGTTATTGAGTTTCTAATCTTTTGCGAGACACAAAAGACATTGAGAGGATTCGAGAATTCAATTCTGGCCAGCGTCTCCGAATACCATTTTCATTGAGCAGAGCTTGACATAATAAGAAAATGTTCATTTCGCAGGATATAACTGCGATGTGTAATCTTCGTGGTCATTATTTTGACTGGCTCTTTTTTCTCTTCTCGTATTTTGAATGCACCCCCAGCTTCTAGACAGAACAGTGTTTTCCAAGGCAATCACTTGCAGGTTGAGATTTTCTCATATAAAACTTTCTCATTCCATCAAAGCTTGTACGTAAAGTTTCGTACTTTATAAATATGTATAGGAAATGAAGGGACGATGTTTTTATTACGCTGGTGCGTGGAACGGAGCGAACCTGAGTTTACCCGATTTGGTTGTCATGCGAGGTCGTTTCATTAGATTTTCTTTTGGTGATTGAAATTGTTTTTTTTTTTTTTCGAAACTCGTGGATTAAAATTTTTCAGGGAACGCAAATGATTAGAACTCTTTACGAGGACACGCAGAGAGACTTTTTCCCTGCGTGTTTCTGGGGGCTTTTGTACCGAGGGATTCCGGAGGGAACTTGAACTCAGCAGTACAGAGTATATGAGCGACGGGCTACGAGACATTGCGAAAACCTTTACAGTCCCCGCATTTCCGAAGCTCGCTTGTTTTTCAGTTGCACATTTCCATATCGTCCGCTGTGAAAGGCTCATATGGAAATCCGTCTGGCACGCCTCCCGCATCGGGGAAGGAGGAATGAAAGGGGATGATGGCAGAACCCGACGTGCTCGATTGATATTGGCTTCGGTCAAATACTGATCGGGATGCAAGCATTATACACCTGGGCAAATCACGTACGCATCGAGACCGAGGTAATCACGATTTTTCGGTGCCCACAAATAAAAAAAGGCCGAATACGGTTGGAAAAATCAATGAAAATCAAAAAGGTATTCTGGCTAATTTAGACTTTCGTTTACCAACTGAAATTCATTAAAAAAATTAATTAAACTCCCTTCAAATCTTTCGGGTCGCCGTCAGAAAAGATTTTGACGTTCATCAGCCTGGAAATGAAATCGATACGAAAATAGAACTCATCGCTTATACACGTTGACGTCTACCTACGCCTCTCACAACGGATGCTTCCCTACGGGACTCCGAACTTATTTGAAAAACATTATTGCCTCACCTCTGATACTGTGAAAAATGAGGTCACTGTGGACTTAGTAATCTAATATGAGGCCAAGTAATACAAAACGTGGGAAAAAGCTGGAGGTCGAGATTAGCGTTAAACATGGACACTGTTGAAGCTAACGAGTGTTGCCAGTAACTTTTCGAGCGATCTGCACGAACTATATAAGACTGGAAACTATAACGAACGTGCAGAAATAAGCGTGAGCCTGGATCGAGGTCGTGATCTCGATTAGCCAACGTTAAACAAAACGAATATAATTCCACAGGGTCTACGCCGCTAACGAGACTTTAGGAAACTCCTTACGTTCATCACAAATAGAATTTTATAACTATATCCTTCGGACGATCCTTTATCAAAGAGCGAGTGTCAGTGCAAGTACAAATTGCTCCTTGGCTCGGTTTTCTTAACATGCAAGAGAAATTCCTCCTCCTCTCTCTCTCTCGCTATCAGGCACTCTGTCTTTCTCGCTTTCTCCATCGATTTTTACATTTCCAAGTGCAAGAATTTTTTAAATACTCAAAAAATTGCTCAATCATTTGACAATAACAGCTGGCAACTAGTTTCTTATTAGCAGGCAATCTCGAGAGTGCAGCTTGGAAAAACACATGAAAAAGAAAAGAGCTTCCAGGCCTGAGGACATGAACAAACACAAACGAGACAAAAAACGCAGAGAAAAAAGCTGAAAACTGGGAGAAAAAGAAAGAAGGCGAGAGGCAGATAGATCAACATGGGATTGTGTTTATTTCGCCCGCTCCGCATCTCCAAGTGCGCGGTGGAACTGCTGCTAATTAAAATCATAATTAAGATTCCTCGCCGATCCGTGAGAATTTGCCCGGGCCAACAAGAAACAGCCATAGATATAGAACGTTGTATATCGCGCAGATCGCCGTTTGGGTGCATGCATCCGTTGAAAACGACTTTCGGTGACCGCGTTCGTTGTGGTATAAGAGAGAACGAACGAGAGGGAACAGTATGCCGAGAGAATGAGAGAGGGACCGCCACGTAGCGTGAAATTAAAGCCATTCGTTAGGCTAAGGACATTCCCGAAATGGCGCGTGCTCACGTGAATAACGCCCTCGCTCAACTCCATCTTTCTCCTTTACTCTCCTCTCCTATCTCTTCTTCCGCATGTATTACGTACATAGAGTACGAAGCTCGCCGTACAGAAGCGTAATTCACTTTAACGGTGCTCTCCAATTTTTGGGGCCAGGGGGCCGAGGCCAAGAGGACGGAAAAAGAAATAGTAAGGCTGGAGCGAAAAATGAGAACTGAGAGAAAATCTTGTGCAGTATATTTCATCCTTGCGCTCTTCCACGCCAGGTCCTCGAGTACTTTCACGTTGCTTTTCAAACTCTTCTTCCCCGCTTAGCTTTTATTCACCACGCATAATTACTACATATATGCTGGGTCAGCTAGTCACATAGAAATTCATCAGGAACGAAAGTCGGAAGCGACACAATAGAGAGACACGAACGGTGAAAAAATATGTGACAAAATTCTTAGAGCTGCCGAAAAAGCTCACCGAAAGGCTCCTCAGCTAATGGAAACACATGGCGATCGTCTAGAAACTAGTACCTGTTCGTAAACAAATTCCACAGGTGTACAAAGTTATTTTTAAACTTTGAATCTTTGTAATTAATTTGCTGATGACGACAAAAACAAAAATTTCTTTCTTTGTTTAGTTTCTCCCATCAAAAGTCTTTTCATGCGAAAATAAACATCTCTTCGTTTGCCACAGACATTGTATCATCATAGGAGGGTGAAGCTGTTTTCAAAGGAACCGTACAAAGTCATAAAGCATCAGTAACATTCGTTTTTTTCATCAAAAGTCGCTAATGGCAATATTCTATTTTCAGAGAAGCTCAAGTTATACTTTCCATCAGACGAGGCATGTTTCCTCTTTCTTTTTCAGTACACTTCCTTTCGTAATTCACTAAAATCCGAAATTACACATGCTTTTTTTTTGTCGAAAGGGAAAAAATGCTTTTACAGAAACGAAATCGTCTGTACATGGAAACAAAAGAGCAATTCACTGCGAAGGTACACGAACTGAAAAATGAAGCATAAAAAGAGGCAACCGAAAAATCCAAATTCGTTGAATTGATGCTTCTTTTCATCCCCTATTCCGCGCGTTCCCTTGACTCTCCCACGGTGCACTGTTGCCGGCAAAGCTGAGCAATGTATGCATTGCGATTCACGCAATCGTATTTGTATTGCAGTGGATTGTACCACCAGCGTGTGGCTGTTTCTATCCGCCAGTTGCATCGTATGCTCGTTTCGGGTATCGTTCGCGAAAATCTCCCCCTTTGCGCACGAAAGCGTTTCCCCAGTCGACATGTTCCGAGCCAGAGCACAGGTGTACAACGAGCTAACACGCCGAGCTAACGGGAGATACGTTCAGCGCCACCCAAATGGTTTTACGGGGCTTGGAATAATAAGTCTAGAATTGTCAATACTCTGTTGGGTTATACACACATCGAGAAATGGGAGGCGGGGGAGGATGACTGCTAAATGTTACTGTCCCTGTCAGATCAGCCCCAGGGCGCGATATGCAAAATTTCGAGCTTGTTGCCACGAATTCTGCTTCCCTCACAGTATTTATCGATTATTTCTCGAAGCAGGATGTCCTGACGTCTGCAGTTGGTCAAGAATAGATGTGAATGGAGGGCGAACAATCGGTCCAGTGGGTAACGGCTCGTTTGACGAGAATCTGACACCGAGACTCCGTGAGAACCTGATCAGGTTGATTCGAGCTTTATATAGAAACCAAATGTTACTGCCAAAATAACGAAAATTTCGAAATTATCTGAAAATAATTAGTTTACCGTATTAAATAAAATATCGACGATTTTTAACAAAATTTCTTTTCCAGTGTGTACATAGAGGCGAAAGGAGAAAGAGAAAATTACGGAATATTTCGAAACCCGCGCAGGGGCATAAATAGACGTATGGCAATGAATAATAAACGCTGACAGGAGCGATCAGCTCGTTGACGAATAATCGTCTTATTATTCATTAGGTGGATCAGGAGTAACGACCTTTGGCGCTTATTAATAGCCACAGAATGAAATTTCCCATTTGATTCAGAGAATATACATTCCTATGAGATATTTGCCGGTCTCTTATGAATGTGAGTATTCGAAAGATATAAACGAGCGTCCACGAAACGATCGGATCCATCAACGGTTGATCCATTTGTTAATGGCTTCCGGTGATCGTCTATCGCAGATAGCGCGCTTTTCCAATTTCGTGCCAGAATTCTAGGCGACCCGAGAGCGCGTTGACTATCGCGGAGTCTTTTTCTGATATTTTCTTCTTTTCTCCGTTCATTTTTTTTTTGGTTCCATTTTTTTATCTTCTTTTTTTTTGAATAATCAAAAATTGTGAAGAAGCAAAAGAGCAAAGGGATTCACACACATCGCCAATTGTATAACCTTTTTCGCGTGCCCTTTCCAGAGTTTAGTCATGTTAACGGCAGGCACCATAGCATTGTGCGCCGCCGGCCATTGTGAATTCGAAATAAACAGCTAATGGAAAAAATTTCTCGTTCTCCCTGTTGGTCTCCCGTTGTCCGCATAGAACCCACGCCGTGCATGTTTCGCTCACCCGACTCAACCCCCTATTCCTCTTTTTTTCCTCTCTCATTCACAAGCCACGAGCTTCACCGATCCACCTCCTCTTCCTTTTACCCCATTTTCATCATACTCTCTCGCACGCTCTTCCCTGCTCGACCAAGCATCTCTATCGCACCCTCCTCTCTTCTTCCGCACTCTATCTCTGCCCAAAAGAGTTTACAGTATCTGTCGTGTATGTAACTTCAAGTTATTGTCTTCCTAGTGTGTTACTATTTTGCTCTCGCAGTGCTACGGGAAATTGACCGACGTGGTCTGAACCGTGTCGCTTTTTATGGTGACGTGGAATGGATCGATTTCTCGTAATCTTTTCAACAAGTTTTTCGATTCTGAACGTTGCTGTTAAGTCTATCGGAGTTAATCAGTTCAAATTTAGTGAAAACTTGCTGATGATTTTGTGAGATTTCGGAACTGTTTTTCGGAAAAATCTTATGATGTATTTTATGGTAAAGCCGCCGAAGGTTCGTCGTCTGTCTTCGAGACAGACAGTTTTTATGGAGAATTGGAAGCACCAGCATTGAGTAGACGTTCCGAGAACTAAAAACAACTCTCGCAATATTGTCGCTGCTTTGACAAATTTTATTGCATCGTTTTGGAAACGATGGACTGTAAAAATAACAATAAGCTTTTGCAGAGCGCGGCTGGGAAGATGTACGCGATAGAATTTCGAACGTAAAAGTGAAATGAAAAGTAGTTTAGTTTGTTCTTTGCAGAAGGTCTAGCGCGGAATGTTTTTCCTCACGAGCACGAGGCTCCAGCAGGAAAATTCGATATTCGTTTCACGTGACAAACCGGAAACTTGGTGAAAAAAGTTTCGGAGGGAAGGAAGGGTGCAGAAAATGTGGGAACGAGACAGAGGATCGAGAGGAAAGTCTACACGACGCGACAAAATAATATTCCAGTGCGGTGTGGATTTTCTTCGAATAATATTAAGTCGATTCATTAATATTGTACGCACAGTGGAACGTGTTGAACTTGGCGAATGGCGAATCCATAGTCTTCAGAGGATATTCCGACAATGTATATTATGGAGACACGCTCTCGTCCACCAGCTTCTCGTTCTGCAACGTCGCTCAGCGCGCGTGCATTATATCGACAAGTCAAATGGATAATTCCGTAAGCCCAGCACGTTTTTCAACCCGTGGATTTGTTTCGATTTACTCTCTCGCGTGCTCTTCGTTCTTCCCCCTTTTTTCTTCCGTTTGAAAATATATTCCCACCGACAATATTTGAGACGAAAACTTTGTTCGCCTCTCGCTACTCTGAAGTGGCTACTAATGATCTCGATAATCCTCATAAATTTCCATCAAATTATCACCCGCGTACCGAGCATGCAACTGGAAAACAGAATTCATTCGACATCGCACTCCGAATAATAATAAAATCAATTTCATCCAGTGACATCTATTTCAAAAGATAAAAATTCAATATTCCGCTGTCATAGGCGCTTTTTCGCTGCATTCGAATCATAATTTTCAATGCGGAACTTGACCTCTTCACATAAACAGCGTCAAACGTTTCGTATTTTTCGTGCGATCGATTCTTGCGATAGACCGTTTTCATTTGCCGGATTGGAAACGCTCCGTTGCAAAAAAAAAAATTAACTCCAATCGCTGAACGTTGAGCTTTTGACGGAATAAAAAGTTTAGCTGTTCGAGTAGAAAGGCATGAAACGCCCTTA
This sequence comes from Hyposoter didymator, assembly GCA_037952995.1. Taxonomy (NCBI): domain Eukaryota; kingdom Metazoa; phylum Arthropoda; class Insecta; order Hymenoptera; family Ichneumonidae; genus Hyposoter; species Hyposoter didymator. Next base: position 7,733,147 of record JBAJMU010000007.1, read on the forward strand.
AATGCAATTGCATTCGTACGCGATTTGATGTTCCTCAAATTAGCGACAAGGATCATTACAAAAAGAGGCAGGGCAGTGCCAGGAATAAACGAGAAGTAAACCGTCAGGCCAAAAGCGACGTATAACGGTGGCGTATTCTCATCCCCATGGCGTAATCTCAGGATTCTCTTTTAATGCTTCAATACGTCACGTACATCCGATATAGCGCGTTGCGCTTAACGTTCATCCAGACACGTCGGTTCAGTGGAATAGTCCGCTAAAATTTACGGTCTTTCCGCGGAATTCTGCAGTCTCTTGGTCAAGTTAAACGATAATTCGTGGCAGAGTCGCTCTCCTGGATTTACTGAAGACAATTTGTTATTTATTTCTCCATTTTTTTTCCGTTCCTTTCCTTTCTTTTCTCTGTTCATTCAATTCAGCAAAATAGAAGAAACGTCCGAGCCGCACACGTTCAAGAGAAAATAATTCGTTGTAAACTCCTCAGTGTTATTTATCGAGCCTGAAAGTTTGTTCGCAATATATCAACGTGGCTCATACGTCCGGTTGACCTACAGCGCTCGACAGGACCCGATGAATATGTGGCTGTTCATTGTTCCCTTCGAATCGATAACAGCGCCGACTTATCAAACATATCGCGTGTGCAGTATATGTTACGTGACCAATTTTACACCGCGTATAGATGACTCGGAATAAAATATTCGTAGTATGCACATGTTTGGAACAAACAACGAAGATAATCCGCGAGCGCGTTTCGATGATACGTCAAACGTGGATTATCTCGTTCACGGATCTGGTTATTAGAAAAAAAAAAATCCTGTCACGTTCTTTGAACTGACAAATGAAAAAAAAAGCCTCGGTTAATTAAAATTCCATCCATTCACCTCAATATTTGTTCGACAGATACTCATCGCTGCTAATTGGCCTTTGAAATTATAGAAAATAATATTCCATTATAATTACGAAATGAGAGAAATAATTGGAATCGCAAAATAATTTTTTACCAAAGATTAGAGAAGATTCACTCATATTGAGTTTCTCGGGGAAAGGCTGCCTGGCCTCATACAGAAAAAGGGACAATAGACACGGATAAAAAAATGCTGTGTAGCAAGGAAAAATGAAATTGAGAAAGATGAGGGCAAAGAGACGAGATAATAACGCGAGAGCGGTCCGTCTCTCATAACGCCCGGGAGCAATCGTCTCTCATTTTCACCGAGATTTTTATCCAACATTCGAGCACGGAAAATCTCGGGTATATGTATATACGTATCTATGAAGATATATTAGATACACATATATAAAAAGGAGGCAAAAAAACGTGGAAGCAGAAAAAAGGGAAATCCCTTCTCAATGAGATGGAACTCGAATCTTCCTTATTAAAGGATAATATTCCGAGAGCTTAATTCGCGGACTAAAATCCTCTGTATGCGTGCAGCACGGCTTTCTCTTGGGAGAGCCTTATTAAGAATTCCGTAATTAATGTCGCCGTTGCAAAAAAAAACTCCTGTGGGTACTAATAATTGTGTCAAAACGATAAACTCTCGAGCTTTACAAATAATGAAAGAGAATATGCTCGGGCATGTACACGCCTGTGAGGTAACGATGTTACGCTGTCGTAGACTTTTCCAAATATCTCCATTCTAATAGAATTTCAACTTATTTTTTTTTTTTTAGGGTGTTTTTTTAAACATTTCTAATTTTAATTCGTGATTACTCAGCAATTTACTCGATTTATTTACGTTTTTCGTATTCTATTATGTTTTTTATGTTTTTTATTATATCGCCTGCACTACTAATGAAATTTCAGTCTCTCTTCCTCTTTTTCTTCGTTTCTCGTTTGCCTCTTCATTTATTCTCCTCCCTCATCCACTCGGTATACTTTTTAGAAAGTTCTATCGTCTTTACGGCCCCCTTTCGGTCTCACTTATACTCAGTTCGCCGATTCCAACCCGCCGCCGAGCCTTTAATTTGCAAGCGTGAGCGCTTCGGTTCCACGGCGAGAGTTTTCTCCACCGTGTACCGACGAAGAAACTTTACAAACGATAGCAAACGACAAGGAAACGGCGAGGGGAATAAGAGAACGCGGACGCGGTCAGATATTCCGAAGGGGAAGTCCACGGAGGCTCCTCGTCGGGTCTTATAGACGGCGAGGATCTTTTCCTTTTGGAAAAGAAAAAAATTCAAATACAGAAACGATGAAAAATATGTTTGCTCAGCTGGTCGCATGAAAATAATCAGCTCTGTCACGTCTTTCAAGTTGGAACAGCCAAATGCAAAAAAAAAATGGAAAATTAAAATATAGCATAATTGGGAGCCATTCGAGAGCTGATTAAGTGCGCAGACAAATAATTCCATATCAATTTCTTTATTAGTTGGGGCCGCCACAATATTTTTGCGCTCTATTAAAATTTCCCATACGCCAGAATCAAGAGCTTCTTAAGAGCAGTTGAGTCAGTGCGCAGAAGAATCATTTGGAGCTCCACTACATTGCAGCAAAAATCATTATACATGGAGCTCTAAATTATTTTTCAAAATAGTACGAAAAATAATAATTGAGCGAAAAATTCTTGTGGCGGCGCAAACTTTAAAGTAAATTTAAGAACGTCATGATTTTTGCTAAGAATATCTTAATTATTTCATGTTTCAACATTCATTTCTGTCTCATGCTGTGGCGATGCTGCTGCTGAGAGCAAAGAAGAAATCAGTAATGTCAGCCGATAAAAATGGAGTGGAGAAAATGGTTTTTCGAATTATCGTCATTACTTTTGATTCCTTGGATGGGAAGGAAGGTCCAAGTAATTCGGCTATAAATCGCTTTACTTCGAGCAGAACGTCCGATAAATAAATGTATCGTGGAACTTTTCCCCATTTCATGCGATCATGAACGGCGAATGAAAATCCGAATTTCTACCCTCAAAAATGTCGTCGTTCATGCCTTGCTGGTGCGTCCAGCAGAATGGGTCGTGTTCTCTGGTGCATGAACCTCCGCATTTCACCTATTCACCTCTCTTTCTGCCCTCCTTTTTTTTTTTTGCCGTTCACATAGCTCGCGTATTGCCGAATGAATGATTTTCTCTCAATCCCCCACCGTCCCCAGACCTTAATATGAATTTACGCATGATCGAATGAAACGTGGGTGGATGCAACATTCTGTTCGTTCCTTCGTTTCTCGTGAAAAAATATGTTCGTAGAAGGAGCGAAAGGAAATTGCCATTTTCTATGGCAAAGCATGGGAATAATTTAGTTCGACCGGAGAATAAAAACCGTGAATAAATGCACCCTTGCGTTCACTCGCTTGGAAAAGGACGCAACCAAAAAAGTGCGAGGTGTGAGTCGTGACGAATCCCAAGGTCCGTCAGAACATCTGCACAGCTTTTCATATTTTTTGTCCCACTTTGAGGATATCTTCCCCTTGACATATCCAACGCATTTCTCTTCTTATTCAATCTTGTCGGTAACTTTTATTCGATTTATGAAAAATCTGACAAAATTGCTTCACCTTCAAATCACCATGGACGTTTTCCATATTTCAATACTTTTTTACCCATTTCCACTGACCTACATTTTTCTTTCTAATATTAATATTCTCGATGTGAATTTTTCGATGTTTTTCAAGATTTTTTTGAATTTTTTCTAATCTCCACTTTTTCCAAATATCAAAAAGAAATAAAATGAACACGTTCGAAAAAAGGCGAAAGCGAACAATGTCGTAGGAGCGAATCCATAGAGCCAGGGAGCACGAATCGATAGTGTATCCATAAGGAAAAAAATCAGCCTGGCAAAATGAACGAGCGCGACAGATTTTTTCATCGGCTGATCACGACATCGAGAGGCGTTGGAGAATTCGCAGCTGCTTGCGTGCAAACCGTTCGTGCCACGTGAAGTTCTATATGCGAAGATTATTTTTTCCGAAACCGATAATCAAGGGAACACAGCCGTGTGAGAGGGCGGAAGTCAGAGTGTGTAAGTACAAAATTGTGAGCACGACAGAAAAGCAGAGAGTGGTAGAGACGGCAGTGAAGCGTGATATTGATACTTTGGCGCAAAGGGTGGCGCGCGAAGAGAGCGAGAGCCCACGAAAAAACGTGAACGCAGCCTGCTGATGGCTCGATCTTTTTCCTCACTCTTTCGCGTGGATTCAGCCTTTCTTCCACTTCGGGCGTATTCGACCATTTTTTTTTCATCCTACTCGCTCATCGCTCTTCTTTCTGACTTTAAAGCTCTTTCGCTCCCTCCGACCTCTCTTCCTTATTTTTGCCCCTCCTCTCGCTCTCTTGGCCACTGGCACACGACGGTGAACGAGCAGGATTTTTACGATAACAGATTAGAGTACCCGCGGCCTCCCTCAATCCCTGCTGGTTCTTTTCTTTGCTCATCCTCTTCGTGCTAAACCCGATAAAAGGAGAACCGGAGTCACTGCTTTCCAGCGTATAAAGATTCATGGCTGACGATGGATTTATACCGAGAACGCTGACTCCAAAGATCAAAGTGCTAATTCACGACATCATTGACTCGGTGAGTCTCGAAAAGTTCACTATCGCCAAGACAGCTATTGAATTGCATTTCAAAATTCACCTGATATTCACAAAATCATCGAGTCAATCTTTTTCGTAAGATTTTTCGATTTCGAATAAATTTTTCCTGCCAGACACTTTCTCAGCCACTGCCATGATTTGCCAATCGTTCAGAAATTTCGTGCTTCGCGATCGATAATTAATTGCGCGCGGTCGATGAGAAAGCATGAGAAAATTTATATTTATTCGCGTCTCTAAAACATTTCGAGAAATATATATGTCGAGGGAAGGAAAAAGAAAGTCAGACGAAAATGATAATCAAAAACGATCTGTGTAGGCAAATAGTCGATCTTCATGGTTTAGGGATTCCCCTGTGCTCAGAACATTGTCAGTAAAACATTAGTACATGATTTTCTATTTCAGTTGCCGTCTACTGGCGATAGTGAGGCAGAAGGAAGGATGTTCTCGACTAGTTATAAATTAAATCAAAAGTTTCTGTGGAAGAGCGACTGGTGGCAACAAGAAATAGGTTTGAAATTCGTTGGAAGCGGTGGAAAAGTTAAATGAAAGGAAATTATATCTATATTCCGTTTTGAATAAATCGCGAAGCATAGTTATAGTTGCTGGCAAGGTATGCAGTAATATCAAAACGCATCTTATCGGGTTTTGGAAGTTGGTAACTTGGCGAATAAAAATAAGAGCGATTATATAACTCAACAAGCAAAACTCCAGCACTTAATAATTTGTTTGAATATAAAGCTCGTGCTACGTCTCTCGTGTCATTGCCTTTCTCGAGCACTCGTCGCTTCTTATCTCGGAATTTCATTTCTTTGCCCGGCAATTATTGTTTTTCTCTTCGACCATGTTCGCCGGAAAGAATCATAAAGCTATTATCTCATAGAAAAAGCGAACAAAAGGAACCGAGAGAGAGAAATAGAGAGATTGAGAAAAAAGGCGAGTAACAAAAATCGTCGAAAGGTAAAATCGGGGTGGAATGAGTAGAGATGCGCTCTGCACTTGAAGTAGAGAAAGACACAGACGCGAGAGATGTATGTCTGACGGCGAAACAAATAGTGCGCCTGACGCTCTGATCCTTGGAGAGCGCAATCTCATTTCCTGCAGTGTGGTAAAGCAGAATGAACGGACAAGGAGCGTACACGGGAGAGAAGAAATACTCACCCGTGGCGGAGTGTGCGCATGATATTTTTAAACGAGCAGAAAAATGTTTCATTCGTGTATCAACGTGTGCGGAAAGCCTAACAGGTAATTTGGAACCCTGTCGATAATTCCGATGTCTCGATATTTTTAAAAATTCGCACGAAAAAAAAAGATTTCTAGAAATGCGTAGTCGATATTAAAAAATTACCAAACTACTGTGAAGCTTATTGACTTTAGAACAAAACGCGATGCATAACAATCGGTGCATTTGAAAAAAGTGACGGATGGGCAACAAAAACGAAAAAAATAACCTTGCAGAGGAAACAACGTCAGGGTCCGAATTACCACGACGTTCTCTATATGTATAAACACGTTTGTGTGCTCGTTGGTGTGTGTATGTCTGTTATTAGGTGTAAGAGGTTACGAGGTAAGGATTTCTTGCAGCATATACTGCTTACGTATATTTACAACTGATATACGGTGATAAAACATAGTCTTTGTCTGTTATTTACAGCTTCCTGAGTCTGAAGCGTTCTGTGGGTTATATATGCCTCACACATACACAAAGAAACATGTACAGGATAAGCTAATACACAAGCAAGTATAGGAAACTTGGAGCTAATTGCATGTTCTACTCTTTGGACTTGGCGGTTCGTAGTGTTGCCACAAAACTCGAAATGTTACCAACGTCCATCCTGTTTTTCTCTCGACAGTCTCCTACACACATCGTCTCTACAGTTCCGGGCATGGAATTCGATTTTCGGTCAAGGATTCCGCTGGTTTTTAATCACTCGATCCAGCAATTTAGTTTACTGCAAATTCCTGCGTTGCCCTCGTATTTTTCGGTTCATAGGAGATTCGGGCAACAACAACTTCGGGCTACCGAGTGGGTGGGGTGCTGCCCAAGGGAGCACCGCTGTTTTAATTCTTCTCTCCCTGCTTGAAACTGTCGATAAATATTTGTCAGTAGCGCAACTTTATTTGTTTATCCAACAACGAGAACTTTCGAGGTGAAACTCGAATATTTCGAGAATCCTATCAGCTGTTTTGGGCTTTTGCTATAGAGACTGGAAAACATAAGGAAACTGTTGATATCATTCGGAGACTAACCCTGCGCGTAGAGATATATGTGGAATAAGCTGGGAAAGCCACCGGGATAGCAACTTGGTTTGGGAATGCGTGAACTAGGGTTTGGGGTCGTATTGATCGGCCGGTAGGCTATGCGCGGGAGATGCGAACGACTCTGAAACAGTAGGCAGCACATCTAGTCAATATTCGAGACGGAAACATACACATATATGTTGACAAGTATATATTCGCGATTAGGAAAACCTTTCTCCCCGTCAAACACAGTGCTTAATCCCTTCAAGAGTACCCGCTCTCGCTCCATCCCGCGAACCGTACGTTTGCATAATACATGATGCTTAATCCTTCTATCCTTTCACTCCTCACCACCTCAGCATCGTCTCTCGTTATCAAACAAAACCGCATTATGCACCAAAGCCCTTGCCGAAATATTTATTAATTTACCGAGTTTCCCGTCGCAGTATCAAATACGCATACAAATTGGTAACCCAAGATACCCAGCACCATTTCATTTAAAACTCGATCATATTAAATTCAGCATGTATGAACTCAAGTCTGTGCATTTCACGTTCAAAGCGCTATCTCTGTACGATAATCATCCAATTAAACATCGGACTAGTGAACGGACGATCTAATTAATCCTAATTAAGCCTGATTGCAATTCTTCCTGAGCATTTGTCAGATACCGACCGAATTACTGTGAGATATGCCCGAGAAGACAATAAAGGGTCTAAAACTTCATCTAATTCTCTAAATTCTCTCTATTTTTTTCTGAAAGCTATTTGGACCAAGAAAAATCATGTTTGAATGACCATTTTTTTTTCTAACTGAGAAAAATGATTGGAATGATTGAAATTGGGGTTTTCGGCAGCTCCGAGTGTCCGCAGGCCCTTAAGAACTCCTGGAGAGAAATAATAATTGAATGTTATTTCCCTGAGACAAATGAGTCATCGTGGCACGATTAACTGGCATAATTGGGTCTTCCGTCTTCGTGAGGGATAAGAGAGGAAAATAATATGCGGGTATTCTGGTCGCGAGCGTCAAGGGAAGTAAAGGAAAAACTACAATTGTGAAAGAATAGCACACGGGGTTAGTAGATGGAGGTCCATAAAGGGTTCAAAGAGGTTTCGTAACAGAATATCCGTCAAAGAGTGCGTGAGTCGTAAGACGAACGACTGGGAGGAAGAAAACACGAATTATGTAGTGAAAAGGCAACGCCTGGACTGAATATCGCGAGAGTTTCTCTTTCAGGCTTTATTCTTTTCCTCTGTTTCAGAGAGAAAGAGAATTCTTTTGAAAGATAAGCGGAATTGACAGAGACGAAACGAAGGAGTAAATGGAAGTGTACGTGTACTATTTTGGTCCCAGGGCCCAAGGGTTGAAACGCTACCGCCCTCCGCCGCACCCTTCACCATCAGTTACATCTACACAGTCTGGGCGAGATGACGGTAAAGGTCCGGCAAGATGGGGGACCTCTGAGAGGTGGCGAGATAACGTGCCAATCACAGGAAACTGCTGGAAGCATATCCGCCTTCTATATATTTATATTTCTCAGAGTGTACTCTCTACGTCGGAGGGATAAACGTGGTAGTGAAGACTGATGGCCACGCGTACGTGCTAGTGTGCAAAGAGGTGAAGATCGAGAGGGAACGCGAATGCAGCCCCACCTTATTGGTAGATAACCAATTAATCTACCAATCTCGCTTACGATTATCTCATTACGTTGCTTCGCCCGAGTGTAGCCAAGCAGAGGAACAAAAAAAAAGCGAAGAAGGAAATGATCAACGGAAGACGAAGCACGTGCGTGCTTATTGCTCGTTAATTAACGCGAAAGCTCCGGAGAAGCTTCACCAGGAAATAACTTCTTTCTCGTCGAAACCCAAAGCTTTATTGTGATTACTAGCCAAAATGAATTCAATAACCATCGTCGAATGGAAAATATTAAGCCCGTATAAACAGCAAATGAGAACGAAATACTTGTTGCTTGGGTATGCACGTTGAATCGAGGGAAAAAGCTTCGATGTGTGAGATAATTGTGGAAGAGAGGACACACGGAAAGTCATCGCGACAGACCGCGGAAGTATTTCGCTTGAAATAAATTTGCACTCGCTTCAAAGCCTATCGCAGATTTTTCCCATCGTTATCATTCACTCTCGCGTTTTATTGCTGTTTATTGGAAAAAATACATTTATTGGAAATCATCAATTTCCGAATTCTGAAAAAGCGAAAGTAAAAAGTCACTGACAGAATTTCGAGGAGCTTGAAAAGTTATTTCTCAGTTTTTCCGTGCCATTTGTCACTCTCGAGCTCGATTGGCCAATTAGTTAAAGACATTCAGCCATCGAGAAACCGAAGAAGAAGAAGAACGAGGAGGATGAAATAAAGAAAAAATGGGGGTAAAAGTCTGTTGAGATTTCAGTGAGTGTAACAAGTTTTATTGCGCTTTTAAGACAAGAACGAGGGCGAGACACGTAGGACGTATCAATAGACGGGTAATTGAAGGAGAGTTGATCTTGCGAAGAGGTAAAAAGGCTGGTCCGAAGGATGAGGAAAAGTAAGAGACAGAGGGAAGGTAAAAAAGAGCGGAAGTCTTTACGGGCCGGAATAGAAGTCGATCTTACGTCAAAGGAGGGCTTGAATCCGCGTCCACGAGCGATTGCTCTCGCGTTCTCTTACCCCAGACCTTTCGTCTCTTCGGAGGTATAATATGAGGAAGATAGCGAAGCTTCTCTTCGCTGCTATACAGTTCCTGGAGGTTGTAGAGCCAAGATTTATCAGCTGGGAGAGGAAGGGGCCGAGAAAAAGAAATAAAATGAAAAAAATGACGCACAAGTACTGAAGAACTTCATGACGTTAGTTTATAGTTACTTCCACGAAGGCTTGCAACAGACTGATCTTCATATAGTTGGTTGTGCATTCTGGGTCAACGATCGCTTGATTGCAAACTCTCTCGAGACTCGATAAGTTCCTCGCTGAAGGTTTTACATCCGTTCTTTTGACGTTGTATCGCCTTATCCAAGTTTTACGATCACACGGGGAGTTCCCAGAAAATAAATACCGTTCCCACGAGGTAACTGATATTACTTGGTCGTAATAGCCCGTACGTGCAGCAAGAAGATCCCCCGTTCAATTTTTTTCCTGTAAAATCCAAGCTCCAACCTGACTGGCTCACTAGAGGCATCGCACGAGATCCTTAAGGTACTCTGCACACCGTCATTTACTATAATAACTGTGGAGAATGGCTCTAGGGATTAAATATTGAATCTTTGCTCGGTTGCATGGTCGAAAAAGATCAGAGGCCGAGCAACAACATTAACATGGATGAAGTGCTGGTGAAATATGAAGGGAAAGAGAGGAAAGAGGAAGCTCGGTAGGCCTTAGCGAGTTTCACGTGGATACCTCGAACAAACGAGCGCGGCGGAGGGGAAAGAGGGAGAGAGTCGAGTCTCTTCGTATCTACGTCGGATGCCTGCGAAAGACGACGGTACATAAAAACCTGGAGCATGGTCTGGGAATGAATATTTAAAACAAACCACAACGAAGCTCGGCGTCCTTATGGTCGCGTTGAACGTTGAAAGTTGTCGAGGGAATCTAAGTAGTACCGGATGGTGGAAGACCATCGTACACCCTCCTTTGCACATCAACTTTGAAGGGCACACGAGGTGGGAGTAGTTCCCTGGCTGCGAGTGCTCGCGACTTTCTCGACGCTATTCGAGAGTCATAGAATTTCAGTTATTTATGCTTTCGCGTATAGAAATTGCACCAACTTTTTACGACGACTCCACCGAGCCCTCTTTTTATTAAATGTCGCAATGCAATTTCCGGGCGGGTTGTGCAAATGGCCATGACTGTTCGCAACAAACGTCCCATAAAAAAGAAAATTTATTTCGTAGGAAGGACACCTGAGCCGAAAAAAAACTCGCTGGTTATGCGGGGACTTCCCAATCCAGCCCAGAGTGGAGAATTACGATAATAGAGGTTACGGCAATAAAAGTTACGAAAACAGAGGTTCCGTTGTATTTTTTCCGAATGTCAATCTGGTGTTGCCCCTCAACGAATAACCCGTAATTCCACACGTTTCCACAGTACAGTTCGTCGTATTCTGACTCGTATTGGAAGTTGAATGATTCGCGAAAGGTTCGAAGCTCAAATTGAACCTGGAGTAGAATGGAAACTGCTCGAATCACCATTTCTGCTCTTTAAGCGCGCTATGAATAATAACAACGCATCTCGGTTAGCAGAAAAATTAATGTAACGCTATGCAAAGCACGGTGATGAGGTCTAGGTAGGTCGAAAGGTTCAGAGAGCAGGCACATCGGCGTATAGAAAATAGGCAATACACCGAGTCATTATCGTTCAACATGGTCTTACTTTGTTGCCTCTCGAAATCGGTGAAAGCTTCAGGCTCGCTCAATGATTAGGATGAACGTATATTGTTATTGGACTCTATACTCCCTTATTTACTTATTTTACAGAATGGGCTTTGAATATGCAGACTCGATGAAGTTCCATTAACTTGCATTGAAAATTATTCCGTAGCGATATCGTAACGAATCATTGTTATTCCAATATCTATTCATTCTGATTCAGTGCATTTACGTAAAAAAAGAGTAAAGCATAAAAAATGTATGGATTATGTTAGAAAAAGTTACGCAGCTCGTTCATCCTGAATTTCAGTAGAGACTTGGCTATTTTCACCAGCATCGGTAATAATCCAAAACTTTATGCCAAAAGAAAAATCAGATACAATAATCCCAAAACGTTACCAAGTTCTTAAAGTTCTAACGATAATTCAAGTCGCGTATGAAAGGCAAAAGTTTAGCAAAGACTTCTACGTTGAAAGTTGTTCAGACATAGACACACACGCCCTCACGTTTTGCCATCATTGCTAGATGAAAGGAAAGTTTATAACTCTTCTTTCCTTTAGTTCCTTTTCTCTCTTATTCTTTTCTGAACGTGATCGAGATCCTGCAAAAAGCCAGGGAGATTAGAGATAGTAAAGAAAGGGTAGCTGCGGCGAGACACACACACACACACTCTCGTACACGTGTTAGGTACCAAAGAGGGTTTCAGGGAAGGTTTGAAAAAAGACACACAATCGTATCCGAACACGCAGAGACTTTGGTTCAAGGGATAAAACGAGAAGTTCGGAAGCAACGAAACAGAAAGAAGTTGAAAAAAATGTGGTTGAGATGGTGCAGTTCATATATGGCTGCAGATGAGGCCGCAGATGCGCTAGGAGATAAGCGATGATGGGAGTAGTTGGTGAAAAGAGCCGTCGCTCGCATTCGAGTGAAGCACAGTCGCTAAGAACCTCGCGTTCATTTTGTACTCCACCTGGTTTTGCGAAGAAAGAGACCGATGATGAGAGATCCACGAAAAGAAACCCTACGTCTCGCACGAGGGAAATAAGAAGCTCTCTTTTCCATCTATGGCGAATTCTCCGGGCCTGAGAGAAGACGTAACGCGTGAATACCTTTGCCAGTCGCTGCACACGCAAAGGAACTCATCTTTTTATACCCTCGAATCTTTTTAGTCCTACTACAGTCTCTCGAATACATTCCTAATCGCGTCAGCCCTTATCCGAGAATGGACTGTTCTTTTGATCTTCGATTACCATGACAAAGTTCACTCTCTTTTCTAAATCTTGTTCCGTTAGCGGTCTCCCACAAATCCCAAAAAACTATCAACGGATATTGAATCTGGATACGAGGAAGGAATATGGCGAAACATCAGCCACTGGATTTCAACAAACTTTGATTTTTCCCTGACATTTCCATTGGAATATTCTCAGGTTTCGCCATATGGTAAAAGAATTCTGGTGTGTCCTTCCCGGCGATGACCCGTTGCTGGAAGTTGTTTGTATCGTGTGTCTCTCATTCGAGCTGGGACTAATAGTCGAAGTTGGTTGCTTTCCATGCAAATTTGATGCTTACGTGCATCGGTGAGCAAAGAAGGGGAGGGAAGAGAAAAGTCAAGGCTTGTTTGAGCATGGCAGTGCATGGAGCATAGCGGAAGAGGAAAGGGCACGAGGAAAGAAAAAAAATATAAGAGTGTGAGCAAAGCGTTCCAACACCCGTAGCTTCCAGTTGTTTATCGAGAGTCGAGGTTCTTCGCTGGCTCGTAACGCGAGTAGTTAGTACTCTCTGTGTTGTGTATAATACATATAGAGCTGCGTTTGCCTCATCCCTCCCGCCCCTGACTTTTCTCTTTCTCTTCAGGAAGAACGGCCAACGTGTGCGGAATAACGATAAGCCTTAACGGCGAAGAAGACTGGAAAGAGAGGAAGAAAGGGGCAAGTATATACCGTGTTCTTCTATATATTTATGGCCCTATATACACAACGCGTAGTTTAAGCCCAGCATGCAACAGTGCCCGAACCACCCCACGCCTGTACATTATATTCATCCACGTTTCTTGAAACGGTTCTCGCCGTCTCTCTCACTCTTTCTCTCTTTGCAACACGCAGCGCGCTCTACGTGATGCGACCTCCTATGGCAAACAGCAATAACGTATAACCGAAGCTTTAGTAAGCCGTGCAGAACGTTTGAGGAGTTACGAGCACATTGGATTCCCTTTCTACCTGGCTATTCGACGATGCCACCCTTAACCCAACCCTGCAACCCTCTGAACGAAGCGAAATGCACCAAGCAACGCGTCGGCTATGTGTCAACCCTGACTATAGCAGGAAAATACGAACAAAGAGCATCGAGGAAAACTAACTCCTGCAAAATATAAGACAAAACTTTCCAAATAATGCCAGTTGTGGCAGATTCCAAAACTTTCGATCGCAGAGTACCGCGTAAAACCCTGAGAGAAATGAGTCCCAGACAACATCAAAGATTCACTTGGATCGAAACACTGTAGTCTCGTTGTCTCCCCTGCAGCGTTGTCACGTACGATTCACGCGAAACGAAACCTCCCTGATTCACAAACATGCGGAGAAGCTCTAGCAAAAGAAAAAGTGCAGACTGCGCAATGGAACTTGACGATTTAGAGATTGAAAAAAAAAAAAACGTCAAAATCAATTTTGAAGCGAAGACAAATCGCTCATAGAAATTATGGCCAATGAATTTTTTTTTTTCATTCGTTTTTGTTCAAGGAGAACATACTTGATGCAGCAATATTGTAATCAGTCGGCTGAGAAATCGTTTCCTTTCACCCCTGTGTGTTCTATTTCACTTTCGTCGCTGCTTCTATTCCGTTGGGCCAAAGGGTGACATTAAGAAACGGTTGTAGCCTATCCAAATGGGTAGGGTCGTTCGCTACTACTGTTTACACCCAGCTTTATTGCTAACGACTAATGCGCGTGGCAGGGTGAGTCAGCGAGGACGGTATTAGGAGGCTTTCGTGAGGTGCGCCTATCAGTCGTAGCTGATCAGGCTACTAAAACGTTCTCCAGGGGTTACTATGCAAAAGGTGACCGCAAGGGGGGGGCGATATAGTTAAGGAACTGGTCTCTTGGCTGTATTCTTCTACCCTGTGTGTATTCGTCCTTTTCCCTTCTGCAAACAGTCGCATGTCAGGACAGAACCCAGGAAAGGCATGCATAGTCATGCATTCAGACTGTTTCTTTATCTCTCCCTCTCATTCTCACTCTCGCACCGTTGTATCGCACCGCCAAGTGTTAAGGCAGACGCTTCGAGCACCATTGTGTCCCTTCTGCAAAGGGCGCAAGCGAAACCATTAGGACGAATACAAAGATATATAAATTGGAAAAGACACGCCCGATGTTCGTGCACGCGTGCGGAAGGGCAACATCAAACTCTCTCGCACCCTCGCGAACGCCATATCGATGTTTTTTTATCACACCTCGATCTTTGTGATACGAAGGGATTCGTGAAATGAATCCGATGACGACGTTGTTCCTTCGACTGACGTTATTGAGCTTGAAAATTAAATTTTAAAGCCGTGTCATTAATTCGTTAGTACTGAAAACCACGAAAAAGGTGACACTGCGATTTTCATGTATATTCTTTGGAGCTATTAATATTTCATCACCAACATCACGGCTTACGATTCGGTCCAATTCCAAGAGATTGAATTCCCATGATTGATACTCGTACGACTTCCTGATTCGATCATCCGACATCCAGGCTAGATTACATCGAGGTTAACCGAAAGCCTCAGCTTTAACTTGCGCCTCGTGTTCGCATCACTCGGCTCAAAAGACACGATAAGGATGAGGAAGCCAAACGGAAGGGTTAGAAATTGCAACCGGAAGAAAAACGAGATAAAATGCATAATGAGGCTGAGATGAAAGGAGGAGGATTAAAGATAGAGAGCACGATGCTTGAACGCGTCTAAATACGTTACGCGCAGTTTCACCACATGAAGCAGCAGCACATAATCATTTTGGCCACAACGCTGGAGCAATACCTCGCTTACGATGCAACCTTCGCCAGTTTCCTATCTCAAGAGCTTTTCAACACCAGCAACCAAGGGACAAAGATATACAAAGCAAGCAACAAATTTTGTGCGCATGTACGTGTCAGCTGTGTGTGTGGGAGAGAGAGAGGGACGATGTACTGAAAGCAGAATGTGCTGCTGGCTCCACTAAGTCCTTACTCGTAAATGCATCATCCAAGCTTAACACGCCGCATAAATAGTAAATTTCTTCATCATGACACTTCTGCGAACCCATTACTTCCAATTACTAACCATCACTCCTGTCGAACATAATTACGAAGTTAGCGGCGATTCCAAACGTTTCAGCCTCCGGAATAAATGCCAAAGCCTCTCAAAATTAATGAAGATTGTTTAACATCGAACAACACATCGGAATATCGATGAATTGCAACCGAAAAAAAACCTTCGTTTGTTCCAATCAGGATCTCGACGAATCACATCATCAAAAATTTTCTGCATCTCGATAAATTCAAAATGTACGCAAAAATGTCGATTTTATTTTTCCAGAAATTGCAAGAGTGTTAAAAAATGAATATTAATTGAAAGATTGTCAATTTTTTTTGTTTATCAGCTTCTTTATAATTGATTTGATAAAGATGGAAAAATGGGGCTTTTGGGCAATGATCGGAATCTCGGTGAGTGACGACATGACCTTTTAGTTGTTTGTTTCGCGCCTCATTGACGTCATTCAAGTGACCCTCGCGCCTGCTATTGAAGCAGCGACGGCGTTCATTTCTCCTGGCACTTCAAAGGCAAGGAGGCAGACGATTTGCTGGTAAAAAAATGAGAACACGTTGAGAAGCTTACGAAACGAGTTCTTCCACGGGCTTTTGGAGGAGCGATGACGAGGACAATGACAAACAAACCCTTGGGAGCGTGGGGAACGAGTTGTCAGAGCGCCATGAGGGGGCGTGTTTGGGTAAACAAAATAAAGGAGATGCAGCGTCGACGAAGTGCCTGAGAGAAAGACACGCAGTTGGTGAAGCGAGCGAACAGCTTATCGAGAGATACATACGGAGCTTGTGAGAATGTGCGCGCTGTAAACAGCGACTGCAGCGTATACAAAGCTCGTCGTCTCGTAAAAGCGTCGCATTAACTCAGTCACGTACTTTATAATCGTGTGAAAGTTTCGCTCGCCCAGACGCCTCTCGACTGCTTCACTGCACCACCCCGATTCCGTGGTTCCTGCAACAGGCTCGATGGACTATGAGAGCATAGAAAATTAAAGAGATGAAACTATCGAGAGGAAACGAAAGAGAAAAAGACACGAAAATACGAAGCACTTGAAATTTATCTCGATTCGAACCTCGAAGGTATGAAAGCTCTCGATTTTATTCAACATTTCGGAGCTACAAGAGTTGGAGAGGAATTGCGAGCAAGGTGCGATACGATGGAAACTATAAAGAGAGAAATTTTCCGCGAGAGATATCGCGAAAGGTACGTGACTCTGGTGAAGAGAGATACAGCAGCAGAGAGAGGATTCACGCTACTCTGGACAATGGTACGGCCGAAGAATCTAATAATAAAGGTTGCGCAGGAAACATTCCTTTTGCATGCAAATTCGACATCCGTTCCTCACACACACACATATATATGTGTCCATGAATATATAGAAATACACAGCGGACTGCAGTCGCGAAGTTAACCGCGAGGTAGCTCCTTTTACCCTCACAATTTTCCAGGGATGCGTATCTCCTCATTCTCTCTTTCGCTCTTCGAACTGCTAGACTAACCCATCAACGAAATACTATTGCATTCGCTTTCGAACCAAATACCGAGTATATACAGAGTCCCGTCGCATCACCAGATTCAATTTGTCGAATAATAAAATCACCAGTTTTTCTAAGCGCCCAACTTGAATAAATACAAAGGGGACGTAACGCTCTTTCTTCTTCTCTCTCTCTCTTCCTCTGTATTTCTCTTTTATTCTTTCCTCGCTGGTCCAGCTAGAATTTTGATTCTCCATGCACACAAAGTCCCTTCATCCGAGCAACCCTCCACTACACATTTGTTGTTTTATTTCGAACGCGCTTTGTTTTCTCTACCGTGAACAACGAAAGTGAACAATCTCATACGCCAGACTGTAAATTGAAGAGCTCTCGGCTCGAACGGAGAACGATATTCATCGACACGGTCAGTAAAACGAAAATCGTTTGATTACCTCGATTTTATATCTTTTGATTCATGCTCTGTACGGCATACAGAACTTTATGCAGACTGCAATATCCTCCGTGGATAATCGAGTTGGACATGGAATTTCGTGACGGCATAAAAAAAANTAATCGAGTTGGACATGGAATTCCGTGACGGCACAAAAAAAAAAAGAAAAAAAAAAAAGAAACGTGGATCCAAGGATCGGAAAATTATCGATATTGAAGATTTCTATTCTGTAAAATCGATGTGATTGCTGTGTGTGATTTTTCTAAATGTTGCTACTTTGATTACGAACATCTGCCGCAACGAACGTGATGCTATAAGTTAAAGGAAATTGCAGGTGGCGTCTCGGTACGTCGCCTGGTGGATAAACATATTCGAGGATATATAAATATAATCTTTGCTGGTTTGGAGTATTCGGAAGACACAGAGGCAGAGAGAAAGAGGGAGGGAGAGAGGAGAACAGAATATCTCCGAGTGTGCCTGGATACTGAAAACGCGGAGAAAGTGGGACAGAATCCCTAGCGGGATCTGCGACGTCGGAGTAAAGCGGCCACCATCACGACCGAGAGAATACCACGAAAGCGTTCTGATATATGTGTATTTATATCTGTGGCGAGTTCGTCTATGTGGGCGAACTCTGAGAGTATAACGCGAAGGGCGGATCGCGTGTGCTCAGCTTGAATACTGATTCTCGACGGACGCATACATTACCCGTCCTCGCGGATAAAAGACATTTGCATTTTGATGGACCGAACCGAGTGCATTTGACGTTTCGTATGCATTTCCCAGCTACTGCGTGTACACTGGCATCATGTGGGCACAGAATCCAATTCTGTCTTTTCTGTCTTACCCTTGTACATAAATGTACGAATGTACGTTCATATGTTTATACTTGAATTTTAAACCAAATACATGTTTACGTTTATTTAGCAACCAAGTTTTTATTTTTCCTCCTTAGCCTTTCCCTGAGCGGGAATAAATCTACCGATATTTGTTTTTTCTTCATTCAGAATCGATTGTTTTTCGTCAATTCCATTGTAATTCCCGATTCATCTGACGAATATTTCGACACAAACAAAAACGTTAAATTACTCGTTTCTCATTTTCACACTCACCATTTTTTTTTCGTCTTTTTGTTGGCTCCGCTTTCTCGGTGACCTAGCGGTCGATCGATCCTCGAAATCCTCACGTTGTGCTGACGCTCGTTGGACGAACACAATGAAGCTGTAATACTTCCGGTTTGCCCGAGTCGACCACTCCACTGTACGCGTATAGTGCAGCACTCAAACTTCGCACCAGTCAAAAATATACTATACGAAACGTGCCTTTACTGCATACACGCTCTACTCCTATTTTCCTATACCCAATATACGGGCAAATATTGATAAACCACTGATTTCCACACTTTTCACTATTTCACGTGTCAATATCGTTGATTACGACGCCACGTTACCCAAGAATTCCTCCCCTAACTTTAGAGATGATCCCAGTCCTGAAACACAAAGATTTCATCGATGTTTAACTTTCTGACTGCTTCGCAAACATTATTTTCAAAATTTAACAAAATAACAACTCTTGCCAAAATATTTGGAGCCCCAAAAACTTGAGGCTTAGAAAGAACGTTTTTTATGCGTGTTTTTTTTGCTAAATAATTACAAGAACGTGAAGTGAATTTTCCTCTTGTTACTATGAGAGACAAAAATTAGTCCTCAAGAATAAATAATCCGTGAAAATTAATGTAAAAAATATTACAATTAAGAAATTTTAAACCATGGATACCCATTTGGGAAAACAAATGAGTCCCTTCACCAGGTTGTTTCGTGACAAACAGTGTGTCCTGTGTTTTTTAGTTTTAAAACGAATACAAATGTCGCGCTGTAACTGGTGGAAAAGTCTTTGCGCCTCGAGCAATGACAACAGAGATTACGAATAATAACAAAGACCGGCGCTGTGTATAGTGGGATTTATGGCTCCCATGGTGGGAAATTTAAGCTGTACAGAAATAAAATCCTTCCAAATTTTATAAAAATACACACCGACCAGATTTCTATTTTCATTGGCTCTGGTTTATGGGATTAATGAATTAACCCGAAAGATTGAGTACGAGCGTTAATGAAAAAAAACCGCATGATATGGAATTCGAGTGGCTTTGACAATAAATCACATGAGTGACGTATTTTTGTATTTGTTGGACAATCCTTTGACCCACGCTACATATTATACAGGGTTTGCTTGCCAAGTGTGTGCCTGCAGTTTCAGATATCGACGTATATCTGTCTCACTGCGATTTATTTCGTTCTTCATGTCTGAAAGCACTTTGCTCCTTTATTTTTCGATCTCTTTCCTCTTGAGGTGTCTTTTCCTATATAACGTGAGCTCGCGCGTTTCGTTTTCCTAATACAAAGGATATTCCACGTCAAATTGGTTCACGTTTGACTGAAAAATTTTCTACAAGTATAAAAATAATCAGACGTTTGAAGCAACACGAAAGGCATTCTCATAATTTTAAGGAATTGCTTCCAAAACGTGATTTTTCTTTTTAAATAAATGAAAACTTTGACAGAACAGGAAAATTCTTCATTGAATTAGAAACAGCAATGATTTTCAATTTTGACGCAAAATGTCGAATCGAATGACAATTTTTCGTCTGACAAATTGAACTTTTTACGATCTGACGCCTGTGACGTAATCTTTTGGGTGTAACATCCGAAACGCCGTCTAGATATCCGTACCAAAGGAAGCGAAGGCAACTTGCCGGAGCTCACGAGTCCCGGACACTGAACCGGCGGGTTTGAAATTCGATTTCCCTTTGAAACCCGGAGAAGTCGATATTTATCGATTGGCTGAACAAAAATATCCCCTTGCGCTTGTTCCCCGATCGTTTTTTTTGTCCTATTTTTTACTTTGAGTCGGTGAACGTTCCTCGAAGAGAGACTCAAATGTTTCGTTCGGTGTGCTGTTAACTCACAGAGTGGGGAGAATCTCGTCTGATCGTCGGTGAAAACCCGGCGAATATAAGGAGGATGAGGAGGAAAACCGTAACGTCCTGGATGCTAGGAAAATATCCGGTTGTGCGATGTTTCTCGTGATTGAAATCAATACCAGACGGTACAGCGGTTCGCGTTTTGCTGTGTCATATAGTAAAATCATTGATCAAGTAATGCAACCGGCTATGAAATACGATACGAAGAAATACGTAAGCTGAATTTCAACAGAGTTAAATTCTGCTTGCACAATCTGATGAAGAGTTTCCCATACTCAAAAGCCCGAATATGACTGCGAAGCTGTTTCCGCGTGTCATTTTGCAGGCAGTATTCAAAGGCGATTCGATGAAACGAAACATCGAAAAAACCGGGTACAGCTTCGCTTTTAGTAGTTTTTATTTTTTCAATTTCGATTTTTTCCACTCCCATTTTTCAATTTCTCTGATTTTTTTCATTCGTTCGGATTCATGTAGTTTCCAACAAAATTTAAACGAAAAAATATAACAACGGAGGAAGCGTGAGAAGTTTATTGTATCCGGGGACAAAGAAAAAAAAAAAGGAATCGACGCTGTGGTCGTTGTGTTGCCTTCGAGAATTTCCAAAGAGAATAAAGTCAATGAGAAAGGGGAAATTCTGTACAATATTGTATTTGAAAAACGTATGAATGATGGTTGCAATCTTCGTGTACGTTCTAGCCACGGAAAACTCATCCGTTATCTTGATGAAACTCACACGTTATACGATGGAAGTAGAAAACGCATAACCTCGCGGAATAATGTCGGAAGAAAACGAGAATCATTTGCTCTCTGCTCCTCTGGATAATCCTCATCGATAAATCAATATGTATATATGTATACAACTCGTTTAAGGGCATAAGGAAAGCTGGAACATTTATATAGGCAAAAAAGAATGAACGAGGAGGAAGACTGGTAGATATAGAGAAAGAAAGAGAGAAGGTAAGATAAAGTACAGATAGATGATAATACTCTCAGAGGCATCCTTCAACCGAGACACATCACGTGTCGTGAATGATAAGCGACGAGCCGTGCGGAGGGACCCTCTTTACTTCGTTATTTCATGGCAAAAATCAAGAGAAGCGTATAAGAGAGGTAGATCGCGAGAAAGAGTGAGAGAGACTGAGAGAGAGAGGGAGAGAGAGAGAGAGAGAGAGAGAGAGAGAGAGAGAGAGAGAGAGCGCGAGGAAAAGAGACAAAAGTTATCTCTCTGTGGTTCGAAGGTGTGTCAGGGAGTATGAGCCAGGAGAATAAGGGGTGGTGATTTCCTGTGATTCAGGGATGATGAAGGAGAACGAAAGTTACGAGAGCGATAGGGAAAGAGGAGAGTAGAAATATAGATAAAGAGAAAGAGCGAAAGGCAGGACTATGCTGTCTGTGAACGTGTTAGGGGAAAGTTGATTCGTAGCACAGCTCTTTCTATTTCCACCCTCGCCGTGGCTGAAACTTACCTTCGCAGACAGCAAGACACCCCTTGTTCGTTCGCTCTCACTGCGCTGAGAGAGCGAGGTGAAAAAAAACGTGACAACCGGCGTTAATATCATGAAAAATGATAGAGGAGAGTTGAAGGCAAGTGATCGAAAGTAATATGTTCAGGCAAGTGCCAGAGAATTTTAGGAAAAAGCTCGTTGCACGCAAATAACAGCGGAAAAAAATTGTGGCAAAATAAAATTGTTGGTTAATTTTTTATTGACTGATTGCCTTTTCGTTTCATTGAATTAAACGAATCTAGAAATGTGGAGAATGCATCCAAGGTGGATTGAGAAAAAATCGCAATCCGTACAAGTGCTGGGAGATAAAAAAGGGTGCCGTTGACAACAGCTTTCTGGTAGCGTGACGGGAAGGTGGTGGCGCGAGGGGGAGGGTAGGAGGGCACATTCTGTAGTTACATTGGAATAAATACCGACGGTCGAAACGGCGCGACGCCCTTCCTGTCGTCAGGGGACGAAAAGAGAAAGGGTTGCGACGTGTTACCGCCTACATCGTCTGTACCACAAAACCTTGCGATGCGCGAATGTATGTACTTTAATGTGTTCCACGTGTAGTCCGTTCACTACTCTTCCCTCCTTTCCACGTAAAACAGGGAAGAGGAACGTGCGGTTTCTCGCCTTTTCCTCTCTCTCTCTCTCCCTCTCGCTCCGTTACGGGCCTCTCCCTTTTCCGACACAGAAGACTCATATGTGTAATGTCTGATGCGACCGTTATTCCTCAGCAACTTCGCATTTGGTCGATTGAATTTAAACGAACTTTTTTCTCCTGTGACTCAGAGTACGTAATTAAAAAAATGTACGAAATAAAAATCTGCTCGGTCACACTTTCGAGAACATCGGGCTAATGAAGGTGAGTTTGTTAATTGTTTAATTGAAAACAAACTTGAGCACACGTACCAAACGCCCGAGCCTCTATACAATGGGAAGAACTCTGTTGATTCAAAAATTACTTCAATTTCATTTAAATTTACATTTTGAAATTGCAAAGCAGCCAATTTTCAAAGTTGTCCAAATAAATGTTACCACGATTTTCATCACGTCTCAATTTTATAATGAAGATTTATTATCATCGCCACATCATTGAATATTAATTTACTGCATGATAAATATTAATATAATTTTGTTGAGGCCACACACTGTCTCGATAGAAAACATAAACCAAAAATGCTCATGTACGTTTATTACGAGACCAAGCAGTGTGGAATGAATCTCTGCCTGTAATTTGCAGGAAAACCCAGCTACGTCATGTGAGAGATTCGCGGAGAACAAAACCCGGTGGTAGCCGCTTTGCCAGACAGTCACGCGACAACGCGCTCTTTCTCTGCTCTTTTTACCTCGCAAATCCTCTCATTCTCTCCAAGCCCACCTTCCCGTTTCACGATCTCAACTTTTTCGTGCGGGGAGGTACGTGAACGTCTGCACGTGGATAAAAAGACGAGTCTTGCACTGACTGCATTTATATAGTTGGCAAGTATACACATTTCATTATCAACTCAAACGAAAGCGTACATACGAGCTTCCGAGATTTTTTAGAAAAGTTGAAACAAATGAAAACCGTTATGTTGCGATTTTTCAAAAAGTTGACCACAATTTTGAATTTTCTGATCCCTCGATACGTTTTTATTGATATTCCATATTATTTGAATGACTTTTTACCATGCAAGTCGTTGAAATGCTTGCAGACGTTGATAGACTTGTGACGAAGCGTCAATTTGATTCTACGAGACGAAGTAATTCGATCAACAGTCCATTGCAAAAAAATGGTAATTGCTTAATCCATTTTGGTGTTTAATTTGAATTTTCTTTTCTTTGCGAGCTAGCCTTATTATTTCACGTTCACTGTACATATGCAGCTTCCTACTGTATACATATATCGAGTTCTGTCTGTACTTCCCGCGCTTTTAGTCACTGCCGTCGGGTCTTTTATGTCTTTCGACGTTCCGGTGTGCTCGAAGCGGCCCCTCGTGTCTCGAATGCATGTATACGTGGGACAGACAAGAGCGTCCCTTTACGCTGCTACATGCCTGTTCTTTATAATTCGTCGTCTGCTATTTTTCCTTGAAAAAAAGATTTTTTTTTCTTTTGCGAAAGTGAACGCGAGTTTCGCACCTTTCTGAAACGACTTAAAACCAAAAGTTGTGCGCGGGGAACGTGACAAGCGCAGCAGCGCGTATAGAACGGGTCGTCCTGACAACGGAAGAAGCGAACAAGGACGAGCAAAAAAAATGCCACCCTGCGTGGGAGCTTTTGTCTTCGACCCTCTGGTGCATAAATATATATGTTTGTCTGTGTGCGTTTGTGTGGATGTGTTTGTTAGACAAGACCTACAGGGCCTGTGGGGCGACGTCCCTTCTCTCGTTACGAGAGTAACGGGTTTTCGTCCTTTTTCTTATTATTTTCTTCCTAATCTCGTCATCGTTGGATACGACGAAGACGAGCTTTTCTTTTATTCCATCTCAGCCTCGTTGACTTCGTAAATATAATCATGCCTCGGTAAAACCTTCTCGGTTCCTTTGTCCGCTATTAATTTTAGGCTCGAACGTCAATTGACTCGCCGGAGGCGCATATTAATTGCACTCACGAATCTTCTGGCTAAAATCGACTGGAGAGATTCTTGAGCTTAACCTTTCAGCACACTGCGTACCTTTTAATTTTCCTGAATAATATTTTTATGTGAGCTCACATTTTTATCGCAGATATCAACGAATTTGATCAACATTCATCTTTATCAATGATCAATATCGATCAAATTTTATCAAAATAAGATTTTATCGAAAAATCAATATAATCTTATAAAAAGTGTATTTTCCAATCACACCTTTAAAGAAATTCATGAATATTAGAAAAATCTCAATGGATAAGGCTCAGGAAGTTTGCTCGCGTCGCAAAATTGTATAAATCGATTTAATTATACTTTGAAATACTGTTCAAACTTTAGACTCTGCTTTCTTTTCCGACTTTGCATAAATTACCATTGCTCTGTGATCAAGCACTGGCCTGCGGAATTTTCAATCTAATTTGCTCAAAGATTTGTATCATTGCAATTAATTTTTGTAAGCCACTTGGATTATCGAGCAATCGAGCGCAACCGTGCAATTGATTTGTATGGATGACGATTATCGAAAGAAAAAAGAGTCAGAGCATCGACTGGAGAAGCAGAAATCTCGAGTCGTAAGCGACGTCGTAGCTTGACATTCTCCACGGGCGTACGTCTGTCTAAAGGATGCAGACAAACAGCTTTTGAACCTTGTCTCGAATGATATTCGAAAAAATTTCACAAGTGTTTACACAAACGGTCTCGTTCGTCAACATGAAAACGTGAACGTTTATGTGCATCGACTGCGGTTTGCCGCTTCCCCTGGAAAGAGAAATAAGAACTCGTGGTAAGAGATATTCCTCTAAGGGCATATGCGGAAGAACCGTGCCCTTTGCCACGTTCAGGATGACGCACGAGTGAGTCTCCTGGGTCAAAGGGGAATCAGTGCCACCAGCGAGTATTTTCTCGTCGACATATCGAAGCAACTCACACAGGAAAATAACGATAGGGAAACCTTTATCGACGTTTCTAGTTGCATTTGAAGAAAACATGTTTTTGCAGCGAAGAACGATGCGGTTTGTTCGACTGACTTAAATTCTACGTAAAATATGTTCGCAAATTCCATGCAGTGTGAATCCGTTGAACTTTGTTCGAATAAAACGCACAATTACTGAGTTTAGCAATGAGATATTTTCTGGCTTGAAGAAAATCTCGATTTAACGAGACACGGTTGAAGAAACGTTTAAGGCGAGGGAGCATGAATGAAAGTTGTGGGAAGGGAGAGTTTTGCTTCGTATTATAGAGCAACGTATATATCCACTACGAGTCAAAGAGTGCGTTTGTTAGGAGGCCATTGAACGATCGATTTTGTCGAGGGATTCAAAGGGTCCACAACAGAAAGGCGTAACTTTGACCTTCGCGGCAGTTCGAAAGAACTTTTTGATTCTCAGTCGTCGATAAATAACGGGAAAGAATAAAATACGCGTATTCTTCGCGTTCGACAAAAAGGTTTTCATCTTTATCGTCATCCTGGCCATACACAACTCATGGCTACACAGAATATGCTGCGTGAATCATTGTGGAGACCCTTTCATTATCAGGGACTCTCAGTGTACAATAATGAGTTCCTGGCAACGAGCTATTGGGGAAAAGATACTTTATAAAGTCACCGTATCCGTTCGAATATTCCCCCCAGCGAAATACCATTTTCAAGCTATTGCGAACATTATTATAAATAGAATTTTCACACACAAGAGTCGTTATAATTGGTACTACAAAATTTCAATAGACTCGCCAGTTACGATCGAGTATTTCGGTCTCAAATGCTTAGCTTCAAAGTTATTTCCATTCCAGGAAAGGTCGCTACTCCCTGAAGGAGCTGCATCCGTCCATCTCCTTGAAAATGGATATAATTTCGTAACGACTTATGGATTTCCATTTCGTCGAGATCACAGCAAAAAGCCTGGATCTGAGAACACCGGAATCTCTTAAAAATCAGAGTCAAATTGTTAAAAAGAAAAAGAAACGGAAAATCTGCAGAAAAAACATCTGCAAATTCATGCAAATAAATAAACAATCTCCGAATACGAAAATGTCATCGTTATCAACATCGTGACAATGTATTTGACATTTTGATGAATAAAATTGTTTCAATGCTTATCAATCAGTCGACAAATTATTTTCAAAATTCATGGATTGAAATAATGGGATTTTGTAGGAGAGACAAGAGTTTACGGAATAACCTGGTAGACTAAGCAGCAATGTAACTCGTCCAGGAAGGAAATCTCATGAAGGTATTAATGATGGTAGGAGTGGCTATGAAACGGATGATGGGGTAGACACGTGAATTGCGATGCAGAATCCATCACCGGGGATTAAGCAGCCTGCCTGTCGGCAGAATCTCTGTAATGGGTACCCAAGTTACCTCTCTCGAATACCAACACTGACAGAGAAGCCACCGGTACTTGGTTTACTTAACACGAGACCGTCCCTTAACAACGGTTCAATTAGTTGCGGCTTAAACGGCTCCAAGTTTCCTAGCTGACTCGTGACTCGAATGACGGGTATGCTGATGATTATGCACTGCTTTTGCTGCATCCAGAATAAAGGATTTCAGCGAATGTCACAGAAGTTTACAGTAGCTCAACAGGAAGTATGAGAATCGTTGTAATGCCCTGAATTCCTCTTTTCTTCACATGCCATTTTATTTTCAATCATTCATGGAACGTCAGCGAGTTTATTGGATTATCCGCTCGCGATACTTTCGTCCACGATGCAGTGGATCGGAAGGAACTTTGGACAAACTTTCGGAATGACGAAACGTTTTTTAACTGAGTGTGAAAATAATTTCTCGATCTCGTACAATGGAGTTCCCTTGCCTCCATTTTTCTTTTGCGAACGAAGATGGATCTGATTCTTGCGGAAGAAAATGCAGACATTCCAGAGAGAGAAGGATAAGACACGAAAAAAATCATGCAAGTTTGTTTCAGTGGTAAGCGTGTATTCATGTTATTACGAACTTGAACCAGCGAGGGAAGGAACAGCAGAGCGATACGAAGCTCGAATGCTGCGAAGATAAGAAAAGTCACGAGACGTGGAACAGCGGAAAAGTATGAAAATATCAATCATATTTGGTACACAGTGAATACAAGCTCGATGAAGAAATAGTATATAACGTCAGACTTTGGTCTCATGAACTGAGACTTGGGGTGCATAAAATTCAAAAATCTAGTATCATACATCATCGAAATTGCGCAGTTTCATTTGTCCACGTCCGTCAAATAAAAAATTCCATTACGCTGGCGGAATATAGCGAGGGGAGAAAAACTGTTGCGATTATGACTTGCCCTGAAAATCAACAGGAAGAGCGGGCGAAATCGTTTCTACAACAAATTTTCTTATTTCGAGGAAAAAGCTCATAAATGAATTTTGAAAAACTTCATATACGATGAAAAATCCATTGTTGATGAATTTTTTAATTGAAATGTTTGAGTATGATTGAATTGGTGATTTGGAAAATGGGAAAAATACAGATGCCACTTCTGCTTGATGTGCTTTTGAGAGCAACATGGAAAGAGTTAAAAATGGGCAGTTCGCGTGCACCTTTCAATGTTTGATTTCGTTTTTTTTTCTATCTCGAAACGAAAAACTCGTTCCACACCGTTATTCCGCCGTTACGTATGTACATATTTGATGAGAGAGTACTTTTCGCTGGACGAAGATAGAATTTTCTGACGATTTAATAATTCGCGAGAGGGTTATGCGTTGGTGAATTTATCTCCAGACTCGGAAATGACAAACCGGACAACATCAAAAGCTTTCCATTTGCGAGTTCGAGCGCTATCGTCATAATTTGAAGGGCCGAGAATTAATTATGCTTTTTGACATTGCCGAGCTTTTCGATCTGCTAACGGGAGTGAAAATTACAAAACGCTGTTAAAAAGATAAGCGGTGAACGTGATGCGATGTCGAACCGACATGACACTTAAAAAATCGTTGATAATTCATGAGGTCGGGGAATGAGGCAAACGTGAAAGTCGTCGAACGCTCAAACAAGCTTTTAAACAATATTATACCTCGCATCGGAATCGCCAGGGCTTTGTGAGCACGATACACGCGGAACGTATGAACCGGGCAACTATGAATCAATTATTCGGGCAATTCGAGCGCATTGCTCGCGGAGACTGAGCCTCGTAACAGCATCACAAATTGGTAATATCGAATATATTGCGTTCATGCGAAAGTGGTGTACCCGAAAATCCTTTCTAACTCGTATCCGGTACAATCTGCGTGTGGAGTGTACCACGACGTACATTGAGTATTCCTATTCCCCATTAAAAAGCGGCGTAGGGTGAGTGGAACTAGCTTTCAGGCGCTTTTCATTAATTCAAAAGAATTACCAAGCTTTTTACGAAGCTCTGATTCGACGATTTACTGTGCTTTATATTTCAACTGCATTTCCATTTGTGGTTGACCACTCGAGCTCATAGGAACGTACATGCTTTGACGCAGATTCAAAACAAGTAACGAGGGTTTGAGCAAAGAGAAAAAAATCATTTTTAAAGTATCTGTAGCCGAATAAACGAAGATTGATAAATTGGAGGAGAAAAGAGTTGATTATAGCTTGAGTCGAATGAAACAACGCTTTCCCAGTTTGTCAATATTTCCTCAAGCAGACGAGACATAATATTTACCAATGGCAAACAGGACCGACTTGATTTCTGCGAAAATCACTGTCGGAGGACGCTATACGCCGCAGGGTGAATAGAAACGGTATGAGGAGGCGGACAAAAGCGTACTGACGATGACAACATCCGAGGATAAGGCGGATACAACGACCGCTGACAATAGAGAAAGGTGCTTCACAGAGAGATGAAAAGATTTTTAGTGCTTTTCGAATATTGGTCATTCATAGGAATATATTGGAAAATTATGGTCCCTGGACCGAAAGATCCGATTGTTAGAAAACATCCTTCAAGAACGTGACATAATCAGAATCTCGAAAAAAAAAATACATTGAATTGTTTGTTTCATTGAAATGAAAGATTTCCCATCAGGTTTGCTATTTTTTCGCGTAGACTCGAAATTCTTTGTCCTAATCGGTCGAACGATGTCGAAAAATAGACTTTCGAAAAATCTAGGAGCGTCCCTCCGACGAATCCATTCCCTCAAGCAAAAATACATCCGAGCACGAAGTCATAACATCAACGTTTATCCGATTGTATCAATGTTGAGTCGTCTCTCCTGACGACCAGCGAAATAACACTGACGGAAAATAGATAGCGAAGAATGGAAAACAAATATGGAGAGTGGGTTGACAATGGAGATAAAGGGGAGGGAGGAGAAATACAGAGCGACGGGGGTGTGTGAATGTCGGATGTCTGAAGCATATACGGAGGTTGCTTGGATACTAGTGTAAATATATATGTGGCGAAAGAACAGTGGAGGATGCAGAGCCTCAAAACTGAAGGATAGGAAGAGTCCTGGCAGGCTGCGCATGCTTATGGAATTTCTCTTCCCTTTGGAGGCAACTTTTGCGAACGTCGCGGGTAACCCTTCGTATAAAACGTAACCGGCTTCTCATCCCCGACGCGGAGAAGGAAGGTAAATGCTACAGAGAGAACGTTGCAAAGAAAGGAGAGAGGGTGAGGGTGCGCTGCTTGGAGACCCGGTATCACGACAGTTGGGTCGTCTACGTGACCCCGAGAGTTCGTTCGAACAACCTCCGTTTCCACGGGGGAATTACAACGTGCAGGATAAAAATGTGGAGGCTGAACAAGCGACCTCAAAAGAATGAGAGAGAAAAAGAGAGAAGAGACTTGCTCGGGTGTACGCGGCTAGGAAAGCATCGAAGAGAGACTATAGGAAAAAAAAACGACCGAATGTTAAGTTACAAGCTGCACACAACGTGGCTCGAAGTATGACAGGAGACCCGGCTAAGAGCAAAAAAGAACGAACAGAAAGTTTTACCGGAAATTCTCGCAGCGACGTGAGCAGGTGGATCCAGAAAAAAAATCTCTTACAAGCATTTTCGTGCTTCCCTTCACGCGCTTTGCTTCTAACGATCCTGGAGTTTTCATACCCGCGGCTCTGTAGCTAGAAGCGAAAGAAAAGCTTCCGACTACGAATCACTATATATTTATCCACAAGAATCCACGTATTTCATTCATCGACATGGCAACACAAGAGAATCGTGAAAAGCAACTGAGAATTTATATTTGACTCAAAGATAAAAATCAGTGTGTCTGTTCCAACGAGGGGAAGAGTGCAGCATTCCATCTAAATTGCTAATCCCTGTCCTACAACGCAACAAAACAATTACCCAGACTGTTGTCACATTCACGACACAAATTTACATCAAAACTGTCCTGATCCTGGTAATAAAACGTTCATCGATTTCTTTAAGCGGAAATATATCTGACAACCGTAAAACATTTTCCTTCCACGAACTCGAATAGTTCACGAATTGCATGTCCTCGTTGACAGGAATATCTCAACTGCCATCTGAGTTGGAAAAAAAAAAAAACAAGTCGAAATATTTGGATCTAAGCATGTCACGTCCACGATGATTTCAGTGAATCCGAATCTGGTTGAATCTATAGAGACACAAGAAACAATACATTGATCTATACGAATGACCCTCGAACCGTTGGATTTCAGCTGGTCCGGAGGCTATAAAAAAAATCACCCCGTCATACGATACCTTGGCAAAGCAGAGGGGGCGGTGTTGTGTCTGCGTTGGTAAAGTATCTGTGCGTAGTGGAATAAGGGCTCGATGTGGAGCAATGGGTTCAAGATCCATGGACTTCTCGACCTGAACGAGGATATGGATATTGATGTATGCAAGATAAAGCTTATGGTGAAATATGGAACTCGTAGGAACGAAAAGAAGTGAGAGAATGGATAGACGACAAACCAGCATGAGGACGAGAGTGCACGTCAACGAAGCCTCGTTTCTCTTTACCCGTTGACTTATGGTAATCCCTTCGAGAGCCCCGCGCGCGATTGCTAATGCTCCTCAGCTGTTCTAGATGAAGGAAAAATGAAAATAGTGAGCGACAGAGACTCACACATACGAGGCATAAGGTATTTTATTAAATGTGTGTATGCTCTGATAAGCGCAGTGAAAAAACTGAATGTAATACAGCAGCAGCCACGACTGGCATGTGGTGCACCACCCAACGGGGCAGTAACGATGAAATGTGAAAAAGGAAACGTCGTTTTTGTCGGTTGGGAGTAGCTTGAGCGCGAAAAAAAGCTACTTATCGTCCGGCGCACGCCACTCAAACGCCAACCATAAAAGACTCTGTCTCGGGACGCAACAATACAGCGGTCAGGATACATGTATAATGGAGAGAGAATGCTCGACGTTTTAGCCAACTACCGTGCCATCTGTGATTACACGCAATAAGAACGTTAAACTGTGGGGATGTTTTTCTTCATTATTGCGATCGCTGTGCTGTTGCAACTTTATTCACATCGGGACGATTGATAAATTATACGATGACAAATGGCACCAAGTCCGATGCAAACACGCGTTGAGTTTTTCTCGCGAATGAAATGCAATGGAAGCAAAAAAGTGGAGCAATTTCATGGCGAGACATTGAACGTTTTATTTTCGCAGGAAATTATCGGCAATTTATACGCGGAAATATCGACAGACACTAATGACTGAAAAATTTATTATTTTTACATGTTTTCATCGTTTTTTTATTTCTTCATTGATCGTTCCCCTTCACGTTTGCGACTTATAAAGTATGCTTCTTGCCTTCAGGCATATTTTTGTTATCTATAGATCTCGCAAATCTATTGATAGAGTAAGATTCATGTGGGTGAGTTTAGGAGGTGTACGTCTTTAGCCAGCATTAACAGGAGGATATATTGAGCCTCGTAAAACGACAGGGGAGGCGAGAGGAAAGTGCGAGACGTACATTTGTAAACGGGCCGGTCAATCGAAGGGCGCGGAACAGCTGAAATGATGGGAGTATGACGGAGGGTGGATAACGCTGGGCCAAGTCTCCGCGTTTGCTTGTTTCTCGCGTATATACACAAGAGGGGAAATGAGAAATATGTATATAACGCTTTCGTAGCAAAGCCAGATCCTCACAGGGGTCACCCTCGCAATATTTTACAATATCAATCATAGCAGAGCAATAAACGGATCCTGCGGGGGTTTCAGGTTGCTAAGATACAGAACCGGTTAATGGCACTATTACGTCTAAGCCCTGCGGCATGCGGCAAACTCGCCTCATCGGTCTTCTTGTGGAAAGAGAAAACGAGATGGAGAATTAAAGACACTGAGAGAGACGTCGAGCTCGGAACCGAATACGGCCGGTTAAACCGAGTCGAGGACACCAGTAAAGCTGAAGGGAGAGACGTCGCTGCAACGTGCTACCCAGCTGTGACTTATGACGTATCACACGGTGTATACGAACCATCGTCTCAACTCATAACGGCTTCTTGGCAGACCTTGGGACCTTTTGCCAGTTTTCCTTCTGCACAAACTTCAACATCTTTTTTTTTTTTTTACACTCGACTCTTCAGCTCTGGCTAGTTTATCATTGCGAATTCTGCCACCGACCTACCACTGTGCGATCCTCGGTCCTTCGCACTTTATCATTCTCGATCTCATCCAAAAAGTAGCTGTTTTCGTATCAAGGCTGAGGCTTTTAACCGGATTGACCTCTTTTGGCGTTTCAACTGCGTTTGTTAATTAGTCTAATCATGTTGTGACCATTGAGGGAAGACGAAATTAGAATTCAGCATTGAATCACATCGAAATCCAATTATCATGTGATCTCAATTTTTAAATCCGATCCCTAGTTCGATAATCTTGTATCTGGAGTAATCGAAAGCCATCGACAAGAATTTTTTACTCAATTGAGGCCTGACTCATGCTCAGTTAGCATTCTGGACGAGTGAGGAAAAAATTTCCGTAAATTTTTGTGCCTCTAAATGCAAAGAATGAAAGGTGACGACTTTTTCTTCCATAAAACCATTTCGTTGGAATTTTATAATAAAAACCTTGAAATTTGTGTGTTTTACTGGTCCGTTGCAGATAATTCTTCGAGTGTGATGTGAATTTATCTTGTACTTTCATGCTAATGTAGTTTTAGATTGACTTTTCCATTTCTTTATTTGACGTTCGTATGTGAGTAGAAAAAGTGGTGGTCGGTGGTGGTGAAGGAGCGTCGAGTATTGGTTCCGTTAGCAAACTTTGGCGAAGAAAATAGTTGGCATTGTATTGCAGTATATGCGAAAACTTGACTTTTCAGAAGTTGATAATGGTCTAGAACGGGAAAGAGCGAGAAAGAGAGGAATATCCCAAGCGAATTGCGGTTTTCTATTCGTTCGGTTGGTCATAGTCGTGAGGTCGAACGATTCGAAACGGAAAATCGAGCGTTGCCGAGCCAGCGACGTTGAGGAGAGGAACAACGCCAGGAAAAATCTACTTTTACCTCAACTCTCACTCTCTCGCTCTCAATGGCATTGTATATACGACTGTAGATTGAATCGCCGTTTATTTTCTCCTCTCTCTGGTGAAATGAAAATTAATTACCCGGTTGTCAGGTACAGGAACGGTCGACGACTCTCGCAGAGTCAGCTAGAGCAGAAAGAAAGATAGAGCCGAGCTGCGATAAAGCGCGCGCGATGTGCTGGACGAGAGAGACAAAAAAATGTGGAATAGCTCTGATTTATTCTATTTCAAAAAACACATAACTCGCCTCCTCGCATTATGCGAAAAAATCCTCACTTGCAAAAGCTTTTACGACGTTGATAGATACTCGTGACGCTAAATAATTCATTGGAGCTGGAGAATATTTCCAGCACTGTGACACGAAGCGAGAACGACATTGTCATCGATACCGCTGTGTCAACTTCATTCGATAATTAATTACCAATAAACGTTTGAACCTGTGCATGCGGCGACAAATGAATGACCTCGTGACCTCGCAAGT
Source organism: Hyposoter didymator (assembly GCA_037952995.1). Lineage (NCBI taxonomy): Eukaryota > Metazoa > Arthropoda > Insecta > Hymenoptera > Ichneumonidae > Hyposoter > Hyposoter didymator. The sequence continues at coordinate 7,767,451 of JBAJMU010000007.1, forward strand.
AAAAGAAAAAGTCGAACATCATTTTTTTTAAATACTTTCCCTGTCAATGTGCTTATCCCAAAACATCGAGGAATCATTTTTAGAAAAAATTTCCGGATGCGTTTAATGAATATTTCAAGCAAACGAGCGTGACTATTATGGCGGATGAATCAGTCGCCCAGCGCTGGTTCGTCATGAGCAAACGCTGCAGGAGCGCTTTGACACAGGGGAACACACTCCCGCTGGACCGCGTACACTTTGAAGTTTCCCGGCTGATTAAATAGACCGACGGCTAAATCTGTCAGTGGTCGTGCTTTCATTCAAAACACCCTTCAACTGCATTTACAAGAGATTACGTGTTTGAGCTGCTGAGATTGACCCATTGGCTATTTTTTCTACATATATATGTAGAGCATACAATTACCGACTACGCCCAATTTATGGGAAAAAATTCTACTGGGTTACTCAGTTTTACAAACACCAGTCTCAACTTTTCAGATTCAGAGAAAGTTTCGTTAATCATGACCAGCTGAGCAGCAGCAATCAGTTTTGCAAAGTTATTGAAACATTTATTTCTTTTCATTTTATCATCTGACGTTGAACCCTGAACTGGGGGTCAATTCACCTCAAACCAAAATCGATCAGAGGCTGAAATTTTTATCTCGTCACTCCAGAGCTCCCCGGGAAAAAGAAAATTTAAGTCGAACCCTTTCCAGTCACTATACCAAATGGTTTCCTTGCTTTGCCGCTCGTTCGATCACTGGTACGCGATAAAATTCGATTTCAGACTAAATTGACAGTAAGTAGGAACGCGACGTCTGCAAATTAATTTTTCTTTCTCAACATAAATCCGTCGTGCACGTTACAGTCGTATATACGTTGGGAAGGTCGTTCGTGGCGGAAAATCAGAAGAAAAAAAAATAAAGGTGACGTATCGATCATTCTGAAAGAATTTACGTTCGTATTCTTCGCGTATTTATCGAAGAAATACACAATCCTCATGTTTTCCATAAACACTGTGTTACGAAACGTTTTATAGAAAAGTTTCGTAAAAATTGTGTGTTTTTTCAACTTCAAGGAAATTTAATGAAATAAAAAAGATTTTTCGATCAATTAAGCCGATTTTTATGTTCAAGGAACTACTGGGCAATATACCGGCAAATTATCTTCGGCCAAAAGTCACCACTTCCTGGAGTCTTGGAAAAGACGCGATCTCGGGAGGAGAGAAGATCAATGTTGGGGTTGAAATTGAAGCACGAATTTTCTGAGACATAAAATCGTAGCGGGGTCAATGGTTCGTCAGCTCCCGGGCGTACGTTCCTCATCCAAGTACATATGTATATATTCCACATATAAGGCAAGAGACACGTGAGGGAACTTTGTCTGTCATGATCCAGGCAGTCGCCCATTTCTTACTACACCCTCATCGCTTTCTAGTATGTTGTATCTTTCTATATATCTGTGTGTGTGGGTGTAAAAGAAGAAGAGGAAAAGGAATAAAGTCAGCGGCGTGTAATACTTCCGCGACTTCGGATTCTGCCATTTCCATTCTTCTGGATTTTTCTGTCTCCGTCTCTTCTACCTTCCTCTATTTCACAGGAAAAGACACTGGGAAAAGCAATTCTAACGGAAATCGAAGCCCAGACCTTGATTACCAGCGTGACTAACGAGCCTTCGTTCTTTCCGGATTCTCTCCAGTGGTATAGCAAAAGAAAGAAGAGAAAAGAGCGACAGAGGGAGAGAGAGAGGAGGAAGGAAGGGAAGGAAGGGGGTGCGAGACCAGGGAAAGGAAATCTCTCGTTCTGCACAAACCCGGAGTTGGTTCTCTGTCTATCTGCACCGAGAGAATCGATTAAGCTACAGAAGAGAACGGGAAAAGAGGAGGAGCGAAGGTGCAAATGCTGCAGGCCTCTGTTGCGCCTCCTCTCGCTTCTATCTAGCCATCTCCGTCTCTCTTGGTACTCCGTCGCCACCGATTCGGTCCAACAGTGCGAGAGAAATCGATTCCATGCGTTTGTAATAGCCCGTGCTCCTCGCATCTCTACTTCCCATACTGCAAAATGTCCAGAAGCGAGAAAAAATAACAAAAAAACGAAACTAACTCACCCCCTCTCTCTTGCCCCTCCAATTTTTTCCTCTCTCAATGCTCTTTTCTAGTCTCTTTTTATCTCTATGTCCTGGAATTTCACCGCGAATATACCGATCCGGTGATGCTAGGTGATCCTGTATACGCGAACGGACGGCTCAACAAATGGAACATTTGGTCCCTGTGGCCATTTCGAATTGCGTTTCATGCCGAGTGCCCTCTCCCCCTCTCCCTCTCTCTCTCTCTCTCTCTCTCTCTCGCGCTCTCCCTCCATTTCGTTGTCTCACTCCCTCGGAGGTAGAGCAGAAAAAAAGTACAACAAAAAAATCACAAAGCTTTTAAAACTACGCGTGTGTGACACCGGGCCACGACCAATCTCGGTTTTCTAAACCTCAATCGCAAATTCTCGTAAATCACGATTCTGTAATCCCCAATCCCGATTGCTGGCATGACGTGTGTCTGATCAGTGTATTCCACGACTACTGCCACCCGACCAAAATTCTAATAGAGGAATCGTTTCAGGAATATCTTTCAACCGAGGATCAATTTGTCATGCATGGAAAATATAACAGATTTTCTCTATAAAGAAAAAAAAACACAAGACATATTCGCTCCAGCCTCGAAATTGAAAAAAAAACATTTGAATATTTTTCCTCCACGTGCTAAATCGTGATAATCAATTTTTCATCGACTGTCGATGTTTTCCTTGAATAATCATTTTCATCTGGGTATAGAGTCTTTTTCATTAGCTGGGCACGAACGTTTCGAAATGAGCATTCAAGTGGAAAACACTTTTTTAAGCTTCCCAATGAAAATTTTCTTTTTAACGATATCTCAGGTGTTTCTGCAGTAAGTTTTATTCATTTTTTCAATATAGACATATGTAAATTCACCGCGCACAGTATCAGATGGTGTTCAGTTCACTGGATCATCTGAATGAAGGGGTAAGAGCATATAATATATAGCTCTGGAGCCTGGGATGATGCCGAAGCGAGCCGCACACCGTGGCTTAATTATGCAATGTTTGTCGACCACGTTGCACTACGGTATGATTAATTAATTATGTAACCTAATCAAACCGAGGCGTTGGTGCGCTGCTCCGGAGAACTCTGCCAGTATTAGCGATGGAGAGAGAAAGCGAAAGAGAGACAGCGACGGGAAGGGAAAGGGGTAGGAAGTGAGCCTTTGCAATAGCCATTGTAAATTGCCATGCACCTCAACCTACACGATGTCATAGCGAGTGTACAGTGGCAAAGGTGTAAATATTTTATGCTTTTTTATTCACCGATGTCCATAATTTGTGCACATATTTTTATCTGAAGGATAAAACAGATCAAGGCACGTTTCCAGCCCTGTTTCATTGCATTTTCAAGTCAATGTCGTATGCACAGGTGCTCAGGGATAAGCACGTTGACGAATCTTATAAATACGATCACAATTATTAGTTCCATTGCATAGCAGATTCGAAAACCCTAATAGCTCCACAATTCGTGCAGATATTTTTATCTCAAAGTTTAAATAGATTGAGATGCACGTTTCCAGCCACGATTGATGGGATTCCCAAGACAATATCGTACAAAGGTGCTCAGGGAATGAGCACGTTGACGTATCTTATATAAATACGATTACGCAATTATTAGCTGAATTTAATGATTCAAATTTACCTCATGGCTTTGTACTTTGTAAAGCAGATGCGAAGATACTAGCACAGCAAATCTAGATTATTGGGATCGATTATTACGAATGAATCGAAATGGCATTAATAGCTTTATTGCTCCATTTGGTCGCTTTTCGAATCGATGAATTCGATTAAATTTCACTCTATCTGTATTGTCCCTATTATTGTTTCACCATTATTTGTCGACGAATTCATCGACGAGAATTTTTGCATTTACATACTGTTTTCCTTACAGATTTTGTAAATATTGATCGCTGTGCATTTAATCGCGATGGCGTGTCATCGCTAGATCCGATGACTCGGATCACTGGACAGGAATGAGAAAACCGTCGAAAAGACCTCGAGAAAAAATCAATGTTTGCTGTGCACATTTTCCAGTTCACTTTTATATCAAAGTCTTTGATGATTATGAAATTGATTAAGGGCCATGGATCGGTGCATTTATTTTCATGCACGGTTAACGAAACTTTCAGGGATTAATTTTTTTTTATAATTAAGTGCGTCCTCCACGATTGATGATATTTCCAAACTCTGTCTGTGGCAATTTTGTGCCCGTCAGACACAAAAAAAATAATGGAAAAAAAGTTGATCCTTGATATTAAAAAATTGCTGAATTAAAATGAAAACTTCAAAAATACAATCGGGTCTCGTTCAAGTTTGTGTCTCATTGCCGAATGATAAATTCGAATTTATTCTTTAGATTTGCAACTGCGAGAAATTATCATTCGACCCGTAAAAAACTCGTTGCCCACGGCTGAAAATTTACATGCCAGACTTTCCGATAAAAACGGAAAATCTCAGTGTGCCCACGCTGAAATATTCAGAAAACGTAGAACTCGCTTCCAAAGTTTTCTCCATAGAATGACATTTTTCAAAAACGGAATATTGAGATTGAGTGACGCTTCAGCCTCTTCGAATTACCAAGTAAGTGCTCAGATGGATAGAAAAAGAAATTTCATTCATTACACGAGAGATCTCCATTGAGAATACGTAACCTACTTTCTTTCTGCAGATATTTTGGTACGGAAAGTCGTGTCGAACATGAAACAAGATCGCAATGTACAGCAGTGTCTCTAATTTTTAAATGAATCGATCGCGTGTCTGCAATAACGAAAATAATGTTTCGCTCATTTATTTTTCAATCAGTGAGAAATGTTCAGTAAATAATTGGATGAGTGACAACATATGCTAATTTCGCAGGTATATTAGACAGAAAAATGTAAAGAATAAACCAGAATCTGGAGCCATTGGGATGATTTATAGATGATCCCCAAAGGCTCATTCATGATCGAGCTGTTTCGCTTCGGAGCAAGTGTCTCGTAGACGATAAATTTAGTGTACTGACCCTCGTCCGATCTGCGTTGACTCTGGTCTCGGTATTCGTTGACTCGTATTACTGTAGAATATCTCTGGAACGAAGCACAGGTTCACCAGGATCGCATTTGTAAATGGTTAACACGAGGTGATTTTGCGATAGATGACGATGTTGGAGATCGCATCAAGCAAAGGCCATGGTACTGCCATAAGCGCACTCTCCCGAGCCTCCCTCGTGTCTCTCAATACAGAGGAGACCGTCAGGTAAAGAGAGAGAGAGAGGGAGAGAGAGAAAGAGACGAGGGCTACAAGCGGACAACGAGCTCGCGTATACAACCTCGGAGTTTACAACGGGACAACGGACAGCTGAAGGACGCGATGATGCTGCTGCTGCTGGTTTGATTAATCCCTGGACAGCGAGAAGCACGGAACACGCATTATCCGCAACGGGAGACGGCGCATATATCGCGTATAAAGCCCCTAAGCGGGTACACACATACACAATCAAGTTATACATACAAATAGAGTAAACACCTAACTCTTGCTGCTGTCGATAACACTCGATCTTGTTGAGCTTTCGCTCCTCTACCTTATACACGTTCTCCTCGTTATATATAGATAAACAAACGTTTGCAAAGCTATAACTTAATCGAAAACATTCACTCATTCACCAACACAGAACTCACGCGACGACCACCAACTCTTCCTCACTTATCGCAAAGGTCACGTGCACGTAGATTTCGTTATTTAAATCGATAAGCTCACTCGCAGTCACTTTGAATGACGACCATTGTACTCAATGGTCAATGATCGTTCATATTCGCCCATCACTGACGACATTCTATAAATCCTTAGAATTATTTCATTAATTATCCACCTCGAGCTCTCCGAGCAACTTTTCCAAGACACTCGAGAATTTCGAAATGATCGCTGATTAGGATTTAATTTCGTTAATTCAAAGAAAGATTCTTTTTCCTAATGTGACTGGCAGTTCTCGACTCTATATGACGGAGGAGCCAAAATTTATTATTTTTCGTTTGGCATGGAAAGACTCCGTTAGTGTCTGGAGAATGATTCCTCGCTGATTTTTTTCACTCAAAAACGAGGCACAGAATCGTCGTATTTAATGAGCACACGATGTCAGGTCAGAGCTATTGAAAAGGCATAAAAAACGGATCGTCAATGGGCGAGGCTCCGCAGAATCAGGAGCTCCGAGACATGAAAAGTTTGTAAACAGAAAGCCGCGAGGCTAAATCGTTGTACAGTAGTATGAGTGGGAGCTTAGTCGGACACATGCGCCAGCCCGCTTGTCACTTAAAATTTAGTCTTGTGTCATTTGTCCCTGATTTCGTCAGCTGCGACGACATTCACGAGGGGAAAATGAACACGTCGAACGTATTTTTTCGTCGTGTTATTTTTTTCATGAAACTTCACCATTCACTGGAAATATTGAAGTATTCGAAGATATTTTAGCAACTTCGAGGACGTTTATATTCCGTCACTTCCGGTTGCTCAATCACTCACTCTCGAAGGATCGATATGTTTTTCCTTGTCTATCATCGTTGCCACGATCTCTCGTTCATTCATCGAGAACTCGGAGCGAAAAACGAGAGCACACGACGATGGTGGAAGAAAAAAAATGGAGAAAAGGTCCGAGCACGGAGGAAAGTGGCAAGCAGTGCCGCTGGTCGCGTATCGTACCGGTGACTGAATTTCCTCTCTATGGTGGGGAGCGTGCTCGACAGGGTGGTGAACGGAGTCAGAACAGGAGTGGGGATGCTCCGTGGCTACTAGATATGGCTCGAGTGAGGGTGGACTACGGCGATACACCCACGTGACGCGCACGCGCCGAATCTCTCTACCTACGAGTCTGAGCGAGAAAGACATTACAACGCGCTGCGAGAATGAAAGAAAGAGGAAGAGCCAAGTTTTCGCCCGTTCGCTCGTCGGTATATTCGTTGCCATACCGTTGTGCCGCTGGTGCACCTACCCTCTACCATACCCACTATTTCTTCCTTCTACCTACGCAGCTTCTTCTTCTCTGTCCGTGTACTTTGCCGCCGACGTTTTCGTCGACGTCGCACACTCTTCTCCTCGCTCCATTTTACTACGAGCCTTTGCTTCTGAACGTTACTAGCATTCCCACATTTAAATATATACTTTGATGAGGAGCCAAAAGGTTAAAGCCTGAAAAACCTTGTTCATCGAAACTTTGAATATTCCTGTAAAAAAAGCTCCAACAGTTTGGTTGCCTGCAGTGAGGACAAGTCTCGGTCATCCCTGGGACGATATCGATAGCATTTTATATCAAAACGACCTCACACACGAGCTTGGAGCAAAGGAACCAAACCTGCAGATCTGCAGAATCCAAAGAAATTCGGAGCCGAGTGCAAAGCTCGACAATTTGCCAAAGCTCCAGTCCATTTCCTTGCTTTTGGTTAATCCTAAAATGTTCGTATCTCAGGCTTACTCAGGGTGCCACTGCTATTTCATTTACCAGACGTTATGGAAGACATTCGTTGCTCAATTGAAGGCAAAGCTGAATGCATATGTATGAGGTACTTCGAGTACGTATAGAGCTTTACGAAAAATAGGATTATCTTGCGAGTTTTTATCCAGTAAAGTCACCACGTGATATACTCCGTTGCAAACGTACAGTCCCCGCAACTGGCTAAGCTACGACGGTAAGCTGCTGCTCCTTCTCACCCTCTTTTCCTCAACCCCGACTTACTCATTACGATATGAAGTGACTGTAAAAGCAGTGTGCTGAAAGGATCTCTCTCGCGGATGGTTCTGTCAAGCATAGGACGACAAAATACAAAAAAAAAAAAAAGAACGGAAGTAACTCAACTTTTAATTAAAAGCTATTCAATTACACGAAAGCCAGGCGTATCTGCCTTCTTGTCGCTTCGGCTTTTCTCCATCCGTTTATTCCACATTCTCTTTTTCTCTACTTTTATATTTCGTTCTCCTTCCCACCCTCTCACTGCCTCTCGTTCCCATGCTCTTCTTCCTCTTTTATTTTTTTCGATACCAACGCTGTGGAAATTGCGGTCATGCCACTCTCGCTCAGGGCCCTTGAGGTTCGCACAAACCTATTTCAATCCCCCGGAGCGATTTAGTAGTGCTAGAAACAAGCAAGACAGAAAGACACAGCAGCCGAACTGCTTTCGGATGTTATACTGGCCTCATTTACTTAGTCGAAGATTTAACGACGTTAAATGGGAAAGAGCCATCTTATCCGGTGCCTCGTATTATATACTATTTCTTATTAGGAAACGAATGACCAACTTTGGTCTTCATCTCCGACTAATTAGGTAAATAGCTCAAGCCAATCAGAACTCTCTCAATGCTCGTCTTCGTCGTCTGCTTTCTCTGCTAGTCCCACGACGATGGAATTCGTCAACCCCCGTCAGCTCCTCACTCCTGTACTTGAACCCCCGAGGACAACGATTTACTCAACCTGATACCCCTCACTGTCAAGATAGTTGGTTTCCATGCTCACCACACTTTCTCTCGTGCTGCTGCCCCAAGAAAAATGGAAACGAGAAACACTCTGGCTTCGAGAATATACACGTCGAAAGATCCCTGGGGCTAAATTTATTCGGGGAAAATCAGAGGGTAGAAAACGAGAGGGCGATTGATGGCAACCCTTCACAAAAATTGGAAGCTCAAGAAATAGTCTACGTATATATTACAGTTATGACGCCATCGTCTCTGTACTTCTTTTCCTTTTTTCGCTCTTTCTATATCAAGCGAAGAAGCTACACTCTTATGCCAAATAGCGATGGATGCAGCCAAGCATGACTCTTCGGAACAAAACTAGTTTCTGCCAAAAGTGACCCGACGTTATATAATGGTCGGTGAATTATTATCATTGTTTTGTCGGCCTGGTACATAGCAAGCCGTGTGTGCCCATGACATAAGAAAATTTGGATTTTTCGTCAATAATAAGTCATTCCCGCCGAATATCGATCCAAATTCGAAATATTCTGTTACTCGCTGAAGCAGAACTCTATCCACGTCGGAATACATTTCTCAGTAATGCCAGAGTTCTCTGCACTGACAGATTTAAATTCCATACATCGAATCCTATGGGAAACAGGGAAATACGAACTCGAAGAGTGAACTAGCGAAGTTCTATGGATCAACCGCAGTCGAGACTGTCAACAGTTGTCATGTGTGTAGATCGGAATGCATTAGAACAAGAGAAACGTATTCAAGGATACAAAACTGTCAAAGAGCACTCGGAACGCTATGGGACGAGAGATGTGCGCCGGAGTAGAAAGTGCTGCCAGTAGAAAAGTACGTGTTTGGTCAGACCAGACCCTCTTCTTTTTGTCATGACCTTCAAGGTTATTTTTTATCTGCATTGGGCACCTGTACCGTTCACTTTACACCGTAAATGGCGGTAAACGCGGAATATAAAGATGCGATGAGAGATTTATGTTGGAAGCCAGCAAGAGAGAAGCTGGAAAGGACGCTTTTCCATTAGGAAATTTTTCCGATTCCCTGATGGTGCAAAAGACTCTGGTAAACGTAATTATAGTCGTCCGCGTCTCGTCGCGAGGAAAAAAAATGGGACAGGAGAAACGATTGAGAGAAAGAACAGAGACAAGGGGAAAGGAGCGATAGTCACGAGCTGGCTCTCGCTTTGCATTCCATGGAACTCTAGTTTCAAAACCAGGGACGAGACAAAAAAATTGAAGTATGAAAAACTGCTGACTCGTTTTTTCTCCTCAGCCTTTTTCTCTCTCGCAGCAAATACTTCGCAACAGGCCACAGTCCACCTTCATCTCTCGTTTTTACTTGCTACTTTCTCTCTTCCTCGCTGTGTCTCGTTCTGTCTTTCGTTTTTGGCAAACTCAGACTCGCTGTGGTGTTGGTATTTACGGGAACGCGAGGGAGCAGAGACGAGGGGGAAACCAGCACCGGCACGCGAAATAACAGCAACGGAACAGCACGGGAAAGCTTGCTCACCGGGGTAGAAACTGCCAGAGCGAAAACCATGGAACCGTTTCTTTCAACGATGGTGAAATTCTCTTCTCGCTCTTTTTCAGGGAATTCACATTCACACAGATGCAGCAACAGCGCTACAAGCGGTACTCACTGAAATGTAAAAACACAGATACACACACACGTATCAATATTTTATTCCTTCATCGTAGACCAGGAAGCTCTGGTGTGGCAGACGTGTATGTGGTGTTAAGAACGTAAACGAAAAAGACGAGATTTCCAGGGGCCTTGAAGAAATGTGCAAGGATAAAAAGTGATGTGTGGATGAACGAGAAAAAGGAGAAAGAATTTCGACGAAGAAATGGTTTTCCTTCTCTGGCTCTCACTCTTTTTACTCTCCGAGGACGAGACCACAAACCACATTGAGAAACATTTCTACAAAACTATTTCCCAACTAGCTCGACCTAAAAGCTTTAATCGTTGTTTTTACTTCCTTCCGCTTTCGAGCAAAAGAAATTACTTCTCGTTGATTCGAAATATACTCGGACTCGCATATACGCAGGAGTGACTTGATGGCAAGGAATAAGAGTTCCCTCTTCCTTTTTCTCGTCCTCCCTCTGTTTTTATAGACTTTTACAATATATAGATAGTTGTAAACATCTTTATTTTCCTTCTGCCTTTCGCGTCCCTCTGAGTGGCCTCTCCGGCCTGCCTCCTTGAAAGGGATTCACCGAGTCTCACTGTACGCCACACTATGCTTTTTCTCCTCCCGACGACCACTTTCGAATCCATTCAGAAGAGTTGAATTTGATTTCCAGTCTCAGACGAAAAGACCCACAGGAACTAGAGCACCTCCAGAGGCAATGTGGACATACTTGGCATTGGCGGGGCTGGTTTAAGGTTCTCAGACTTTATCCCATTCATAGACCTTACTTCGATTTTCAATCTGAATTTCAACGGGTCCATCATCTTCTTATAGCATTCCGGAAACTTTTTCCAACCGGCATGAATACTGAGACGTGTCACTTGCAACTTTTTTTTTCCTACCTTCGCTTTCTCAGAGATCACATTTTTACCAAGATGACGAATAAGGCACGAAGCTCTTACGAACAAATTTCTCAAAAGTGGCAAAGAGAGGATTTACATTTACCGATGAGAAACTTTCGCAGTTAACTTTGCGTTAGAACCGTTGGCTTATTTCGCTCGAGATCTTAACCAGAATTTTCGTCTCGTGTAAAAGTTGGAATCAGTTTTTGAAAAAACTTGCACCAGAGACTTTGATCAGAATTCACAAATTCGTTTTCCAGAGTTTTAGGCCTGCAAGCGTGCAGGTTGTCGAGATTACAGAGTCTCACGATGTCTCACGAGCAAGCTGAACGAAATGATCGCGATCTCGAGTTAATGATCGAAAATTGCATTCGATACTTACGAGGTTCAGAGTAAACGGAATAGTTCCGAAGAAGAGGTTGAACTTTGGAGGGTAAACAAAGTCTGTAAGCATCAACAACGATGAAGGTTGAAATGCTAAAACAGACTGTTAACAATTATTTGCCAGGAGGAAGTGAATTTGCAGTTGAAAAGCGCGGTAGTTAAGTTCCTCGAGCGACACCAACGATCGTGCATAAGAGCGCTTTCACACGTAATATTGGAATCCTTCCAAGTATTTTGCAAATTCAAATGGCATCTCCGGAGTCGTCCCGATGCAAACCTTATTTTCCATATCTCTTAATTGCGGCTTTATTATACATCAGGAAACCGAATAATTTCTTAATGAATTGCTCGGAATAATTGTGGAATTCTTCGTGCCCAAGGCGCCAGGAATAATTAGAAAGTGAATAAAAATGTAAACACAGACGAAGGTTAGCCAAAAAGCGAGTTTTGCCTACAGAGACTTTACAATGAACAATTATTTTATCCTCAAGCCAGAATCGTTGATTTTCGACCGTAAAATTACGATGCAGCATAATTTGAGGGATGGCTGCCGCTACTGCTGCGAACTTACAGTGGAGCCGCGCTCTGCACGTTACCCAGCACATATGAGAAAAGACACACACACGGATTATATATCTCCATGTATATGTAATGATGATAGCAACGATGTGGGAGCGACCCACCGCGGCTCGGACCTGGCGGCTATCGCGGCACACCACTCGAGACGGCTGTTAGCGTGTTGACTTAAGTGCCTCCGAGAATTAACAAGACTAGCGAGACTCCCCATTCTGCGTATATGTGTACGTGTCTGTAGTTCAGCATGTTTTTTTTCTTCTGTTTCACTAAACTCAGCCTTAAGGTACTTATTTTTTCATTCCAAGGCCTAATTCGAGGGGAAGGAAAATAATCGCGATCTTTACCCGAGGCACGAAAACTGCTAAGATTAATAAAGAAACAATTGATGCTTAAAAATTTGAGAGTCCAAGTGAGTTGGCTAACTGAAAATGTGTTACAAATGTCATCGAAAAAAATCGAGGACAGAAAAATATTTGTTTTTACAAATGATTCCTTTAATTTTATAAATCATCCAAATTGGTCGGGCGTATGTACTTGTTGGGTCGCAAAAATCGATCGTTTTATCATCGTAATTAAATTCTACATTTTAATAAAGAGTTTTGACAAAAAAAGAAAAAATTTCGTTGCATTTTAACGATGCAAACTTCAAGGTCATATTTTTCTTAGAATTTCTGCAACTCTTGAAACGCGATCGTGAATGTTTCGCTCTTTCCGGGTTGCCTGTTTCGTTGTCTCAACAGCAGAATAGAAAGGTCACGTAAGAATGGAGAGGAGACTGCGTTGTGTATGATGGCGTGGAATATAAGCATTGGGGTAAAACGTTTCTCGATAGCCGTATAGCTCGGGGAAAATAGAGTTTTCCATGTGTCTCGAATATATATACTAGGATGAGGAGAATCTTCGATAGGAGGTTTTCTATGTATAGACGTGAGAGAAGGAATAATGCAGAAAACGTCAGGCGCGCGTTGGTGGGGCAAGAGGAAATAGATGCTGCTGGCCGGTCTCGAGAAACAGACTTTTCGGGACGCGATCCCGACGGTTTTTCGGAGCAGGCAATATATACGTATACAGCACACTGAGAGCCAACATGCCATATCAAGAATGGTGGCAACTGTACTTTATAAAATAGCGAAGAAGCGAAAGGGCAGAGGGAGAGAAAAAGGGTCAAGAGAGAAGGGCCGGTGCTTCTGGCGTCTCGTCTGTCGGTCTGGGAAAGAGCCCACATGAGGGTGGTGAACAGCTAACAGTGTACCATAGCGGCGCAGAAAGAGAGATGGAGGGGCGAAAGAGAAGGAGGAAGAGGGAAAGAGCGAGAAAGCTATGGGGGGTAGAGAAGTAGATGGGCTGTCCGGTTACCGATGTTCCCTCCGGGACCCGTCAAACATACGGGAACGACGACGACGAGCCAGCAGCTTTTCTGTACTGGCAAACCTCGCGACTGTTCGCAAGCGCGAGCTCCCTGTCTCTGCGCTCCCTCGGGCCCGAGTGATAAAAACCTGGACCAGTCAGCATCCAACAACCAAGTCTCCCCTTTTACCCCACACATACTTTTCATCCTCATCTCTCTCCCTCCTTCTCCCTCTTTCCCTTGCTCTCCCTATACACTTCCGTAGAGGGACTTCCTTTTCTATCCACACTGCTCTCGCCTTTTACCTTTTTCGAGGAAGAAAACGTCGGTCCGAGCCTCGTCCAATTCATCCTGAGCCCCAGTGAAAACCAGCCGGCCAACTACTACCCACCCAGCTCTGAAGATGCATTTATATTTATATCTATATAAAAATAGTTGCCTTCTAGATGTGGTCACACTCGTAAAATTCTCTCACGAGACCTTGTTCCAGGGAGGATGCTGCTCTTGCCCGCACACCTCACAAAACTTGTACATCCTTCGAGGAACAGCGCACTCGAATAAAAATTCTCCAACTACCCGAAAAAAGCGAGCCTTTGGGATTCTTCGCGAGTGACACACACCACAACGGCTTATGCGAGAGAAAAAGCGCGAAATTGAGAATGATATTGTCCTGGAAAGCAGCTGCTGTGCTATCTCTCATCGTGAAGGCTTTGGGAAGCATGTGAGACTACTTTCATTACCATCTCCGTACAATCGCATGTACGAACTTTTTTTGTACCGTTCACTGTTTTTACTAAACTCAAAACTAGTTCAGTGTTATTGATTTATTACTAAACCGAGTTGACTGTTTTTCATTCATTCGAAACTCGTCCGTTCTCTGAAATTGACACGAAAATCTGCTGAAATGTTCCTCGTCCAGACAAAACTCGTTGGATGTTTTCAATCTATACATGCAACTGGTTTCGTTGGAACTGCTGCTATCACATGAGAACTTGATCCAAAGTAGTTAAATTCAGTGAAATGAAAATTAGTTTTAATTAATGAAGAACTTTGTAAGCAGCTCGTGAAACTCTCGAATTGCTCTGATAGAAAAAGAATATTCTTGCTCGGAGTGCTGATCTGTGTTTCGTGAAGATATATAAACAGCTGGTCTACCGATAATTGAGATGGACGTGAAAAATAATGTCAGAATAAATTGAAACGAATGAGTGCGAGAGTACTTCATAATTCGACGATCCCTTGACAAATGGTGGACATTATCGAGAAGCACAGCTTTCTAATCGATGCAAGAACACGCTTTTCTCTCATGGCTCTATTCACTCGAGGTGCACTTGCGCGAGAGCTCTGTGATTGATCGATCATGTTCTCGCGTTCTACCTCACAGTTTCTCACTCGATCCCTGGCTCTCGCGTATCAGAGATGGGTACTCAGAAAGCTGTGTATTCACGTAGAGACGAGGATGGAAGAGGCTTTGGTATAATGGCGAAAGGATTGAGAAAGTATGCACTATAGTCGGGATTCGTTCGACCTTCCATCCTCCCATCTACATACATACACGTACACATAATATATATACACGACAAGAATACATTATCACGATCTCGTGCCTTCGGACAACTTTTAAGACGAAGGAGAAGAAGGAGCAGAATGCTGGAGCAACTGAAGATGGTAAAAAGGGTAAAGGAAAAAAAGGAAGAGTTCCTTTTGTTTTTCGCTGGATGTTTCAAGTTTCTTGGCTGGTATGACCCACCGTCGCACTCCCTTTATCGTCGATATTCGGCTCACTAATCGCGAAATGCCATGGGAAATCTTAAGATCGGGTAACACTCGAGAACTCCTCCAAGACAACGAGCAAGAGTGTCGAACGAAAAGATTACACTCGAATTTATAGTCTCCGCTTTCGCCATCGATCTTTTTATTTATGTACAAAAGTTGAAACATCCGGGTTGGGCTCGAGCGTGAATTCGAGAAGGTCTCGCTGGTGGAATTAACGTTTCCATTAGCAATGCCAAATAATTAAAGTTTCCATTGAAATATTTCCCTTTCATGGAAAAGAGCATCATTAGACTTTGTGAGAACGAGCTGTTCTTGCTGTGCGAAATGAACGCGTGAATAATACCAGCGAGGGTTCAAAAAGGGTGAAAAAGAGTCAAATCGAACTGGAGTAGAAAAAAAAATTAAGCAAGCAGTGATAGTGAGACTGCGAGGCAAAGGAGGAAATGCGATTATACCGAGAAGCTCAAGCATGGAGCAAAAGAATCTTTCTCGACTGTTATTCTACTCTTTCTTCATTTTTTTTCTCCATTGTCGATTATTGTTCGTTGAAAAAGACGAAAGAAGCGCCGGATCGTTTCAATGATAGACGCGGCGATGGAGCATGAGAAATCCCCATACTCCACAGTCTACACGACGAACGAGAGAGAGAGAGAGCGAGACTTTCGCGGTTCATTGCAAAGAGATTACAGCTTCATTCGATTTGCGTCTGTCCCGCGAGCGTTCGGTCGAATTCGCATTTTCCGATGGGCATAAAACAAACGACAGACAGACCAGCCGATATCTTGTTATTCCTGTTCACGTCTGAACGAACGTTTAATACTGCAGAGCTTTGT
Source organism: Hyposoter didymator (assembly GCA_037952995.1). Lineage (NCBI taxonomy): Eukaryota > Metazoa > Arthropoda > Insecta > Hymenoptera > Ichneumonidae > Hyposoter > Hyposoter didymator. The sequence goes on from JBAJMU010000007.1 coordinate 7,783,428, forward strand.
GAAACGTTTGACGAGATTACTGTATCATTGCAACGGAAGCAGCAGAAGAGAGCGAGAGAGAGAAAGTCATTTAATGGACCGATATCCGAAATCAATATAAACGGATCCTCTTGCTCATTTACTGTCCTGGTGATGCATCACATGATTATACGTGATGGAATTAATGCAGTCTACAGGCTCGTTATAGTAGTGACAGTGGCAAAGTCGAAAAAGTGAAACTTTGAGAAAAGAAAAGAAAAATTATTATTGCAAAAATTTCAAACGAATTCTTCCTGCGAACATTTCACCGTAGAGGGGACGACGGATGTTCAAGGGAGAGCGGTATGAGGTGCAAATGGGGGCGGTGAACACGCAAGCGGTCTTGATGGTGGTCCATGTCGACTCTGGTGTATCATTATCGATCGAGTTCAATCGGTAAATGGAAACTGTCCGCCACGTATACGTACAAGCACGATAGTGTTCAGGGTGTCCTCATCTTTCGGTACCCAAGTGGCACAAACTATCACACACAGACTCGCACACTGACGCACGCACTCATAACTTATCGATGTATTGATCGACAATAGACTTTAAAGATGCAGGCAAACAGGTCGATGCGAATGCGAGTTGGTGGTGCGTGTGTCAAACAGGGCATTCCTCTCGTCTCCATCATCCCGCTCAGTGACGCATCAAACACAATCAAGGTGGAGATTGGTTCGACGAGGACCACTTTCCCGGAGGCTTTCCATTTCCCATAAACATATCCTGTTGGTAGTCAGACTAATAATCGAACAGCTATGCATAATCGATGGTGGATAACGCGGATAATATTAAACCGATCGTATACTTCATGCTCATTCAATTTTTGAGGCTCGCATCGATTAACCTCCCAAATAAGTCACCGGAGGAAAAATACCAGAGGAATAAATACCGAAAATCACAGCAAAAGTGAAGAGAAACTGCACAAGTTTTATCGTGCAGAACAAAGATGAGGAAAATTTTTGTTTATTCAGGAAAATCGTGTTTGTAGAATTTTCGAAATTCAGGAAGTTCCCTGTATCGCATATTACGCTGAAAATATTTCTCCTTCGTGTGAATATCCTTGCGCGATCGTTTGTAAGGATTTTTGGCCGAAACCCATAGCATCCTGGTGCTTGATATTCATGCAGCGATACATACGTATCGCAGGTGGAAGAGTCATGCTTGTTACAATTATTTTTGGTCGGAGAACCAGTTTCGGGATTACACAGGTCGACAATGTACGAAAAGCTCAAACTTTCGTTTTGGTATAGTGGGAAATTAAGCCGCGGAATATGGTTCGGGCAGATCCCTGTGTATGAGTGTCGTAGAGAAGTGTATCGACGGGACTGTCGTCGTGTCGTTTTCCAGAGTACAATTCGCCAGGTCCACTAATTAAATTAGCAACTCACAAGAGAATCGAGATAGAGACGGAGATAGAGAAAAAGGGAAAGCGACTGGAGAAAGAAAGAGAGCGATCGTGCTTTTCTGGTTCACGTCCCGAAACAGGGCGGGTAATTAATAAAGTTTCAAACCAGCCAGGTATTCGTGTGCTGGCTGTGAAGCCAGAACTCAACCGCACTGTTTGTCATTTCACATGATATTATATTTGTCATTTTCCATAAATGAGATTATGTTTCAATTGCTTTCGAGTATCAGAGCGTATGCCTAATGGCTTACGCGAAAATAAATAAAGAATACATGAATATTTAAACTCTCGTTGCATTAAGAATTTCATGCAACGATAATGTTGACATTCGGGTGTTTGAATAAAATATTGGGAAGATATTACTGTGAGAATTTACAGTACACTCAACAGAATAATTCATGAGTTATTAATGAAAATTAAATGAACGAATAAATGCGAGAAAAAAAAAAACTGGAAACTATCTTTATGCTCGTTCGCCATTCTCAAGTTCTACGAAGTGCGTAATGCAACAACGCACGCCTGATCGACAAACGACACGTTCGTATTCACAAACTTTATGAACCTATTTTTAAAAATACGATACAAAATTATTCGCAATTATTATTAAACTCTGCTCGTGAAACAGCATCGTTAAGGAGAGTTACACGAGCACAACTTGCACTTCCTGGAAGATATAATTAGATATTCCTCGTTGATGACACTCTCGTTACTCTGCAGCAGGGAAAGACACGACGACGAGGGAAAAGAGGTCGAGAGGAGCGAGTAGAAGGTTAATCGCAGGTACATCGTGAAGTGCAACATTCCATGGGATGTGTGTGAAAATGACACCAAAGCTACCACGTAAGAGCTGCGTTGCCTGCAAAATTTCGTGCACACTCTCGGGCACGGATGAGCGAAAAGATTTATTCTCAAATGGCAACAACGTTTCGATGATATGAATCATCGAAACGAAACACAAAGGTAAGCAAGCCTGAACGATGTTAATGTATAAGAAAGACTGGTAATTCGTGTCGAGGGCGTTCTCAGTGTGAAAATCAATCGTTGCCTCTGACTCGCTCGATCGCTCAAAAGAGCGGGGCAGGGTTTAATTACGCCGGGTTCTCGTGATTGTAACAAAAGGGAGAAAAAGAGAAAGAAAGGAATACAGTCCTGTAGCTATTGCAATTAAAAGGAAACTTGGTATAATTTCTAGTAGCAGCTGGCGCGTCTTATCGGCCGGAGGCGAAACGTTCGCGACTGCTGGTGGTACAAGCGCGGTCCGTTTCTCAAGGAGCGAGCTTACCAACGAAGACGAGCGATACTCTCGTATGTTTTGCATATTTTTTAGAATATTCCGTTTCCTCCTCTTGCTCTTTCAGCTTTTTCTCCAGCTCAGCTGCCAGGTCTCCTGAACATCGACGTAATCATGCTCGCGTTCATTTCAAACAAAGATTGAAAGGTCCAAAACGAAAACAGAATGAAAAATTTGAGCAGAAGTTTTTTTTTAACATTCCATTCCCATCGGGAGTGTGAAATAATTTTCTGCTAATATTCCGAGTCTCCTAAAATATCATTGCGCACAGACACGCAGGGAAAGCAGCCAGCGAGGCTATTTTTCGTTCTCCATGTGACAAAGTCTTTTGGTTGTGGCATTGTTGCCTTCGGCGAGTATTCAAAGCTTCAGGTTCCTGGATCTGGAAGCATCGCGCAACAGATACAGCGAATATGGAGAGAAACACCGCGACAATGAGTTCTCCCAGTCTCTCATCCGCGCAGGTACTTTATGTATTTTGTCCTTGTGTAGATATAGATTCAGCTTTTATTTATATTTTCAATTTATTACTCAGCCAACCCTCCATTGCCTGCAACTCTCTTGAATGGAATGTCTCTCTAATCTGCGTTCACCGAGGACAGAATACCAGGCACTGATGATGGACAAAGAATGAGAGTGTCCGAGAGAGAGACAGAGAGATTCGTTGTCGCGGATACAAACTACGCTATCGGCTATTCAAACTTTGATATATATTCTTGGCAAAGCAGCAGGCGCGATGCATTCTGGAATATTCCCATGAGCATATCTGCACGGACGCAGCGATGCCGCAATAATTATTGGTAACCACTCCAATGCGAAACCCTCGAGACTTTCATCCCCAATATTGTTTCATTGAACGAACGTGCTATGGACCAATTCAAAAGTTTCTCAGCTTTCCCATTGTACATATAATTATAATTGCACAAGCTCTTGGTTCAAGTCAGTACATTGACGTTGTTAATTAGCTCACGATCCATATTAGGCTTGTTAAAAAAAAAACAAGCATTTTTTAGTGTTTTTTGAAAAACTCCTGCAACCAGTTCATTTGCTTCAGATTTGGAATAATTCAAGGATACGAAGAGAACAAAATTTTGTTGCAAAAATCGATATTTAGTTCGATACGTTCGACTAAACGTTTTTTTTGCTAAAAATTGTGTCATCGCAGCAAGAAATATTCTAGAAAGTCTCTTGGAAGCTTCGGAGGCTTATTTTTGTCTAAATATGTGAATATTTAGTTTTTCAACAAAGTATCGACGATTTTTAACAAAATTTCATTTCCGGTGGAGCCGATCGAGACGCAGACCGTCCCATGGCCATGTAAGAAAATCAGGAACAAACTGGATCAATCGGATGACAATGGAAGGATGTAATTACCTTAATCGTATATATTACGTTAAGTTCACACGCACGCGATAGATATTTGCATGTAGGTGAATGTATGGATAGATAAATGGATGTACGGAGATCCGGAGGGTCCAGAGAATAGACGACTAAGGCTCGTGGCATAAATTCTGCCCCAGGACAATCATGTGAATGGGAGACAACGCTCCGGAAATGCGGATCGAGGATGCTTTACTGTAATCGTAATTAAAGGTATGATATAGGGGAAGTGACGAAATTTCAATTGCATCTCCGCAATGGCAATGGGCTAAACCTATCCGGATTATTTCGAGCTCTTCCCACCTGGGAATCCTCCTATGGCTCTCCGTTATGAATAATCAGAAAGGCGATTATTCGAAATTGTTAATTACGTACAATTCAACGCTCCAAACTGCACTCGCCCGTTCCACCGATTTGAAAGTTTAAAGTGCAGCTAATATATATACCAATGGTTAGTCGAAATTTACTCACTCGGCGAACGAGATTTGTCGAGATCAAGCCACGACTCGTCGCAACAGTTTCTTCTCGACGGTTTCTCCTAAAGTTCCGCGCATAAACTATGAGGCAACCCTGCGGAGAAAGAGGACCAAGAGCTAAGTCATGTTGTTCTTGTCCACATAAGTGACGTCATGTCGCAGGAAGACAAGGATGCGCGTGCTGTACAAACTGGAGTCACGTTTCTCTCTCGACGAGTATATGTGCACGTTGGAATAAGCGCATCACTATTAGTTGGTTCTGGGTCTCAGCCAACTCGGCAATCTCTGCTGGCATGCAAAGCCTGAATGTCGAGAACTACATTCCGAGAACTCCACCTGGACGAATACCTTTCCAAACATTAATTAAATAAATCCTCTAGATACTCCATTAATTACATTTTTCTGCCTAATGTCTAACGAGGAGAGAACGTCCCTTTACGAGAAGAGAAGAAAACCAGTTTCCGTCATAACAACTAAAAGGAACTTAATAAATTTCATTTCCTTCGTCACTCTCCATCAGAACTTTCACCAATTGTGCGAAATGTTGCTGAGAAAATAAACTTTCGTTAATATCTCGGGTCTGATTGCCTCGACCAGAAAAAACTGTCGATTCCACACTCCATTTTGGTACATTTACCTCTAAACGGTAAATGAGGCTCATTATGGAAATTAAATGTCCAATCAAAATGTCAATGGACACGAGTTTTTCTATTTTTTTCTCGAATGTCAAGAATAAAAATTTTCCACTTCATTTCTAGGATTTAAATGGAGCTCCGAATTGTATTGCTGCAGAGCGCTAATTCGCGAATAAAAACTCTGAATCTCATGTAACGAGACCGACGAGGGAAAATTATAATAAAGCACGCGTCGTTATTTTGCTCTTTACACGTGCAAATTCAGTCCAGATGACCAAAGTGTGAGAGGGATGAGAAGAGTGTTTAATAACTGCTCTTAAAAATTACAGGTCGCGTCACCTGTTGCATCGACGATACCTTCTGTACTATATGCGCAAAAACTCACCCTCCTTCATCCCTCGTCGCCCATCCTTGATTTTTTGCTTCCCTATTGCTAAAGTGGTCGCGCGCGAGAATCAAGTGCTTTACTCGAAATGTGGAATATTACGAGAAATTGAGAAATCTTTACGAATCTCGAAATACGAGAAAAATGCTTCGCTCACCCATGCAGTTTTCGTGTATTTTGTATAGACACGTAGAACTTTAATCCACACATATCAATTAAAAATATTTTCTGCACATCGCGCGATTAAATTGAATCAAAAAAATAAAAATAAAAAATACGTTGTGACACACGATCGCGAAGCTGAAGGCGTTTTTGCCACGATTCCATCCCATTCAACAGAATCCGAACATTTATAAAATGTACACGAAGATGAATTTCACCTGCGCACGCGCATTTGAAAATGGAAAGGCAGTCCGCAATCTTTCGAATTTTTTCGCTTGGCAGATATTACGTCGTTGGGGGAGGGACAAAAGTATATGAAGAAAGGAAAAACGTACAGAATGTATGTACATAGTTCGTGAACTTATGCACGCATGAAAGACGAACGGAGCCTCTTCCGGTCTCCATGGATGCATGCATGCACGTGAAGGTTGATCGCAAAATATTTAATGCACGACTCCTGCTCTGCTGATTGTGATCCGATTTTGACCGTCTCTTTCTCCCTTGATTTCCCAGCAGATTTTACTTTAACATCGAAAGGAGAGCGCATGCCTGTAGCGAAAACGGCGTAGCGAGAAAGATGGTGAATGTGGATATTTCATGGCTGTACGAGTTTAATATATTTTATGAAATTCTACGGTTCAGTGAATGGCGAAATTATAGCATGCAAATCGAAAGATGCGCAACAGTATTTCATTTTACCGCTATTTGACATTTAATTTATTCCAATGCTTCAAACATTTTTGTCACGGAATATTTTCGTCGATGTACCATCCAACGTTTACCGTTTATCAATGAACAAATATGACGAAAAAATAACACAAAATCCATCGTCGATATTAATAATTTCTTCTCGGAAAAATGCTCCGTTTCGTTTTTGTTATTTTTCTCGCCGATTTTTAAAAACATTGATTCGAGTTTTAAGTGTTTTCCATACTCTGCGTTAAGATTTGATCGCGTCGCTGGATGTAACGCTAAGAAAGGATAATTGTCTTGAAAACAAAAATAAAAAAACGCTTGAAAAGTAATCGACGCGAAAGGCACGCAACTCTCTAAACATCTTCGCACACACCAACAACTTTTGCCACACGCAAAATGCCTAAGCGTTTCGCAACGCTTCGTGATGTCGTGTCCAACCCTTTCATTGTTATTATCTTAATACGATAGCACATGCACTCTACGTGGTAAGGTCTAGTACCGTCTGACCCGTTCTCTGTTTAACGAGATTAGCATAATGCCGCGAAGCCCTTCGCATCGTCACATACCCCGTAGCGCGCGCTGCGTGTACTTGTACGATGTACCAAAGCATATGCACCTGCCCCGCCATTCCTTTAGAGCCTGCACGTTCGCATAGCAACATATGTGTACGTACGACTGTGTGTATGAGGCAAGTATACAGATACATCGGTGCAACAAGACTTCATGTCACGTCAACCGAACCAGACAAAGTCGAGACGTGAAATTGATTGATCATCCAAACGTAACGAAGCCACACACCAGATTTCATAAAATGTTTCACACTTTTCGAATCGACTACTTTTTCCTTTCAGATTATTGTTCTACGAAATTGTAAGCTGGTTTCTATATAATGGAACTCATAATCGTTTACGATATTATGCAAACTGAGCGGTAAAAAATCGATATTGAGGTAGAACGAAGGTGATACGTGTAACGGAACGTGAATNGTGTGCATATGAGGCAAGTATACAGATACATCGGTGCAACAAGACTTCATGTCACGTCAACCGAACCAGACAAAGTCGAGACGTGAAATTGATTGATCATCCAAACGTAACGAAGCCACACACCAGATTTCATAAAATGTTTCACACTTTTCGAATCGACTACTTTTTCCTTTCAGATTATTGTTCTACGAAATTGTAAGCTGGTTTCTATTTAATGGAACTCATAATCGTTTACGATATTATGCAAACTGAGCGGTAAAAAATCGATATTGAGGTATAACGAAGGTGATACGTGTAACGGAACGTGAATTACCGTAACGACGAGCTCCGAGCTCAGTGAAATACGATCCATGAGATATTTTGAAGTTGTGACAATAATCAAGGATTTAAAAATACGATTAACAAAGCCCGTCGTACTAATTATCATTCAGCCAAGTTTTATCAACTTTTTCTCTAATTCAGAGACAAAATTAAATAATAACAGTCGAAAGAGTGAGAGATGGGCAGTTTATATGTATGCACACAGACGAATGCATCGCCGTGTAATCGAGGTAGCGCGCAATTAATCTGCAAGGCGTTAATTGGAATCGGACGCAGTCTCGACGGAAAGAGAAGCCCCTCCGGTACGTACGCGGCAATGTGTATTTTCGCGCGCCCTCATACTCGATCTTCCGCGTGAACGAACTCACGTCGTTCAGGTGTGTATCGTAAAAGAAAACGTACATGAGGGCTGAACCGACGGGGTATATATACGGAATAAGCAAGTATTGTATATTTATCGACGCTCCTACCCGTTGCACTTTGAATTCATAATTAAAATATCTCATGCGTAATTTCAATCTTTCAATAATGTCGCGGACTGCCTCAAGCTACAGCGACGGTGAGAGCATCGTGGGGGTCGTATTTGCTACGTCATTGTCTCGATCAGACGAAAAACAACTCGCGAATGGATTTGAGTATCGGCGGCGCGCAGGAGATTATCGGAGCAGGACTTTTTGAGCCAGTGTCGATTGGGAAAGGTAGCAAAGAAAAGAAAAGTCCCTGATAGCGAGCCCTGGGGAACAGGACAGTTGATGTTAAGCCACGTGCAGAGTGACCACCGACACATTATCGATCAGAGCCAGCAAACTCCTGGACAGCAGCAGGTAATGTGCGAACGAATTGCTGAGACGTTTCGAGCGCACTCGATCTGACAGGATTCCTTGAGAAAGCAAGAGACAAAGAGAGAGGGAGAAAGTCCCCTTGGTTGTCTCTCGTTTTCCGCGAGATTAAACCTCTCGCGCGAGTTAATCCGCCATCCACCCACAAGCCTCGGTATACACTAATTCGTCCGCTAGCTCTCAGCAAAGCACCAAAAAGTCTCCCCCTGATACACTGCTAATAGTCTCACTCATGCTGCCTCTTACATTTTCCTCGTTATCGCCAACGTTTCCTCAATTATTCCACCACATGAGCAAAGTATTCGTCAGACCCGGGAAACCTTCCTTGCGCGTATAAACCAACTTCTCCCGCGATCGCTCTGAGCTCGCGCTTACGAAATGTTCTCATCGACCCGGCCTCGGATTTCATTCATTTCTCTAAGCTTTTTTCTCATTTTCTCAAGTTTCTCAAGCTCTCGTCCCCATTTACTCCTTTTATCGTAATTACCGTCATCTTATCAAACTTCTCAGCATTTTTCTCATTCAGACGGGGTGACAATCGATCACGGAAGTTTTGCAAATCATCTTGCGAGCCGACCAACACATTATTTCGGACTTTTCACGTTAAAAACACTCGATGACGATCCTTCCCAAACTTCTCCGCTATTTTTTTTATCGCCGCACACAATTTTGTCATAAATTCTTGAAATTCCAAAATAAATCAACGTCACGGAGCATATTTTTTCAAGCCCTTGGTCCAGAATTTGTTCTCGTCCCCGGATTCGTACGTGTGGAACGAAAAAAGATACCAAGTTCGCTGGCCAAGAAACTCTTTGGCAATGAGCTCTTCGATACGTTGGAATAACCACCGAGCTATTTTTTCATCTTTGCAGCGTAATTAAAATTCCCAAGTCTCTATCGTCTCGGGCTGCTGGATAGAGTGTTGGAAAATTCAACCTTGAAAAGCTCATATGCATGTGTGAGTATATGAAATTGCGGCTTTACGGATATGGAGTGCGCAGCGCCGGTGAGGAAAAACGATAATCGAAAACGAGGATGAAGCACAAAAAAAGTAAAACTCTTGAAAAAGAAGGTCTCGAGGGAAAGAGCGATATATACAGAGCGAAGGTATGGCAAAAAGGAAGCTTTTTGGAAGACGAGACACGACAGAGAGTATAAGTGAGAATTCCACGAGAAAAGAAGCCCGGAAGAGTCTGAGGACAGTTTCGCAGTAGCGCGATGCGAGAGCACAAGAAGATAGATGGTAAGGAAAGGTATAGCAGTATCAGAGTCGCGGGAGAGGAGAAACGATATATACTTCACTTCAAGCACTGTTCAAGACTAACAATAGCTAGACGCTTCAAGCTAAAGTTTCTCTAAACAAGTAATGCTGGGTCACTTCCTCGGGCATATCTCTGCTTCATGGAGGATCCGCACAAACTGTTTCAGGATCTTCAAACTTTTCCTCCCTGAACTCGTTGATGTTTTCAAAATACTAATTACGACGAAATTTTCAACAATACGCACTAGAAGAATTCGTACATTGGAGCGAGCGATTCCTTGTTAGACACGAAAATGTTTGATTCGATAAAACTCATTTTAATGAAACAAGAAAAAAATGTTTGGAATTTTGCAGAATGAAAACTTAACTGCGAGCAGCAGATAATCAGCATTTTGCCCGTGTGATGACGGAGTCTCCAAATGGGTTTAAAAGACCCGTCAGTGGACATGAAAAGGGAAAATAAATCAGGCAGGTGGATGCAGCAAGGATGGACTTTCCTAAGTCATTTTCTTGATGCTCGAGAGTCGGAAATTTTGTAGGAAGTAAATGAGATTTAGGGAGTGGGGTACTCTTTTATAATGGAGACCGATGACAGCGACGGACAAGCTTGGGCAACGCGGTTATGTGGTTACCTTGGGCTGTAATGGTCTTTGACCATGATAGCAACGTCGCCTCTCTCTCTTTTTCTCCTTCGGTCTCTGGTTCGCTCGCATTTTGCCAGCGGTGGTAAGTTGTTGGTTGGAAAACGGGGAGGCCAGTGGGCAAAGCCATTCATCCTGATTAGACTTCCTTTCCCGTGGGGACGACAGCTCGCCAGGCCAGCAGGAGAGATCCCATCCGGGGAATCTCCATCTACTCGATCCGCGCAACGTCAACTCTTCATTCTACTCTCCGCGCATCTCTCCCCCCGCGTTTCCTGCTTTCCTTCGCTTCTGTGTGACGTGTGTGATGGAAAGGTCCAGAGAGGGTGGAAATCTCGAATGGACGAGACACCGACTAACCCTTTCGAGACTTCGACATCGAGGGCATAGGTCGCACCGGAGGGCTCATGCCATCTATTTGATGTAAAGGAGCACCCTATAACGAGTTGTTCATAAAAAAATGAAATCGCGAGTGCTTTTTAGTAATAAACAGATTAGGAATGGATAGCGAGTGGAGCTGGAGCTCTCTCCCTCTTTTTCTCACGCTTCCTCGTATAATTTTCTCTTTGAAACGTGCAGTTTTTTTCTAGTCGGTTTTAAGGTCGTGTAAATAGTAAAGAACGAGGGCAAAGAGCAAACAAGAAGACGCGACGTTAAATTGCAGCAATCTGTGACAGTTTTATCTGCAAAAAGCTACATTTTTGTGTTGAAAATGAATGCATGGCTCTCCTGCTTTTTCTCACACACATGCACACGCATGCACGTGAAGCCAACGTCGAAATATTCTGTTCTACATGGCGAGATGCGCGAATAACATGCATAACCGAGGTTTTTCGTAAAACGTGTAGTAGCTCAAATTGATCGGAGGTAAAATGTTCTCCCTCTGGCGGGGATACAGTTTCCAAATAATTTATAGCCCATTCGATGATGAGAATTTGTTCACGGTTCCATGCAACCGACCCAAAATTTAACGCAAAATTCAATGTCGACAATCTCACACATTCCCGCGTGAGAATTTAACGAAAAATAAATGAAAAATTCAATTCGCGAAGCTCATTTTTGTGAATGCAGGCTCAGGAATAAGTTGGATCAACGAATCCAATATTTGGGACAAATAAAGCTTGTTTATGCTTCAAGCATTCGTTTCAATGCGGCTCCCCAGTGTGGCGCAGTTGGTCCGACGAACAAAAGTGCTTTTTAAAGTGAATTTATGTTCACCGCGCCGAGAACGCACATGACCAAAAAACACGGCTTCGAAGCTTACGCGAATTTTCACCAGGGTTCTGTTACCGTCCTGCAACATTTGTACATCCCCTGTACGTGTGCACATGTGAACATGTTTCTACTTTTCAAAAGTAAAGCCTTTGCTCAACATACATTCGTACAAACCTTTTTTTTTCCTGGGCTTAAAAAATAATAAGACAGTGATTTTTTTACTTTAAAAATGTTTTTCATCATTGCTTTCAGCTTTTGTGAAATTAATTTTTGTCCAGCAACCAAATAAAGGGAGAAAAATACTTTTGCTGCTATCGAGAGCTAATTATTTCACAATGTTGGCCACGCGATCGACCAAAACGACTTCCTCAACTCCACCATTAAAAGAGTCTCTCTAGGAAAAAGTAAGCAGCTTTGTTTCTCCGACGAAATTGGCTCATCCAGTATTCCCTCATGGGATTCTTGATTCTCTTCTAACGGATCAGTCATCCGCCACAGAAATATCTCTCCCATCCGATTCTTTCGGTGTTTCTCATGACCAGGAACACGGACTCCTATTCCAGGAATTAAGGGTGGCTTGCGGAGGGTTATAAATGAGTAAAGACGAAACTACAACAACGAAAACCGGAGAAGGAAAGCTCGAAGACGTCTTTTTCGACGTGGACATGCATTTCCAGGATCGTGCTCGACCGCAATTTCTTTTATAAATAGCAACCGAACGAATCTTGTGCATTCTGTCTATTTTTCAATATTTCCGACGTTTCCGACTTCTGCGGAAAGGACTTTTGGGACACCCAGTAGAAAAAAAGGGACGTGTCTTAGGCCCATCGATCAGGGTTTCTTGACAGGTCATTGCTCCTTTTTTGGGAGGCAGGAGTGACACATAAACACACGTTCACACATATTTGATAGACACGTGTAGAAAGAATAGACGTTGGTATGCATAAAAACGTTTTCCCGGGGCTCACACCACGTCGAGTCGAGATACAGTCTCTAAATTTGTTGATAAAAAACATCTCACGATTACCTGATTTTCCGCCTCAATTCCAAAGTGTATTTGATAAAAATAAACGGAGGAAATACTTCCCAAAGATACAGAAGGGTCATTTGGAAAATTGATAGACCCTGTCACATTAAGGACCCGTCAAGATGTACGATAGGAGAATGACGGAAAAGACACCCGAGGGATATAAGGGAGAAGATTCGTCACGATTATCATCACGAAAATGAATTTTCGTAACCTTATTGGAACGCACTCAAAGTATCAGTAAATATTTGAGTATATCGAAAAATATGAAGCAACCTCGAGGAATCGGATTTTTATTAAAAAACATGCTGAGATCTCGCGATCGAGTGGGTGGAATGACTCGTACCGGATATCGATGGATCGGGAACGATAAATATAAAGTTGATACTTTATGATGAGATTTTTTATTCATTCTGATGAGGGGAGCGATTGGACTAGTGGATAAAGGCTCGGGTCACGGTTTCTCGACTCCGCTGATGATGCTAGTAAATATTTGAGAATTTTTTTCCGCGTTTTCGCACTCTAATCCCGAGTCGTTTTGACTTTACCTTCATAAAAGGAATAGCCACGCTTTTTCGAGATGCTGGAGCGGTCAAAGTTCGGCTCCACGGTTCCGAGTCTCGTTAGACTCTCTACGTCGAACCTTAATGACATTTGTCTACAATTTATTCGTTGATCCGATCATTTGGGGCAAAGCTAGAGAAATTATTAAAATGAGACTTTATTTTCATAAAACATTTCGTTTGGTTGATGAAGATAACGAGCCACTATCTTCGCTGGTGTAGCTCGCTGCATTCACCAGCTAATTTGGCCTCACCTTTTTTTCCGGATGCCCCACCTGTCAGCAGAGAGAGCGAGAGAAAATATCGTGGACTAAACGAGGTTTCCTGGCGAAAAAAGTACGAAAGGGAAGACCATGAGCGGGTGCACGGGTTCGACGCCAATATTAACAAAAAAATAGATATACTTCGAAAGCTGGCTCGATCTTTGGCATCCGGGGGGATGTAGTTTCACTTTCGTCGTTGATCCAACGAAATGAAATTAGATTATAAATTTAGAAAAGAAAAAGAAAAAACAAATTTGCCGTACGAATTGGCAGTAACGTCAAAATATTGTGGCACCGTCGTAAAAAAAAGCCGAGACCTCTGCTGGAGAGAAAAAAATAAGGAAACTGACTAAGAGAGTCGAAAGATGTGCCTCGTTTCGTCCGTGGAGAGGCTTCCTTCGTTCTCTCCCAGGAAAAGTTAGTTTAGTCGTCCGATGGGAACAAAGTTTTGTGCTTAACGTGCTTCGGGAAGGGAGCAGGTTAAAAAGGAGTAAAAATAGCCCTGGAAAAGCGAACGGAAAGCGTGGGTTGAAGGGATGAAAAAAAGAGCGTGGTTGAAATAAAAACGAAGAGACTGGAAGTTTGAAGCGTCCCCTCTCGTAAATACGGCTTATGAGCTCAAAATATAAAATAATGAGATGTCCCTCGTAATATTTATCGGAAGTCTCTCGTTATACAGATACATACATATAAAAATACACATCCGTGCATTATTGTATACGCAACAGTGCGAGTTGGTGGTTCCGTAGGGACGAAAAGGCCGAGAGCGAGTGAAAAAGGCTCCTCGTGTTTATAAATGGATGTGGATGAATAACGCGTTCGAATCCCAGACATTTTACTGGTCCATGGCGAGTGAGAGAATGAGAGGGTGAGATATCCGAGGATTATTTATATTTATTAGTCGCCGGGAGAGGTTTGATTGAACGTAGGCCGAGTGTACAGAAAACGGATTCTGTTAACGTTTTATTGATATTCAGTGCGCGCCCACGCGGACGCACCGAAATAACTTCCGGTATTACACCGCGACGCTAATATTTTATATTGCGTTCATTCAACTTCCCTTCCTGTCGCGCTGCAGAAAACGATATTTCGATGTCAAATTTTCCAGGTGCTGCTCGCCTCCCGTTCCGTATGGGCCATTCCATGCGAATTCGTTAGACAATAATACGAAAAAATCAAACAATCCATTTAAATATTTACAAAGACGATGGATCTGGGTTTTTTTTTGGTCTCCATGATTTTTATCCGTCTCGCCAACGAAACTCAACGCCCTGTTTTTGAGGAGGGAAAAAAAAGTTGCACGAGGCTGGATGACTGACACGAGATTCCGCTGAGCGCGAGTTAAACATACACACTCTTAATCGGTTCAAGTGCAGCAAAGCTCATTCGATGCTGGACTACTCAGACATCGATTTTCAACCCTCACACACAATATATTTCATCATTTTTCTGTTCTCCTCTTCTCTCATTCTTCCCTGCTGCAGCCTCAACCTCCTATAGCGTCCCGAATCGTCAGCAGCGACATCACAAAGGCGCATGCTCTCGGCGTGCAATCGAGAACCTTCAGCCTCCGCGCTTCCGGCAACCACAAGATTTCGCTTTGCGCAACACGATACTACGAGCTTCTGTGTGTCCCGAGTCGTCCAAATAACCGAAAATTACGTACAGGGAATTCGATATCCACCAACTCTCCTCCAGTCTCCTCAATGTTTCGTCCCTTTTTTTATCTTGAATTTTCATTTATTTTCATGTTTCAATTTCTTTACAATTAAAATTCACCGCCAACTTTATCTGCACGTCGGCGCACGTCTGAGGGTCAAATTACGCGAAAAATAGGATGAGCAGGAATCGGAGACACGAACGACATGCATCAAGGCTCTTCCTGCTTCTAAAGGATATTCATAAACCAAAATACCAAGAAAAGGCAACGTAATGACACGGCATGATTTTTCAGGACGACAAATTGAATAGAACATAGAAAAATATTTTGATGTCGTCATTCGAGATTCCCCATAGCTCAATGAATGCCATACAGTTCATACGCGATTGAAATTTGAAAACAAAACAGCATTTGCGATTGTATTGCCATGGGCACGATTATTCAGTTTAGTGTCGAATGGATTTTTGTGAATTATTTATAAAAAACGATTCGAATGAATATACAAACGAGAGTTCTCCGCTCGCTCGATCCAATTCCCAGCAAGACCTTCAAACAATAACAATCCGCATGTCAATGCTGTCCGAAGATGGGAAACTTTTCAACTGGCATGTGTATTGGTTAATTGAATTCATTACGCGAATAATCGAAATTTGTTGCGAGTCGAAGTGGATGGAGGAGGAGCAAATGAATCGAAATCATTATGGAAAATAAATGGGACTAATTACCATGGAAATTATTCGAGTACGAAGACGCCGTTGGTAATTAACAAAACAGTAATCAATTTCCGCTCGACCCGTTATTTTCATTGTTTTTTAAATTTATTTTCCGTTTTGTTTTTAATTATTCAAGTATTTTTAACGATTTTCGAATGCAGCGAATGAAAAATTCATGCTGAACTCTCCTGAAGATTTTACACGATTAAAATTTATTTCCAAGATCCGTTGGTTCATCCTCATTAAAACTAATGTCGTCCAAACACGGGAACCACAACGGATTTCTCAAATTGAGCTACTACCGAGCACATAGAGAGGTCGTGGCTAATGAAAAGTAAACTTTTCTCCACAGCGTTACAATAACCACCGAGCGGCTTGCACATATTTACTTTTGTACGAAAAAAATTAACTTGCCGCGTTCTCGGTACCTCGTGAACTACATAAAACCATTGTTAATTCACCACGAAAGTATGCTCTACAAATTATCTCAAGCCCGGGGAAGTATTCTGAATTTGCTATTGAAGTTGCTCAGCCTTTGCTGACCCCATTTAAACAGCGCATTTTCTACAAATGACAATTCAACGATTCTCTACAACTCTTTGCATGACCTCCCGTGAGGGAATCGATCACGAAAATTAAAATATAAAAGTGTGTCAATCGCGATGCTCAATAATTAGGAAGCAAAAATTTCGAAAGTGGCAATTTCAACGTCTAATTTACAATATCTTACAAATTCTTTTTGGAAAATCGAAATTGAGGCTAAATATTGATAATACTACGGTTTATCCATAGAAAATCTGTTAAACCAGCAGCGCCGGAGAAATGAGCCAATTTGATTGACTGAATCCAATGAAATGATCGTTTGCCAGTCGAAAGGGTTGGAACATCGGATTCACGAGACATTCCGCTGTATTAATAGTTTCGGTGGGAAAACGTGTGCTGCCGAAAGGCGCAATACTCAGCGAGTTCACCGGCGGAGCACGCCTAGCGCGAGTCTACCAAATAAAAGAAAATTCCTTCGCTTTATTCGGGTGTGTGTACCGCAGACAGCATGACTACGGAGCAGCATATCGTTCCAACCCATACATTGAGTTCTCGGTTTTTCCAATGATTCCAGCAGATACGTACCCGTGTCTCCGACGTACAGACAGACAAGCAACAATGGAGTATAACATTTTTCGACGACGAGAAATACCATTTCGTCGTTTCTCGTTTCTTTCAGGAACGTGTTCTCTCTCGCAGTAAGAATCGCGAGTTCCTAGAACGCCAGGATGCATATACATATTTTAACATAAATATTGCGGACCAACTCTCAACCTAGTGCTCACACAATATACAGATGCCTCTAGCTTATGGGGTGTATGGGGAATTGCATGGCAAATCGGTCTCTCTCTCTCTCTCTCATTTTCATTCGTTGCTTTATTTCTTTTCATTTTTGTTGTTAATGTTTCTGCAGTAAAATATTTTCCCGAGGAATTTTCAAAAAAATGTGCATCCCTCGATCTTTGTGCTTGAAAACTTATGACGGCATCGCAGATATTTAAATTTAGTAAAATTCTCAATTTTCAATGCAAAACCGAGAAAGACTTTCGTATTTTAATCGCAGTCACTGGAGAACCGGAGGGATCGGAGGAGGAGAGGAAGGTTGTAAATGCAAATTGACGGGATGACGAGACAGCGTTGAAGAGACGGTTGACAGACACGCAGCGACATACGCGCAACAAATCACAGGGTCACGAGAGATTTTCGGACGGAAATACAGTTTCTGGTCAACGAAGCATGCGCCGCGCTGGTACAAAACCCATCGCGAATTAATAATTCATGAGAAGGTACGCGGCTTCTTATCAGCAACAGCGTGTCAAGTTTTCTCCGATGTGCTCTTCGTGTTGAGTCGCGGATTTAAACTCGAAAAGTCTTTCCGACGAGAATTCAACATCAGGACCGGATCAGAAACCGATCGAGCACCCACGATGAGGTCTTGATCGTGAAGTTCAGGTCATCAGGAACTGACTGGCACGAGCAACACTTTGTAATACACATGAACATATTCCCATGGGAATTCCACCTCGAAACCATGAAACTCTGATTGAAAACCCTTTTCGCACGACTTTACGTTTCCTATAAATTTGCATCCCTCTCACGATCAGGACACCCTGCATATTCCTCTCACCACAATTTCTATAAAGTCGCAAATGCATAATTACCGTTCAAGAAAATTCATAAATATTGACAAAACGAAATATCAACGTTCGTAAATATTTAATCACAACGAAAGTACGTGGAAATGTTCTGCCTCGAAGACACGTCGACGGAGTCAACGTGGACAGTGGAATACAAAGTTTCGCACAGTCTGATTGAGTGCGTGAACTTTTTAATTTTTCCAGCAGCTCTATTTGAAAAGATTCTGACGAAGAAACTAAATGGGGAATGAGGCTTCGTTTATATTAAAGACGGTAACTCAGAGGAACATCAGCACCATACTCGAACGACGACATAAACGAGTAAACGGAGTTTGCACACGTTCTTAATGGTTCGGTCGCAGAGTTCTACGACCTCTTTATAATTCGATGTTGCGTGTTATTATAGTGCTATTAAAACTCCAGGGCGTCTACTAATTACGTGCACGCAGAGCAGGTCTCTCTCCCTTTCTCTCTCTCTCTCGTGCTCTCTGTCTATTGTTATAGTTGAATCCATCTCACTTTAGCTTCTCTTGTGTACGTGCTAAAGCGTTTAATCAATATTCGGTTGTTTCCACGACGCTGCTATTCTGCAATACGCTGCGCACCCCAGGGATCCTCTATCATACCTGGTCGCCGGATAGACTGCATCCAAATGTGGAATTGATCCCAAATTTAGGCGAATTTATAATCCATTCGTTGATTAGGTGTGCGTGCGTTAATGTTTAAAACAAAAAATTATTCAGAATTCATTCTCAGATGTAAACAGTATGGCAAACAATATGGGAGCTTAATCCTTTTAAATATGCAAACTACAAACTATACGAGTTCATTTTGAATATTTCATAATTATGAATGACAATGATTTTAATTCGAAACGTATCGTTTGCGTTGTACAATCCGGTCCTGGTCTCGGCCGAATGATAATTTTGTAGTTTCTCGCATTGCCAAGAGTGAGAAATTTTGTTTTGTTTTTTTTTCTTATTTTTGCCCATGGCCGATCGGTCGAAGGCGAGCATGGATTTATTTGAGAAAAAACAAAAAATCGTTCCATGACGCGGGTATCTTGGAAAATATATTTTACCAGCATAACTTTTTTACGTAATAACTCTTGAAAAACGTTCCGCAGGAACGCACAATATGAAATTTTGGAAGTAGCACCCTCAGAATTCCATTTTCGCTTCAACAAATATCCATGTCAGAGGGGATCTTTGGCAACGGGCTTTAAGGGGTTCCTCATAAATTCACTATAATGAGGCAGCCCTGGGGATTTGTTACTTCTTTCGGTAGCCTCTCGCGTGAGTTATTCAAATCCTAATCTATAACTTGACAGGTTTACAGGAGAGGGGCTCGAAATAGAAAGTTGAAAATGCGGAATAGAAAAAAAAATGAGGCAGTTTTTTTTTATTTTACGAGAGAAATTCCGGTTCGAATTAATATCGAAAGTGAAAAACCGGACATCACACGAATGGGTCGAGAGTTTATTTGCAAAAGTTGGGAAAGAAAAATGTAATTTCGTTCGAAATGTTGTCAAGAATCTGAGAAATAAGTTCTCGGCTCTGAAAGATTCTCAAGTCGCTTTGTTTCTGCGTAAATATCAACCGACACTTGACTGTTGTCACATTTCCTACTTGCGGCAACGTATTTGTACGAAAAAGGGACAAGTATTCGTGTGGACACGCGGGGCAGATCAGAGACGCGACGACGAGGAGGGGACTCGCTCGAGCACATGGAAACAGCAGGACAGGATAAAATTTTAATCACGTGGATCGGAGAGTGCCAAAAACGAAATGTACACGAAACCGATAGGACGGGAACGCGCCTCCCTCTTGCGAGCTGCGAAAGGGTGGAACAATATCGAAACGAGTGCGGAACAAAATTAAAATTGCTTCTCGTCGCTTGGTTATACGTCCTGGTTCTCCTGAATCGGCAACCAGCTTTGCTTAACAATCCCACGGTCTTCGTCATCGCGGTCAAAATGAAGTTGTGTACGCGAACGCGAAAACTTGTGCTCCAGAGAATGAAAATTTGCAGCTGACAAAATGAAATCGTTGATTATCGAAACCTTTTCTTGAGCCATTCACTGGCTCGTTGCTTTAAAAAGTTTTTACAGTTGCCCTTAGCCCTCGGCGAATTCTTTGCACTCAGGAATAAGTTGGATGCCCAGGAACAGAATCATATTGCGGAAACGAGAGACGGAGCGATTCTAAAAAACAAACCCTGGGCACTGATAAAAACAATTTAAAAAAAGAGACGAAAAATAAATTGTTTTTCCTCCTTGAATTCCATTATTATGAAGAAAACTGAATCCGTATTACGGATTCGTGGCGAAAGTTCAACTCGAATTCAATCGTTTATAATGCATCGATATCCGCTAAGATTCGACGAAATATTCCCTCTCACGGAATCGCTCAATCATAGCAGGAAAAAGGAAAGCATCGGTATGAGCCGCAAGGTAGATCGAGCGAAATCGCGGCGCATTTTTTTCGATCGCAAAGAGCGACAGAAAGAGAGAGAGAGAGGGAGTGAGAGGATATTCTCGATTGGAATGTACCGTCCGTAAAATATTCGCGTATCTACTGTTTTTTCAGAGCGCAGCGGTTCGACGAGGACAGCACGAAGGGAGAAAATTTTTATTCAAGCGTCTCACGCGTTTTGAATCTGGGCTACGAATGGAAATTTGCCGCGCGGTGTTCCAGCTTATCACGATGCAAAATCGAAGACTCCGAGGCAAGACGGAGAAAAAGATGAAAAAGAAGAAAGGGTGATGGGACAGATGAAGGAGCTTACAGCAAGTGGAGAGAATAAGAAAAAGAAAAAGGATTCTTTAGGAGAGAATCGTCGAAGCGGTAGAATCCCTGCACAAATGCAGTGGTAAAGAGAAATAAAGAGTGGAACAGAGAGATAAAGACAAAGTGTGTGTGTGTGTGAGAGGAAAAGAAAGAAAATGAGAGAGGGAGGAAGAGAGAAATCGTGGTGCATTCGATTTCGTTCTGTGCCAATGGTGAGATGGAATTTCATGTTTATATGGGTTTATATATGTATATGCGTATATATATAGATCCATTGGTGTGATCTCATTCGCGGGCTACCGGCGGAAAATGTGAAAAATTCCCATTAAAGAATTCCAATAGGAACGCGCACGATGAAGCCTGTCGATGAAGCGAGTGTC
This sequence comes from Hyposoter didymator, assembly GCA_037952995.1. Taxonomy (NCBI): domain Eukaryota; kingdom Metazoa; phylum Arthropoda; class Insecta; order Hymenoptera; family Ichneumonidae; genus Hyposoter; species Hyposoter didymator. The sequence goes on from JBAJMU010000007.1 coordinate 7,804,717, forward strand.
GAAGATATAAAACATAATATTATTTCCGGCAAGCACTGGGGCAAGAATTCAATTTAGCTAGTGACATAATACTTTTCCCCATCTATTGGAAAGAGCAGAGCCCTGATGAGGGAGCGGCGGAAAACTCTCCACAAACGGGCAACTTTCAATGTGAGAGAAGTTTCACGATGGAAAATCACAATCGCATCTGTGCCAGCAAACATCAGGCTACCGCGTCATCCTTCTGCGGTAATCCCATGAGAATTATGTTCACAATGATGGAAATATTGTTACAAGCGAGGCAAAGTTGAGATTCCAACGAAAATAGTTACTCTGGAGAATTTCTCTCTGCCAGTAAAACAGTCGCAAATGTGCATAATTTGTTTTCATTAAATTAATGAAACGCTAAACAATCAATTGCTATGAAACTGTCTGCGTCAAAAGTCCTGCGTTCAGGGTGCGTCGAAAAAATTATCAGTTTAATATGGTGACGAGCATCGAGAAGTTTTCATACAAATAAAATTTGGAAAATTCCTCGCAAACAAATTAGTCAGTGCAAAAGAAAAAAAAAAAATTGTAAAATAAATTCAACCGCAGGTGTACGACGCCATAAAGGAAAACACGACTTTCCTGTTAACGATCCAATTTTTACGATCGTCAACTGCTGGGATCCTCGGAAAAACATTTCCTCGTGGCACTAATTTCTTTTATGGTGGAGGCAAAGCTCAGAAGGAAGCTCGTTGTTGTACAGCAGCGTCGGGGGAACCTGATAGGCTCTTGCGTAAAGTATGAGTGTTTATTAATAAGTAATGCACGAAGAAGAAATTCCACGGTTATATTCTTGATGGTTCTCAAACTCATTCATTTCGGAAAGTGCGCCAATTACTCGAGCCTCTGAATAATATATAACAGGTGGCTCGATCATAGTCACTATATTTATGTATGTTTACGATACAGGTATATCGTCGCAACATGATCGTTACGAAACGTCGTACTCTTTAATTATGTGGTCGCTTTACCTCGTGACGCTGGGCCATGGAGAGGAAAATCTATACTCGAGTTATGGGAGGGGTTGTTTGAAGTATGTGTACGCAGGCCCTTATGTATTGTTAGGATTTTCAAGCATGTGTCTGTATATGAGACACGAGAAAGAGAGGGAGAGAGAAGGAGAGACAGGAAGAGAATGAGAGAAAAGCTCACCGGTGGGAATCGAAACCATTAACCGCGGTCTTCAACCGGTAACGCGTCGGCAAGGGTACTCCTTGCGGTTTATCCACCGCTAAATAATTCCAAACTTACCCAAGAACCTCCCCCATGAGCCGCAAAAGCTTCTACAATCAGGCTCAGAGATCGAAGCACGAAGGTAAATTTTACGACTGATCCCTAACCTTTTTTTATTTTCTGTATATATTCACGTTATACGTGACGTTTCCACCGGAGGATAATCTTATATATACCCCATAAAATATACACATATAGCACATGATTCCAAAACATCCATCCGAGCCTCTTCTCTCGATTATTTATGAATCTGCACGCCCAGCAAAATACGCGACTGTGTGCGCTTCGAATGACGTTTACGACAGACTTTTGCGTATGAACAAATGAAGAAACGATCGTTTGGTGAATTATTGAAACGATTCGCATGATTGTTTTCCTTATAGTTGGACTACAAAGTTAGGAAATCATAGGTCGCTACCGATCAAAGTGAAAACGATCGCGCAGTCGTTTGGAAAGAGCGCGACACGACGTCTTTGAAATTATTACTCGATGTTTTGTCGTTCAAATGTACATTCGACACTGTGGCGAACTTGTGTCGTCAAGGCATATACAAAATGTCAACTTGGGCTTCAAAATCAAAGGGTGCACATAGGGTATGTACGCAAAGTTGTACATGTTCGTAAGAACGGGCTTGTTTGATCTTTGGGTTACGATCGTGATGGGGGTGATATGAACGTGAAACCAATCGACACTATAGCACGAGCTTTATGTGTGTATAATATGTAATGTACAGAACGGTATGGAAATAGGACACAATGTATGTACGCATTCATGTATATTAAGGGTGTACATAAAGGTAGTGAGGAACGTATATTCACATCTGGAAAGCACACTACTCACCCTCCGACGATTCCATGACGTTAATCGACCGACGTGAGAATTCGGGTCAGTAGACGACGCCACCAGTAGTCTCGTTGAAACCACGTCCCGACCTGGAAACGCAGTTTTACGAAGTTTACACGTTACATATATGTTGAGGAATCGATAAGGAGGAAGATGGAACATCAAAACGCCATTCTCAACCACCCAGTGAAAAAATTGCGCAACATTTGACCAAGTCCAGGTTTCCGGTAAGCGTGCACGTTGAGGCTCATCAATGGGGCCGAAAATATGATGGACACTGTTTTTATTTCGACTATTTGTCTCTCGTCCTTCGGGACATGTTTATGTCAAGACAGTAAAAGTTCATTGGCTAATGGTGTTCCAGGTACAATGAATACTTTCCAAGGAGACGACAAATGCTCAGGGAGGTAGTGCACCGTTAATGTGTGATTTGAAAAAATCGCAAAAGACAAAAGCCGGAGAGCCGTTGGACAAGACCAATAGATTTCTGAGCATGTAGCACAGGAGATTGGGTGAGATTGAAGGATCTATCAGCAGAGGGCAAAAGTCTCGAAGAAAGAAGAATTGATGAAGGTAGTGAGAGGTCGAAGGGCGGGGTGTCTTCTTTCATAGCTATCCCGTGACTTATGGAAGTGGCTTTTGTACAGGAACGATAGCGAATATCGAAGTTCGATAAAGGAAATAAAGCCTCAAGGACCTTTCATCTACCGACATAAGCAATCGGAAGTCCGAATAGAAAGCCATTCAGCGTCAACGACGGTACCTAGATAGTAAACGAAAGAAACCACCCCTCCCCTTCCCCTCTCTGCCGCCACTCCCCAGTGAGAAAAGAGAACACGAAGGAGACGTCATATTGATTCTAAGAAAATTTAAACTCCCATCTCACTCGCTCCATCTCGCTCACTGGTGTCTCCGGAGCCAATGTAAACACACATGTAGGTTGAAAATATTTATGCAGATGCACGCTCTATAAAAATGCATTCGAATGCATTTTAATGCAGCTCGATGCGCATCAATCGAACGTCATTGCGTGTGGAGCTTATGGTGCTGAGAAAATTTATGGGAATGTTCGAGAATTGAATGAATGGAGAGTCGTGAATTACACATTTACTTCAGGAAAGCTTGAAAATTGTCTCATCTCGATAATCCTTGTTTTCAGGCTCGTTTTTGTCCGTACACATACGCGAATAATTCGAAATCTCATAATGGCAGAGCGTACGCTGCTTATCCTCTCCTTCCAGTTACCGTGTTTTACAATTACGATAGTTTTATGAGTTGAAGCCCCGGGCGGATTTCCGCCAACTTGTGATTACGCAAGTTTCTGGTTTACGAGTATACGGATTGCCGAGCTATCCACGACGATTCTCTCCTTTTATGGACTCGCGTGTGCCTCAAATTCCTCCGGAACATTACCCTAGATCTTGGAATCCTGCTGCTGTTCTCTTCGTCCGCTACCGAGAGATTTCACCCCTTTCGCGGTCCATCTATCATTATTTACTCTCTAAGTGAGCAATCCTTAACCATTATGACCTTCAACGACACATTATTCCAATTTGTTCTCAAATATTCCGGAATTTAGCAAAACATTTCCGAAAACACTCGAAAAACGTCGAGTAGATGGAAGGAAATCAAACGCTTACATTTTTGTGATTACACTGAGAAAAAAAAATCGTTGATCGAAACAAATTTTGTTTCGATTAACAAAAAAATTTTGTTCGATACGGGCNTCTCTTCGTCCGCTACCGAGAGATTTCACCCCTTTCGCGGTCCATCTATCATTATTTACTCTCTAAGTGAGCAATCCTTAACCATTATGACCTTCAACGACACATTATTCCAATTTGTTCTCAAATATTCCGGAATTTAGCAAAACATTTCCGAAAACACTCGAAAAACGTCGAGTAGATGGAAGGAAATCAAACGCTTACATTTTTGTGATTATTAACTTTGGCTACAATGTTAATTTGCATTTTCACATTTTTCAGTTCGCGCCTTCCCGAATATTTAAAGAAATTTCGTAGGAAAACATTTATCTGAGAAAAACAAATGGAATTATGAAAATATTATCCCCAACGAGCATGCGAGGCTGGCGCGTGTGCGATAAAGCAGACGATACCGGATGTTCGCAACGCGAGGTAGAGCGAGAAGTGAAGCAAAAAAGCAGGATTGTTAACGAACCTCTGTGTAGCATAATGAGGTGTGATACGAGAAGGTGCGGTGGAGGAAAAGCTCTGGAGGACTGCTTCAGACACCCCAACGCAGACGTCTGCTGGGGGGAATAGAAGGTTTGACTTGTGCACACGATGCTTGCATATGCAGCATATGTGTAAGGGGAGGAAGACAGAAAGACTGCAGGGGCGCCAGAGGAAAACGACGAGAATGCGCATTCCTCTTGTTCGTCTTCGTTACGAAGAGTCTTCGGCTCCTCGGGAGGATCGTTGTGAAAATCGAGCTGCAGAGACAAAGGAGTAAATATGAACCTTCCGAATTCGTGTATTTTTCGAGTGTGCAAAATTTTTTTTAAAAATGATCGTACAGCCCGCAGCCTACGAGACAACGTCAAGCTGAAGGAACATTAAGTAAGGAAAATCATGAGGAAATCGTAATGTGCATAAAAGTATTCTCAAAAAATAGTCTCGACATTTTTTTTTGCACGCTAAATGACTTGGCTTCAGTTTTCATATCGCAAACCACGGAAACACGCAAAAGTAGATGTAGCGGTGTTTCGCGGAAGCGTCCATGTGAAAGTGCGTGTGTCAGACGACGCGAAACATACACACAATGACTGAGACACCTCCCGCAGCAGCGTTCATCCATCCATGGAGCTCGCGGTGATCGATCGCTTTTCGATAACATTGAACCTCTCATTCCTCCTTCCCTCTTCTTCCTCACACTTCCTGATGCGCGTCTGGTGCATGTATAATCGTAACATTGACGCTTTCGTCGTACGCACAGAGTTAAATGTACCAGACGAGGGAAAGCCTGAGAGACAGCGAGCCGAGAGGGAGAAACGAGAAACATTCTCTTCAATGGCGAAGCAACGCGATGATACGTCGCTTCCATGCATTCGCATCCGCGTGAAGCAAAAGTTTAACATACGCAATCGTATTATTCACACATCCATGGATACAAATTAAGAGTCGGGACGGAAAACAAGCGCATCATTATAAATCGAAGAGTTTCTGCAAGCCACGTGTGTGTTGCATGGAATCTTTTCACGCGGAACGATCGTGTCGATATATCGAAAAATGTATAAAAAATATAGTCTAATCGGGAAATAAATCGTTGGCGATGGCAAACTGCTCGTAAAACGCACTCGAGATGAGAGCACCAAAGCGAACGAGATCGAACGAGAGAGATGTTCTTTATTGCAAATCTGTTGCTTTTACGATCGCAGCGAATAATTGAGAAGATTTGGAACGAACGGGAAAGACCATCGCGACGATGATGCTGAAGTTTGCAACGTTTTTTAGCAACGAAATTGAATTGAAAANTTTGGAACGAACGGGAAAGACCATCGCGACGGAGAATCCGTCGTTACTTTGTCACCGATAAATATCGATTGGGTAGAACCAAAAGCCTTGCAAACGGATGGAGAAAAAGAGGGAGCGAGAGAAAAATAATACGTGGTCAGAACCGAGAAGGACGCGCGAGTTTCGGGGTCGCCAGGAAATAGCGTATGGACCATACAAACTGCTGATTGGTTAGCATCGCTCCGCAGGCTCCTAAAATCTGCCTTAGTGTGCCCTAAAGCCAAGCTCGTTCCTCTCGCTCCCGTAAACGTCCACGATCATTCGAGAGCGATGGTGCAACTCGTAATTGCTCTTCACATTTACCTACATTCCATTCTGTTCGTTTCTCTTCTCTTTTCCTGTCCGTCTCTGCACGAACAGGAACATCTCTGTGTCAGACGCGTTCGCCCAGCTTATGTTCTTTCATTTTTTTTCTACCCGCATACGGACATATCGATGGCAGACACACACACCACAAACATCGATCTCTGTATCGACGTACAAACACATAACCTTCGAAATTCAGTGCCCGCACCAAAATGCTCGGACGATCTCGTTGAAATAGGCAAAAACAAAAAAACAATTCGACAGAATCGCGCTTCGTTTTTATTTTTAATTAACCTTCCTCTCGCTTTTCTGGCTCGCGTCCACCGACATGAAAAAAATAAAAGCAAAGACAACGAAAAGACAAATTGATATACAGGCTGGAGTGGAAACGTTTTTCATTCATTCCCCACCCGACTTCCGCTATATTGATCTTTCATTCTTTTTACTCCTAACTGTAAAGTTCTCATTATCATTATAAACCGAAGGGCAGCAGATTTTAGCGATCGTTGTTCGTTTTCACGAGTTTTGCTACGTGTCCAGAATGGTCAAAACAAAATCAGAGCACTTGGATTTCGATAATAAAAATAATTCCGAGACATGAGCATCGCTGTCGCGTTCTAATTAAGATTTTCGTAATGAGGTCGAAAAAATTGGATGGGAACTATTGAAAAGCGAATGAAATAAATTACACGCGTCGGTTAGCGATGCTTGCCGAGCGGAAACCGAAAAAACGACTCTTGGGAAAGAAAAATGAATTTGGGTTCCACGTCACATGTTCGGCGGTCGTTGAACTGTCGCGCGAATACTGCGAGGTAATTGGCAGATGGCAGAACAATCTAATCACGTTACTTTTTCGCTGCGTTCGCGGTAAAAAGTGACCTCTGCGCAAGTTTAGTTCTGATTTTAAAAAATAAAGATTTTCTGAGGATCGAAAAAAGGGGAAAAGTAAATTCTGCGGAAGATTTCCGAAGCCGACGTTCTGCGCGTATATATTTCAAGGCTCGATATAGCTAATTCTTGCTCTGGCGTTGTGCTTCCTTTGTGGGTTTCTTTTCGCCTTCTAGTTGCGCGTCCATCTGTGCTCGCCTATATCTCTTTCCTATCTCTCGGTATAGCGTGCGCCAGTGGGCTAAGCCATCCGCATGCACATGTGAGCCGACTATTCCTTTTCCTTTGTGAAAAGCAAAGTGCACGAGCGTAAATGCGCTTCTCTCTTTCTCACTCTCCTATCTTTTCCTCATTCGTTTCTCGAAGCCCACGCCCCGGTCACCGCGAGAAGGAATGATAGCCGGGGGTAGATCCGGGTCGCGCGTAAATTTCCGGAATCTTGGGCGGATTTATAGCCTCGCCAAATATAGGTTGTGCTTGCCGGAAGGATTTAAACCCAGACCTTGCTTATATCGCACTTATACTCTTGCTGCTTGTACAAATGGTAAATCCATACACGTTGGGGCCACCATATAGTGTATTCTGACACCCTGAACTGTATGCTGGTGCCCTGACGACCTACTTTCATCTCTTTACTATCGTGTGAGCAACCACCGAATGCAAATCTTGAACAAAACGTCGAAAACAGCAAAATAGATTTGCAAAAATGAAACTTTTCCGAAAAACCAAATGCGAGACTCTTTTCTGTCAAGAAATTGCCCTCAAACGTCAGATATTATTGTAAAAGTCTCTTAAAGTTTAGAGGATCGTTCAAGAAGTGTAATCAACCCGCCAGCTCACAAGAATGCAAAGAAGCGCGAGTAAGATTTGAGCGATAGCTAAGTGAACGTTTGATACAACGTTGGACACAAATATTAACTCAAGATCCCGCTGGGAAGTACTTGGTTTGAAATGGTGTGCATACAATGTTTTTCCAAGTCTTGGGAAGTGGAAGCAGGTCGGAAATGCTGCTGCTCGCTTTTGCTGGAGAACAATGGTCGTTCAGGGCGTGAGAATCAGAGAAAACTAAAGTGAGGAGATGGTAGAGTAAGAGGGATGAAAGTGTTGCTTCTCGCGGAGAGACACCGCGCCTCTCACGAGCAATGCGATGAGTGCGAAGAGAAAGTACGAGAGCAAGACGGAGCTTTTGCTGGTGAGACCTGTGCCAGCTGGCCTGCGGCTCCGGATTTGTTAGGCAAACACCATCAACGGCGTTGCAATAACAAATCGACGCTTGTTGGAGCCCTTTTACCTGGTCCTTTTCCATCATTCGTATAACGTCTTATATGCAAGCACAGTTCACGACTCTCGACTCGCCATCTCACCAGAATAAAAATAAGAGCAAACGTCCTTTTTTCCATTACCGAGTACCTCACCATCTTTTAACCCACACGTTCCAACACAATTTACATCCACTTCCTCGTAATCGATGTTTTCATCGTATTCTCAAGAGTATTGTATACAATCTGTTTGATTAAGTGCATCCAATTTTTCAGCCAGAGACTCAATGGAGATGAGAGCGAATGATAAACAGTCTCGGTGAGTTAAGGCACGTTCGAGATGTAATGACCTAGTTTTCACTTCAAACGAGCTCCATTAACCTTCGGAATATTCTTTTAAGTGATGGGTAATTAATAATAATAAAAAAGTCAAAATCCAAGCTGTGAATACAATAAAAACGGTTGCAAAAAATCGCCACGCACAATTTTGTCAAGATAGGAGCCTGGACAGTGCTTATTAGGAAAATTTCGCTCGTTGCCTTTTCATAGTTTCGGTTTTTATTGTAGAATGTAACTCAAACTGTAACTTTTCAATTTCGAACCATTTCGACATTCGTAACTTTATTCAGCATAGATCGATGCGATTGTCGCGTAAGTCTTGATCTGTCATGTCATTTTTACGTTTCTCCCGAAGGGTCAAACTTGAACGTACAGCAAATTTCGCTACGCCAGGTAAAGAGTTGGAATTTTATGGAATAAACATGGCGGTTAACAGAAAATCATGGGCGCAGTCAATCCACGTATTTTCTCGAAACGTGTGAGAAGGAGGGTCAGAGGGAGACTTTTCTGTATTGCAGAGAAGAAACTCTCTATGAGAATCCATGGAAACACTCTACAATAGCATTTCGACCACATGCCCCACACGCTTTAGCCTCCTGCTCCGAAACTAACTCGGAATACCTTTGCTTTGAGAGATGGAACCAAAAGAACGGTCCAAGATAAATGTAGCTCGAATAACTCCCCTCGACGAGCTACCGATGCGGATAGGGACTAAACGAAGTAGGTGGTGAAAAAAGGATCGCTTGGTCCTCGTCATTGCAGCCCCGCGTGACCTTTAACGGCCTCTCGCCACTCCCAGCAATTTTGGATACGCGCCCCTTTTACTTTTTCTTTTCTCACTACCAACGACAGATTTACTCCGAACGATTTATAAGCTTTCTCGCTCGGACTTGCTTCCCGCAACATCGCGGCCTCTAGAAATCCTCGAGAAGATGAAACGTCACTTGACTCTTTATAGAAATACGTCATTCTGAATACCCCAGACGTTCCAAATATTAGCCCGTAAATATAATCGTATTCTGGGAGAAAATTGAGCCAAGGAGGCCACGATAAAATGCAGTTCTCCTCGGAATTCATGAATTATTCGATCATGGAATAAATAATGCCATTTCCGCATGAAAAACGATGGAAATTATTTTGTTCCAGAAACAAAATGCACCGCAGTCATCGAGTTTCTCATTTTTTGTAAAATTCGAGAAATTGCAAAGACATCGAACGTTTGATTAGCGTTAAAAAAAAAAGAGTGGAAATTATACAAGAAAGTCCGAAGTCGAGAAATCGTCAAAGGTGAGAATATAGCGTGTAGTATTTCTGCTCTCGATCATGAGAAAGTTTATATCTATGTGTAGAAGAAACTCGAGTCACTCGATGATGAGCATACCAATATCCAATTAAATGGGAGATGCTCTACGCCTGGGAATCAGCTTGAGAAGTAAGAAAAGTGCGAAAAAAAATAGTCTTATCCTCTGACGGATGAAAAGAGCATCGTCTGCTATTTTTATCGGCAAGTTTCCAATCGATAATATCGATTTGCAAGGTCTTTCTGTCTCTTCCGGGTTCGTGAAGACGCGAAAGAGTTTCCATCTCTGGCGTTGATTCCCTCAGCAGGCAGAAGCTTTCATTTTTATCTTTTTGCCCGACTATAAAATCGAGAATAATTGAAAAAGTTGGACGGGGACAATTACTCGCGTAGAAAACTCTTGTAGCTGGAATAGGACGGAAGCAGTGCGAGGAGCAATTCCAAGAGAAAACGAGAACGAATAACGAGACGCACCGTTCGAGTTTGCAACGTTAACAGGGCCCGAGAGACGGCAGAAAGAGACAAAAAAAAAGACTAAAAGTCGAGAAATGGTTGATTCTTTCCGGTGCCTGATGTACCTTCTGACACTATGGTGTATAATTACCTTCGTAAAGCTTTCCAAAGTATACGACAGCGATGCTTTGAGGATTTCTCTTCCCTGAATCCCGCAGCCGCTGCAGGTTTCGCCGTATATGCTCCTTGTGCTTTATCAATCAAGCTTACGTTTACGAACATGCATACGAGCATACACGCAGAAAAAAATGGCGAAGCCTCGTAAATCATAAATGTTTTTCATACTGATCGCGCTCTTGACCTTCTCCTTGACGCCCTTTTCGTCGGGTGTTGCATTCGTCTTGCAGTCTGCAAGTTATTCTGTACGATTTAGGGATTTGCAGAAATAAACACCATCAACGTGGATCGTAACAGGAAGCTCGCTGTCCATGGACTTTATCCAGAAATGAGAGACTTTTCGCACACAAAGATTCTCGAAGCGAGAATGTCCGACCATCGAAATACTCAACTTTTTTTCTGTCAATTTCAAAAATGATAAAATGAAACGAAAATCCTTGTTTGGTCGAAAAACGCAGTATCTCGATGAAGGTGTAAAAGAATATCGATTTTTAGAAAATTATAGGCTCGCTGGAATGGAATGGCCGATGCGCACGAAGCGAGGCGAGCAGGGAAGGAAGGGATGCTGTTGGCTCTATAAAGCCATGAACCACATTGGTAGGGCTGTCGGTGACGTTTAACGTAACGCCAATAACTCACCTTCACGAACCGTGCGGAAGTAGGACTATGGTGGCTAACCACGAGACAAGGTCGTCGCCTTCCGTCCAATCGTGCATTCGCCCTTCGGTGTCTTAGTATTGCCCTACAGATCCGTATCAACGTCGAGCTCGCTGCTGTCTTGCTCGTTCCATTTGGTATCGTCGGGATAGCGCGCTTGCCATGGAACTCAAAACGACGATTTGCCATGGGCGGAGTCGCCAGCAATGGCCACACCGGAGGAGGCCAAAAAGCCTCACAGAGATCCGTCTGATGTAGCGATTCTGTAGGAACATCGTCTGGAAAATAGATTTACTAGCCCTACTGGTCTGGCCCTGCTGTGCAAAGCGAGCGATCACGAGCCATTGCAGGCAACGCCCTTACAAGGAGAAACCGAGTTTGCCAAGACATCGACGAGAAATTACAGACTGCTGTGTCTCCCGAGGAAGGAGTAGACTGGTTAGACGTTAATTATCTATACATATACACGTATACACTACCGTTGGGCTTCGAATCGGCAATTACAGACTATGCGGGCACAGAAGCCAGAGCAGGGAGTCAAATGTGTGTTGGTTTACGAGCTACCGAGCTGGATACACGTACATGTTGATATACATATCTGTCTCGTCACTCGCGATGTGCGAATGCATCCACCAAGTCAATAGAAAGTGAAATTGAGCAAAAGAAAGAAAAAAAAAAATTAATCGCGAAATTTACAGTTTTTTCGATTCCCACCGTTTTTCAGAGGGATGGTCGATGAAAATTCCACGCAATGACCGAATCGACCGAATTTTCACAGCTTCTATACTCGAAAAGTGAAAAATCATGATGAATGAATTTTCTCAGGTTTTGTTTCGTAAAAAAAAAAACACATAGCGTCAGAGCCTTCACGCGGTAAGCTTGGCGTAGTTTCGCATTTCCTGCTCTCGGACACGCTCTCGTATGTCCACAGAGAGGGTTATAAAGCAATGAAGGAGCGTGCTTACACTGCAGCAGCATATTGACCTAGACCGGAGCTGAAGTGACCTGACGACAAACCGAGTAAACAAGACGGCGCATCCTCTTGGCGTTGCAACATTCGCCGCCCTTGCCGCGAAGTAACGACGATGAACTATGCCATTCGCAAAAAGGGGAATTCATCTCGTAGTCAGTAAAAGTTTTCACCACTTTCTTCACATTTTTCCAACTAAACTCTGCATGGAAAAATGATGCCGAAACAAAGTCTCAGGCGGGAAGAAATATCTTGAGAAAATGGATGAAAAAAAGTGAGAATAATATGAGCCTGGCACAACTTTGACGCTCTGTTCCATGCTTGGTTGCTCGTGCTAACCTGGTGAGAGGAGAAAGAAAAACGAAGCCAGAGAGGGAAAAGAAAATGAGCGAGAGTAACGCGAAAGACATGAAAAAAAGAAGATTATTGCAAAAGAAAACTCGGTCGTCTAATGTACCGGAAAATATGCATTTAGCGAAAAGCTCGAGAAAGGAAAAGCTTTCAAGTACATTGTGTGTGTCTCTGTATATAAACGAGATTCGCCGCGTCGTCAAGCTTGGGCAGCGTTGTTTATATATAAATGCAGCATTTACTAATGACACAAGAATATACTGCTCAAAGTATTTTCAAGTCCATCTTGGAGAAGTATAGGAAAGCATCATTATACGTGAGGCTTTGGTTCGAACATGTCCAATTTAAAAAAAGATCCAGGCTAAGCAGTGAGCGGGAAAACTAAAATCTACAAAGTTCACTTTTCATTTTTTTTTCTCCACCATTTCTACGATGAAATTTTTGCTTTGACGAAACTCAAAGACTCTCGAGGATGCTCGATACCTAAGATTTCTTTATTGAAACCACTGGCGAGGAAATTTTATCCGCTTCCTTCAATGGTCATACTATTTCACGAAGGATTCGCGCTTCCCTCTTGGAAAGATCTCATGGAAGAAAGAGCTTTCCTTTCCTTCGTGTATACTCTGATTTACCAAGTTTATCTTTATCCGTTCGCTACCGTGCACTGCACAGCACCAACAACAATGGCAAAAATGTGTACGTAAAGATCAGAATAAACAGCAGAATTGTTGTTATCGTTCTGTGTTATCGAGTGCACGGCTTCGCTTTCCTCAACCATCGAACGCCTGGAAAATGTTCGTCCTGAGAACATACAAAGTGGTCGAAAGTTCATTTTCACAACAAGCTGCACGCAGTTTTCTCTTTGGCTGACAATTGCCCAAGTAATAATGTTAGAGCAGCGATTCGTGGAGGTAGATTCACACCCAAGTTGGCTACAGAGCCAGCAAACTCGTTTACCCATCATTCGATGGTTCCTCAACGTCTCGATATGGCGAAAAGGATTACGATGATTTTTTCTTTGATAAATTGTGATTTACTCGTTCCAGAATTTGGAAACACGATTCCGCGGACACCCGGTGGACAATGCAGCGAAAAATGAGCACGTGCACATCTGGAATGGAGCATCGTGCACACAGATTGCCAGCACAACGAGTAACATGCAATCCAAACTCGTATAACTCTCCACAAGCTCTTGGTCTACTCTATCTCGTGGCGTTATGGATATAACGACGTTCGCGGTCTTTATGGTCTACAAATTGTATCTTTACGGTCCCATACACGCGGCCACCAACAATGCTATGACTTATCGAGCAACAGTTTGATATCTGGAGGCAATGCTTTCGCGAGTTCGTGGTTCGATTTTGTTGGCTGTTTCTATCCTTCCAATAGGCCAATCGTATTCGATACATGGACTTTATCGACAATGGTCAATGGAGAAGGACGATTTCAACTTTGATTAATGTGTAAGAACATTCCTAGTCTTTTTTTTCTGGTTCGTCATATCGATGTATTCGACGAAGTACGACGTTGCGTTTTTTTTCTCGATCGGATGTAAAATCGAGGTCATTTGATGAGCTGCTGCCCAGAGCCTTCATGCTCGATTGGAAAAAAGCTTCCTCCGACCTACAACGCTTTGAAGTTAAACGACGAACTTCCTACGATCCTTGGACCCAATTCCCAGTAAATACGTTTCATAAAAGTCGATACTTTTGATTATTTTCTGTTCGAATTGTTCGCTCCGCTACGAACGTTCACAATGCTTTTGATCGAAATTTACAAGAATCAAAAATGTGGCTTCGTGTTGATAGTGAAGCAACGTTTCGTTTTCGTTTCGTACCAATTGTAAAAATGTTAGGAGACGTGATAAAAAAATCGAAAGAAAACAACCAACTGGAAGAGAGGAAGGAAGCAAAGAGACGGAGGACAAGGGCAAAGGGCAAATGGATGTTGAAAAGCGTGCTACCTGAGAGGCTTGAAGAGAGAAGTGGAGAAAAAAAAAGCACAAAAAAATGTGCTCGAATTCTTGAGCGAACGAGGCACACAGCCCGGAGCCAGAGAGCAAGGAGAAAAGAGTTTCATGACCTCCGGAGCTTTTGTGGTGACCCAGATATCACGCTTTGGTATATGCACCACCAAAAACTATTGCACACACCACGTTCAACGTTATAGAAGAGTAACCAGAGAGAAAGAGAAAAAAGAGTGGAAACACTATTTTCTGCACTTGCTACGAAAACGTAATACTCCACGGTATCAACGGCGGCTGCATCCCTCTTTATTCTTTTCTTTTATGCTTGCTCCTGTGGAATAACGAACACGAGTGCAGAATTATATACAGATAAATATTTCTCAAAATGACCGAGCACACGTTTTTGTTTTTCTGCTTACACATTTCTCATGAGTCGTTGAATAAACGTAAAAAACGAAATTTATGGACATGGAGGAAACAAAAAAAATTCAATAAATGTTCCGCAGCTGTCAATTTCTGGGTTACCTCGTTTTTTGTTTTGCTCACTTTTTTTGTCATAAGGAGAGCCACGTTTCAATTTTCTGCACGAATGACAACGAATTACGTTCGCGATTAACGGAATTTCATGCCGAGGGAGAAAGAGAAAATTAAAGGAGGTTATGCGATCGAATCGGTTAAATAGGCTCAATGGGTCATTGGTAAAATGGGGATTGGCGTATATTCGAGAGAGACGAATGGCAAAGGTTAATACCTGCGACAGCAGGAAGGGAGCACACGAGAGCAATAGGGCATAAAGCTCAAGGGATCGAAGGTGGTGTAATCCTATCGATATATTACACATACACACACGCACATATTTATGTTGGTCCAGATAGAAGGGACAAAGTGATAAGAATCAAAGAATTGGGCAAATCTGCGAAAAGCAGGCGTGAAAAAAGAGAAAATCCCTCGAGGGTGAGCAAATGTCTTCAAAAATTTACGTGGTGTTCCAAATGTCAGAAAAGAATGCAATAGAAACGTAAAATGCGCGTAGATCGCGTTAAACTCAAGAGAAAAGTTGTCAGGATTCGATTTTCGTAATATATTGTTTATAACATTTTAACAAATCAGCAACAATTGCTGTTCGATCCAAAACTCAACTTCTGCGACAATTCTGCCTGTGGAAACAGCTGATGACCCAGAGTCGAAGGCTCGTCTGACCAATATCGTCATACTCTACTTTCGACCTGCTCCCCTTGCAAATCCAGAGATACGATCGGACCCTCTGGCTTTCCAAAGTTCGTATAATGTCACTTGACAAGCTATCTTTTTCATCATAACTTTTCCTTCATCCCAAAGGAACGTATTTAAGTTTTCACTTATCATACAAAACAGAAAATAATACAAAAAGGAATTATTTTGTTTTCGGCATTTTACGAAAATATTTAAATAACTTACGAGCTCAAGGGAGCACGAGATTTGCCAAAATGTGTCACTGAACGGTAACGATCGTTTTTCCTGAACATTTTCCTACACAATTGCATAAAATTTCAATGGATTTCGTTAGCACGAAATGGTGGGAAATCATGCGTTTCCGGTGGATCAATACAGGCATGAGACACGAAAATATATATCTACAGATGCTGCCCGACTAAGAACTTTCCATATGCAGTGTTGACAGCTGCTAGCCTTCTGAAACTTTCATGAGCTTCGCTCTTCTTCTCTCTCTCTCTCTCTCTTTTTATCTTCCACATTCTCGTCTACTGCTCGTTTTATTCGCGCAGCTTGTTTTGCATTTTTACGACACTGGGCCAAATCTTTATAAATCTTTCGTACGATCATCGTTTCCGTGCATCTTCGATGTCCACATGCTTATCATTGGAAAACTCGTACAAAATGTAAACTTTGATGAAAATGGAATAAAATCGGTTGTGCACGGATTTTTGTTTCGCGCAAAAGTCTCAGAAGATTGCTGGTAAGGAAATTTTCCTGAGATCGTCGGAGTGTCTCCGAGTCAATATTCCATCCGAGGAAAGTGTAATGAAAAGTACGAAGAGAGCTAACTTGACTTCGTGCTCTCTCTCGCTCGCTTCCTTTCATTCTCCCATTGATGCCTCGTTCCTTCCTGTCCTGCTGAGTTTTTTTTTACAGATATTTCAGTTTCATTTTTGTAGTCTTGAGAGCTTTGTTATTTCAGAGGCCGTGGCAATCGGAAATCTGGAGCGTTTCAAGCCTCTCTTGAATCGTTGAAAACCTTTCTACAGTTCGACTATCCATCTATCCGCTACTACCTTTGCCATTGTGTACACCCTGCACTTACTCACCATTCGCTTTCGAGCGAGCTTTCTCATCCTCTTGGCATCGCAAATAGAGAAGTAGAATCGGCCTCGATGCTCAAACACACACACATACACAAACACAAACACACGTAAGGGCCCAGAGACATATACAGATTCTAAACCAACTCTCTGTCTCTCTCTCTCTCTTTTTGGTCCTACTCGAGAGCTTTCTGTATATACATAGACCAGTGTCTTCGGCAAATCGACCGATTCGTTTCCCCATCATCCCCAGCCAAAAAGCTCGTCCGGGCCGCCTTATTTGTACCCACTCAACACTCCACGGCTATTTCTTATGCCACCAGTCTTTATGCCACCCGAAGACACACTGTCGATGCGTGTTCGGGTCCCAGAAATTCGTAACTGTCGCGTATCGAAAAATATGGATCGGCGAGACTTTAATGAAGAAAAATTGTGTTCATATCAACAGTTGATGATCAACTGGCTGCTACGATTGTCGCGCAGTCGGTGTCGTAACGACTGAAATGGATTATAAGGTGAATAACAATTTTAGAAATGTCGATCCAATAACGGAATATCGAGTTCGCGAACCGGCTCCTGGAGAAATAAGATACGATGATCGAACGATCAAATATGTATNTTTCTTATGCCACCAGTCTTTATGCCACCCGAAGACACACTGTCGATGCGTGTTCGGGTCCCAGGAATTCGTAACTGTCGCGAATCGAAAAATATGGATCGGCGAGACTTTAATAAAGAAAAATTGTATTCATATCAACAGTTGATGATCAACTGGCTGCTGCGATTGTCGCGCAGTCGGTGTCGTAACGACTGAAATGGATTATAAGGTGAATAACAATTTCAGAAATGTCGATCCAATAACGGAATATCGAGTTCGCGAACCGGCTCCTGGAGAAATAAGATACGATGATCGAACGATCAAATATGTATGACAGAATATTCCCTTGAATAATTCTCGGCAATTCTGCAGTGTTGCTATATAAATATGGAAACTTTGTAGGAGCGAGAAAAAAAGTGAAATTCTAGTTTCCATAGGAGGTAAAACTGGCGTGAAAGAGTTCGAGACGATATATTTTTGGGAATTTTACGATTTTCTTGGCGTTATGTGCGTGGCACTCAAGAAGCACGAGGAGAGAATCACTCTTGGCTATATAAGGCAGTTTCTGTGTATTCGCGGAATATATATCGATACTTTCGGCGCTATATCTTTTACTGTATTGCTTGATCTATATCGTTCAATCGTTTTCTACTGGCTACGTACAATCACGCTCGAATTTTCTTTCGCATATTCACAGACACGTACGGGGGATCCTTTTCTCTTCTGCCTCGAACCATCGCAACCAAAAGTTCCTTTTCCATCCTTTGCCAATCTCTATTGCACCCAAAAGTCTTCTTTCGTCGTCGTATAATATAAATTTTTTTGTAGAATAACTTTTTTTTGCATTCTAATTTTCAACCTTTTTTTTTACTTTTTTTCACGCAATTTTCGAGATTCTTAGGTGCCTTCCTGCCTCAATTACTCGATTCTTAGTATTTCGTATCTTCCATTTGTAGAGACTGAAAGAAAAGAAACGAAAAGCCCATATTTTTGCCTCCCTTTCGCTTTTTGATTCCCTTAATAATTATTCCTCTTCTCGCTGCTCCTGCCGCTCTTTCTACCTCATCTTAGAAAACTTTTCATCTCTTTTTCCCGCGTGAAAATGAGAAATTGGATCATGTGCCAGGATCCTCCCGCTTGGAGCGCGCGATCTCGTGGACTACGGCGAATGAAATCTGTCCCTTGCATAAGCCAGAATCTCTTATCGACGAGAATGTACGATACGGTAGAATAAAAAATGGAAAAAAAATAATTAAAAAAAAACAAGTGAAACGCTGACGTCGACAGACTAATCGGATTATTTTTTCGTCTATCCACCATATTGGCGTAAAAGATCCTTAGGAAAAACTTTTCGTCAACCCACAGTCCTTCACCCTCGATCGCAATCAACTCTAGAGTCCCCGACGACGTTCATTTTGCTAATTGACAAGCTTTATCATGCATTACGACAAAACTAATCGATTAAATTTGACCCACCGACTCCACTGGTCGGTATGATGTGGAAATTGTTGCATAAACAACGACAGAACTTCGTGGAGGACGAATATTTCGAAAGAGATTGCAATAAAAAGTTGTCAAACTTCGGCGACGAACTCAGGTAGAAAGAAAATGAGAGGAGAGGAAACCGGAAAGAGGGAGTCTTCGTATAATATCTGGAGAGTTTCATACTCTCATTCCAAACACGACTCACGCTCCAGGGATGATCCTTGCCAGGGCGAGAAAAAAAAACAAGATTCGAGGATTTGGTGAGAGGGAAACGTACTTATGGATCTATAGACACACATACATTAGCCCTGAGACACGAAATTACAAGCTCGCGTATAGATATACGTGTACTGTGTGAGATAACACATTTATACGTGTAGTTTTCTCTTGTGAGAATGGTCGTGATATATTTTCATCGATCGTTATCAAGAAAAAGGGCGTAAAGTATCGACACGATACTTCGATGGGACATGCCTCTCGCGTCCTTTTGTCCAGGACGAAACAGAGGACAGAGGAAACACGTGGAAGTTAAGCCCGGAGGATACACGAGAGAAAGTCGAGCATTCGTAATCTCGATGACGCGATAATGCTGACCACCCTGCCAGCCGAAACAATTTATAAGTCCTATCTCGACAGGTTACTCTAAATTATGAAGCTTTTTATTATACGACTACTCTGTCTTGCTTCCTCCTCCTCCTTCCCATGTAAAATACACGTTTCCGTAGATACACGTACGACACTTGAATATCTATGTTTACGTCGTATGCATTACCGTATCGTATACGCGATTGGCGTGACATCGAAAGGAATGAATTGAATGAATAACTGCGTCCTGGCTCGTTCGTTACAAAGTCGGAAAATTATGATAAACTGTTTGGACGCCTACATTTTTATGATTACGACTCATTCTTCGTGAAGGTGAATGACGAAGAATGGATTGTGGCAATTTAAAATAATAATTGGACGCCTTGCCAATTACTCAACGATAAAAATTAATACGAAAACCAATAATTTGGTCACGCTATTTCGTTATTTTTTTAAATTTTTTTACAAATTGCTATTTGATTAATTTGACAGTGCAACGTCATCGATTTTATTGACATTGACAACTCGTATCAGGAACTGGGTGTCCAGAAACTAAAAATCCAAGGATTCCAGTGCATAGCATGATTTTCATTACGCCTCCAATGTTTCTCAGTATGTCGGTATAGCTACACTGTACGCAGCTGAACTAATTAATTCTGTCTCGTTAGTCCCGAATTAGCTGGTTCACACAGACTCATGCTACTCACTATGCCAACCGTTGCAAACGATCGTCGCTACGTTATTCGAACGGTAATTATTATCAGTGGGAAAAGATATTGTTTGAAATATCAGGGAAATTTAGTTCTACGCCCCATTGTTATGAAAAACGTATATGAATTCGATGTGCTTGTCAATGAATTGAGGCTCGATCATTAAGGGGAATTATCCTTGCACAAACATACACAGAGTGAGTTATAATTTTATGAAATTATTCGACTATTCATTCAGGTTTATACAATGCGTATAACATTACTATAAATGCATATCTGCAAATGGATGGAAAATAAACTATGGTGGAGTACTTACACGCGATATTACCTACACGAGCTGCTTATTCATGTTGCTGGCAGGCTGTGCTTTATTGCCCTCACTTCGTGGTACTACTGTGCCATCTATTATATACTTTCAACACCGTAAACGCGCACCATATATTTTCCGTTTATTCGTACGATGTCTGTGCGAATGCAATTTGATGACTTTTCAGGTCATTTAGTACTTGCTAACGAATTTCTCGATCTAATGGTTTCGAAAATGTGAATGTTCGTTTTTCATTTTGTCTAAATTCGGTACCACGACGACGTCGACTATCCAGGGATAATTTTTTGAATCAGTATTTTTTTTTCAGCATCGATGGTCCTGCTAAATCTGTTGGAAACGAGAAACCAATGTTGTTTGTGGAAATGGGATCTTTCGAGAATCTATTCTGCGTCTCAGTGCGTCAATAACCCTGCGAAATGCTTTTGCTACTCGAATCCTTTGAAACCAGAGAAGCCTGAGATCCAGTAGCAATGTACACTATGGAAACGATAGAATTCTCCAAAGAGGGAGAGAGAGAGAGTTTTGGGCTAAAAATTTAAAAATCTGGTTGTTTATTGATCGTGACCTCGTTTTCTCAACGAGCCTAGTCATGCATATAGAAAAAATGTCAGCCCCAATGACCCAGACACCATAACATTTCCTCGTTAAATGTATATTCGAATATTCTTTAAAAAAATGAAAAACTTTTCAAAGAGCTTAGCTCACACGTGATTGAATGGATTAGCTTTTTAATCTTTTGCTTACCCTGTAGATCCTCGGACGATAAACAACTCGTTAATCCTCCAGAGTAATAATAGAGAACTCGAAAAATTGCTGTCAATCACTCCCGATTCTCAAACGACAATATCTCCGAGTCACCAGAATCGTTGAAACAGAAAAACGAAAAGAAAAACTAAAAGCCGGAAGATGTAAACACAAACACCGAATAGCACGAGGCGTCACGATCTACGACCCGGAATCTGGTTCTGTATTAATGAATCCGCAAATAGATTTGCACTTGTTACGTCGTTCTCGAAAAGCGATTAGTCGTGAAGCCTGGAATTTATGAATGAGTCATTCGATCATGAGGCTTCGTTATCGATTGATCATTAATTATGTTTCGAACATTGCCCTTGGCGGAGAATAATAAGACGCGGAGAAAATGTTACGTGAACACAGGAAAATACGAGAGCATCTCCATCGCTTGAGAAAAGCAGCGACTATCGATATTTTTCGAGGGAAAAAAGGACCCGACCTTCCGCTGATTTTACCACGTGTGACAAACTCGTAGCACGATCTATTTTCGTTACGAATAATGCACGAGACTGCCGCGAGGTGATACCAAACATCCGCACGCCTTCTGGCGACTGGAAGCAGAGAACGAGCCACCCTGCAGCTATGGAAAAGCCAAAAGGTACAACGGGTGCGCATGCGATGTAAACGGGGCTTAAAAAACTTTTTCACCACCAAGTCTGGAGTCGTCCTTCTGACGATTGGAAACTTCACCTCTATTGACAAGGAATCTTTTAAAAAAGGAGTGTCACCCTCACATTTTTACCAAGTTCCCTGGTGAGGGGAGTTTTGTTTGGAGAATTCGTCGTACGTTCGAAAAACGCATATTTTCAATACTCAAAGTCAACAAATTAAAATCGACGAACAACAAACGTTTGGAAAAAAATTTTAAAAGGCCTCCCAGTTACATATTTTCTAAAATAATTGTTTGTTACGCAGAGTTCGGACATCGTCCGCAATTTCGTTCACTATTTAGTGGAAAAACCCATACAGAAAGAAAAATGTGGTTATATATCTGTAATCTTGCCGTACGACTGTGCAACGTCAGGCCGTTATTTCCCAGCCGTTTTATTGTCGTTTTACAACCCTGAGCTTGGTGGATGCGCCCAGCGAAATTCACCTGAGCGCAGCGGGTGGCAAAAAGAAATATCACCGTCGTCGCCAATGACGTTTATAACACACGGTTTGGAAGTAAAAGACTCCGCACAGTGGCACCGACGACGGTATAAAACTGAAATAATTTTGGCGAGCGAGAGATGCGGATACGTGTGTGTTATCAAATATATTACAAGGCATCAAGACGGAATGTTCCCACCGGTGGCCAAATCCTCGTGCTGCAATGAAACGGAACGGAATCGGGTTGTACCACCTGCCCGAGCAAACCCCGCACGAACCAATCGACGATCAATACGGCGCTGTCATTCCTACGGAATAAACAGCTTCGAAATTCATCTATGAATCCACGAAATATTCAAACACGCCCTGGCTAATCGTCTGGAAAGTATTCCTCGAGAAATTTTCAATGTTAAATGGTCAATGGCCATTACGAGTCATTTATTCATTCACATCTAGAAATACGGAGAGCCTCCAACGAGACCGACCCATCGAGTAGGCAGATAAGCTCAGATAACGAAGCTCCCGATGTGAAGCACTCAATCGAGAGCTACCAAAGTGCTTCGAGACATTTGCAAAGACACAGCATCACGAATAGCTAAACCGGCCCAAAGGCGACGGTGCCAATTGAACAAACGCCACGAATCACTATCCCAGCGATGACAAACACGCTCTTCCATGATTCGCCGAAGCAAACACAATGCTTCATTGTATATTCAAAAGTTTATCTCGATTGAGGAACGTCTGAGTCGGGATTTGTTCCGATGGTCAAGAAAGAGATGAGAATGCAATTGGCGTTTGTATAAACGCGTTTGCGTGGCCTTGTTACCGACCAGATTGATCACGCTGGTAAAGTCATTGGCAAGGTGAACGCGTTAACCGAATTACGATTACGGGAGCAACGGTAGCGCCAGTTCGGAGTCCTAGAGTTTACTGAAGATGGACGCAGACGGTATACAGGCCAGCGTTGTATCTCGATAAGTAGTTGAGAATCATAAAGGCGAATGTCTCATGGCAATGCATCCAACAGACTTTCAAGATACGCCCGTCAACCACGGACCCTCGGTATATCTGTACGTTTGCGTTGATTTTGTAGGTAACAAGAGGGAGAGAGATCTTCATTGAATTACAACTTAGGCATATCCCAACGCTCTCGGTACAACGCTGGCTTTACGACGCTTCTCGGATTAGCATGCAAATTCACTACATTGAATTTCATAGTTTCGACAGCTGTGGTGAGGCAGGGAAGGAGAAGGATCTGGAGCACAGAATCCAACCCCAAATGAGGGCGTTCGGAACTATCTCACAATCTCTCTCTCTCCCACTCTCTCTCCACGTATGTCCGACGTTCCTGCTCTCTTCCTCCCTCTCTCCTACCTATGAAGTCTTTGTCCTGTGCATTCGATATATACAAACTGCACTTAAACAGTTGCATTTACAAGGAAGGCCAAGATAAAGTGGAGTACCAAAAAAAATGCGTTTAAAATTGATTGAAAAACTTGGTTCCGGTTCGTCGATCCTCGACCAACCTTCACACTGAATTTCGCACTCTCGGTGGATTTTTCGTAAGCTCTTTACATTTTTCCCTGGGAATAAGGCTAAAAAGCTGAGCAAAAGAAATTATGCTTGCAATATGAACTTCGTCGTTTTCTGTGATGAAGTATAAAAAGTGCAGAAATATTTCCTCGGGTACTCCGCTTTGCTCCGTCTTCCCGGTATGTAGATTCGTGCACATACATCGAAGAGAGTATTCCTCGCTCCACTACCCAGCGTTTGCGAAGCTTCGCAAATTGAATGACACGTTTCTCCAACGAGGTAAACCCCATGAAACTCTGTGGACCTTGGTCAAAGTGCACCCCTTCAATATTCATTAAAATAATTGCGATTACTCCATAATTCGACAAATTGCATTCTCGCAACGTGACATCTCCTTCGTGGATCTCAATACAACGTGCTAATGAAGGTTTTTCGATATATTTGGCCCAAGGAGAGTGTAGTACAGACTGAATATACGAGATTCTGAGTATTTTTGGAAAATTATAAGCCAGGACAACAGTCAACTCAATTTGTTTAAAAAATACAAAACGCAGTGACGCTTCAAAACCAAAATAAAAGGAATAATCGATTTTTTGGTAATTTTGCAAATAAACGCAATTAAAAATGTTTTTTAGGAAGAGTACTGCAAGAGCTCTGTTCCCTTTTATTGTGCATATCGTTAAAGGGGGGAAACGCACTCCACGAAAATGCAACGGCACGATGACAGGGCTGGACTCCCTCACGCGCCGAATGTAAACAGCGCAAACGAGAGAACGTTATATGCTCAGAAATCGAGACTTTTTGCACCAGCGATTTGGTAAAACCTCGTCACGTTTTGGCTGCTCGACCGAGAAAGAAGCCGAGAGGGAGAGAAAACAAACAAGGGAGAGGGAAAGAGATCACTGCGGATATGACTACATGCTCCACATCCTACCGTGTGGGTGTAATCTTTAGCGCGAGAGCGTGTCGCGAAACGAGCTCCGGATTACCAGATTTTTCGTCAGCGCACGACTCACTCGTATAGATTCGGGCGATGTCGAACATTACGAAAATAGGACAAGCAAGTGAGAGAGATGAAGTCGTAGAATAAGAAATTCCAATATTTCAATACGAGAGAAAAATGAAAACCACATTTTTCGATCGAATTTCGTAATAACTACGATTCCTTGCGTGTGGAAATTATTTTTAAAAAAGTTTCATTCCAGCTGATGGGTCCATATGAGGCATCAAACACAAAAAAGGCAACCGGAGTTGGAAGTCAAATGAAATTTTCAATCAAACGAAAAAAAGCGAGTGAAAATAAATATTTTAGAGATTTATTCTGCGAGAGAAGTTTCGATCATAAAACGACGAAATTCGTAAAACTAAATTTTCAACCAACGGAGAATTAAATTTTTCATCAATATCGGGTTAATCAAGAATTATAACAAACTAGACAAAAATAAAGAAACTCTCGATGCAATTTCGCAATCAATGTTTCGTTGATCAACGCAGCAAATGGAATTGTCAACTTTTGCGAGTTTCCTCACCCGATAAATTCATCACGGTATGAAAGAAAAAAAAATTGCCTATTTTTCTGTGTCGTTTCAACCGGCGCAATAATTCTGTTACGGCTCTCACTCCTTTTTTTCCGTCGAGCTGCCAGGAGCCAGACATAATCCGCTCAACTCTATGAAATATCGTATTTAGGAACGTAATTCGCAAATTCGAAGCAAAAAGTTTAAACGCGTCTCGCTCAAAAGGGATTATATTTGCAATCGTTTTTCATTTAAAATAAAAATGAAAGTAACTAATCTTTGCAACAAAAAAAAAAGTTTGAAGCAGCAATGAAAAAAGGGAGAAAAAAAATGTCGAAAAAGATTCGATCTCGAGAATCTACTTGATTATAATTTCAATCAGATATTTATATAATAACTACGAAACTGACAAAGCTGGAAAGAAAGCGATGAAGCCCTTATTTTTGGACCGCGGGAAAATCGCTAAACGAATGAATATTCATGACTTTAATGAACTCATTAAGATTGAGGTCATCGATGAGGCAGGAGCCACAGAAAACCATTGAACCTGCTATCTCAATGTCGATTCTAATTTCAGTTCAACTTGGAGGGATGAAAGCTAATAAGAAGGTGGAGAGAGATTAAATTTAAGTTGCTGCGAAACTCAGACAGTGACGTTCTAAATTCGGAACGGGAAGTGATCGAAAATTATAGCTCCGAAGAGCTGTAATTCCGTAGGTTCTTATTCTTATCAAGCCCCCCAATCTATAGTCGTCTGTTCAGTTTGGTTCTTTTTTTTCTATCCTCCCAATCTCTATGTCGTTTTTCTCTTTTACAGCTCCATCGCTATCGAGGGTATCACGAGCTTTGTCGCTCGCATTTCTCTTGCAATCGGTAGAGCTCGTCTTCCTTCTCCAGCGGGAGCTCCTAGACTCGTTTTCTCTGTCAGTATCCACACCCAATTTGAGCGTCGTCTTCGTTTCTCTCTGGGAGAGCGCTGAGTTAAACGGTAGGCTTTGCTCTTCCGGTCTCTTTCTCACTACCCGGTTATCGCTCTGCTTACGAGGACGTGTTCCGAATCTTAATGAAACTGGAAGAGCCAGCGAGAGGCATGAGGGGGCAAGGAAAAGAGAAAGAACGAGATTGTAGGTGCACGAGAAGAGATTGCTAGGTAGGTGACACGACCTGCAGCTTTTCTTCTCCAAACGGCCTTGCCTTATTCGTCTTTCTGGTCCCGGAACCCTCTTCGGGTTTCCTGACTACTCCGTTCATACGTGATTCCGGAAATCGAGAGCCTCCAGATACAGAGTCCTGCAGAAAGGAGGACCAGGAGCGAGAGACAATTTCAGTTGAATCA
Organism: Hyposoter didymator; assembly: GCA_037952995.1. Lineage (NCBI taxonomy): Eukaryota > Metazoa > Arthropoda > Insecta > Hymenoptera > Ichneumonidae > Hyposoter > Hyposoter didymator. The sequence goes on from JBAJMU010000007.1 coordinate 7,831,295, forward strand.
CACGATACACATACGTCTGTACAGATACTCGTCGAAAACGAAAAAGGACTCGGCGATGTAGTGGAAACGGTTTCACGAAGGCCCTTCATATTTCCAGTGCTCGCGGATGCACTGGATACAAAACGAACGTTTGTTTGTCGGTCCACCAGCCATTAATTTCGCTCTGGACAGAGAGTACTACGACGCACGAACGAGACCACGAAAGAATCTGCTATACGGCTTCGCGATGTACTGACTCTGCTTTTCCTCCAGTCACATTCGCTCTCTGTCCTTATTTACGATTCTTTTTCATTCGCATACTCGTCACGAAGTTCTCGCTTGTTCGATTCTTACAATAGAATCGATTATCCGCGTCGCTATTTGTACAATAATTACTTTTCTGCAATCAACTGCTTTTGCCTCCAAAATGAAGAGTAAAAAATTTTCTCTATTACGAAACTCGATCTCGAGATTCGTGGCAGAGAAATCCTCCGTTACTAATTACGAGGTTACGAGGTAATGAACATTTTTTTCATGAGGAATTAAATTTTGTAAACAATCGGAATGCAGAGGCCGGAATACTTGGCAGTCTGCATAAAGGACACGTTCAGACTGTTGCTGATGAAGTACAGAGAGGACACAAATTGGAATACCCGCTGGTTTTGGTGCTGCAATCACGGATGGTCAACGACAACGAGGTTGAAAGAGGGTGAGCGTTGTAATGGTTGAAGGCTTGCGGCAACATAGAGCACCCAATGGTTGTAATGGGTGACTCAGTTCTCTCTTCCATTTAGCTTCAAACGTTAGGTCTACGAGCTGCTCGTACGTGGACGAGAAACACACGATGTTTGTGTTTCAACTTCGCAAGAGAGTTCTGCTTCGACGAGATCGAGGTAACGATGCTAAAAGTTTGAAATGCATTCACGACGCCGAGAACGCGATGGATAGCACAAAATTCTGGTCCATCCTTCGAATTGCCTGCAGTCCTTCGACACAGTAATGATAATTATCAACGAACTGACAATTTCGAGGCGATTGAGACCAATATTTTCGGAATTTTTACTAATTGAATGACGACGTTTGTTTATTTTCGAATCGATCGATCGATGAATCATGAACGATAAAGATTTTCGGTCACTGGCTACGATAAGAAGAGAAACCGGATAATTTTTGCCTGCAATTTTTCGTACACAAGAATCTGCGTACGTGGAACGTTTCGCAAGTTGGATTCATTCTCCCTGTATTGCTTAACAGCCGTATATGTCACCACGAACGTACGAATGGCAATCGGCGACTTTCCCTTCATTCTCTCGTTTACTTCCCAACCAAAAGCCCTAAATAAAACGTTGGAATACGTATTCGAGGTCCGTTTCGCCACAGTCGCCTGGTTCAACACACTCCTCTTGTTTGTCCAAAGCCCCGGCCACTTCGACCACCGTAAACTCGTTCCTCGCGCCCACTCCCTTTTGTTGATTGCCGCGTGTCCTGTTGGTCAGATTGCGGATAGTTTCGTGCGCCGCTAACAGAGATTTCTCATGCCCTCTCTTTCCCTTCATTTTCGCCTCGATTTTTTCGCGAGTTCTCATCTTTTATTTTTTCTCTTCTTTCGCCTTTTCTGAGCCCCTCTAAATCTTCTCGCAGCTGTCTTCTTTTTTGTCTTTTATTTCGCATCTTTTTTGGCTTCTTCGTGCACTTTTTGGCAGTCGTTGCTGTTTTCTGAGACTTCAGCAGCTTCGGTTGTTTCCCCAGAATCGTTGTGCTCAGCTCTTGTTAGTTGTTGAGGAAAAGACGAGTCGCTCGATCTGTTTCTTTAGTTCGAAGGAACAGGAGAAACGAAAGGTGTGCGAATCGTGACCGTTCAGCATTTACTCGGCTGTTTCTGCTGCTGCTGCTCCAACAGGGACGCAGCTCAGCTCTGATCCCTGCGTCACTCTTTCCTCTCATCGCTTGTGTACACGTACCAACACACCACAATCGTACACCGAGTGTTACTCGGCAGGTATGACCAATGGCCTGGGTGGGAGCGTGGGTGGCTTGCAAACGAACAGTGTTTCGGTGATTCTCCGCCTCCAGGCATACCAGCAACTGCAAAATTGGGTCCTCTCTATCGAACGAATACAAGACCACGAGACGCACCTGTGAGCCTCCCTTGTTGGCTGAACAATCGTTCGGAGAGCCAACACTGACGCGATATCGTTCCGAAATGGCGAATAATTCGACATTGTCGTGTCCGAAAATTTCGCATCAGCAATTTTATCAATTATTATTCACAATAATTAAAAAATGTGCAATTTGCCACTGGAAAATCCGAAGAGAAGGGAAGAAAGCGTAGGATTACGAACTATTGACAAAAAAAAATCCAACGTGGCAACGTCAAATTTATAAATGAAAAAAAAAGGCGAGGGAAGCTCATCATGACCGAAAGCAGCAGCAGGGAGAAATGCAGTGGATTTAGGGTTTGAGAAGGCCAAGTTATCTTCTCTGCGTGTATGGCGGGTGGAAGAGACGTGAAGCGATTTAAAGTTTCGGTACTAAAAGAGCCCCGGAGACAGGGAGAGGTTGGTTGAGTTTCTAGAGCTGTGGGAGCGAACAAGCGGACGTCAAGCTTCTCATCGCCCTTCCGTGACGAGCACCGCAGCCGACCACGGCGACGAATTGTGAATATTTCTTGATCTTTCCCTCCCTCTCTGTCTCCCATGGGAGGGTGGATATACGATGGAGCTTCCACGAGGTTTGCCATATAAAAGAAGAAACCAAAATACTCCCTGTCTTTTTCTTCATCCTGCGCGATAACTTCATCCCTCGTAGCAGTCTACGGAGTATTACCATAATATAAGACTCGTCTCCATGTGTCCTTTTCTTTTTTTCCACCTTTCCCTTTTGCCGTGAAACTTACTTGCTCTCTTGCGCCTTATCTGACTCTTTGCAGGAGGAAAAAATTACGGGAGGAGGAGAACAGGAGCTGGGGTTGAATTCTGTGTACAGGGAATTCCGTGCCGAAGCAGATGACCTTGACGTTTTCGATGGAACGAGTTGCTTTGATTTTTATTCGATCTCCAGGCCATTAATTTGAGTGGAAACAAGTTTTTCTACTCTTTGCTTAATTAAGCATTACGCGCGTGATTTTTGGGCCACCCTTTATATGGCGAGATACCGACGGCTCTTACCCAAGGATCTAGCGTATCGATGTAATTATATAACTGTGTTTGTGGCCTGAATAACAGTGTTCATTAATTAAAGGAAATAATGAACACTGGCTCGTGCCGCGTATTGATTATTCGCTTATGCTAATTATCGGGATTGTGGGCTTGTCCGTATTTCCAATGAACGTTTGATAATATTCATTTTGATTATGATTGCACATTGCAAACATCATTTAGCAAAATACATCCGCAAACAATTCGATTCTCATCTTAATTTATCGAGCAACGGTTGGGATTTTTCATTTAATAATAATAATTATTGAAAAATCATTAAATTTTGAAAAAAGCAAAGGTAATCACTGCTGTCTTTAATTTTCGTAACGAGGTTTAAGAATAAACACGTAAACACGCAGCTGGACATCTTTCGTGAGTGAAAAAAGTGACTGATCGATGTAAATTTCCTTCTCATCGCGATAAGACTCGACAAGCTACAAAAGTAGGACGAAAAATGGCTTGAAAAGAGCCTTAGCTACATCTCGTTAATTTATAGACACATATTAAGGCTCGTACAGTATCTATATGGAAAGGACGTGAAAGCTCTTATCTTCCTTATCTTCCTGACGCAACGTGGACTCTGATCCCATCAATCTTACCAACTAAAAGTACGAGTACATGATACCCGAGGCTAATAAGGTGTTATTAATAACATCACACTGTGTAGCTGCGTGTCGGACTATTCTATGGAAATATATATATATCCGTATATTCACCAAACTTCACCGCAACTACTCTCAGGCCTCAGGATGTGGCTCCAAGGGCTTTGCCGACGCTATGCACAACGCTCTTTCTCCTATATACGCATTATTCGCCCCTTTGCAGCGTTTAAGTTATTTCGCACGGGAATATTTGCCTGACCCATTAACCAACCCTCGAACCTTCACCAGCTACCACTCAAGAACGTTCCTCTAATACCCAATTTCCTTTTGCGAAATTTTGTGCAACAAGATCGAGCCCTGGACTTTGGAAGGAAGTTGGCCAACGGAAAAATCTTCTTCTCCTTATATGGATCGGAATTTTTGCATGTGTCAGTGAAAAAGCTCACTCACGATTTGTCAATAAATTTAAAGAAACATTACGAACTACTCAATCTTCGTAAATGATTTTTTTGCAGTAGCTTTTATGCTTTTTAGTCTCCATTATTTTCAAGCTTTCCTCTCGATGATATTTAAAAACTTCAACTTCATGTTTCTCCTTACTGTGCGATCTTTCTACTGGGGAAAAGAGAATAGGAAGCTTTCGTGCATTCTGGGAATGCGTTCCATTCATGAGATTGCATGAATAAATTCCACACGCATCCAACTACCTTTTGTTAAGTCTTTCTCCATCGCCCTCTTCCTGTTCCTCCCTTTCACTCGCGCCAGCATGCAGCTTTGAGATTTTCTAGCAAAATCATTGCAAACGGTGAGGCAAAGTCGCTCCTTGCCACGGAAACGGTCCCTGCATAGCCGTCGTTTGCACAGTCATTTCCTCGACCATTTGCATAAAGTGAAATCGAAAATTCAACGCGCCATCACAGACCTCGAAGAAAACACGAAATTCAATCACTCGAGTGAAAATTAATGTTGAGAAAAAAAAGGGATTTTTTTTTTAAATGAAATGCAATCTTTTTTCCAGTCAATCGTGTTCTTCTTCTCAAGAAAGTTCGATGCAGGTCAGACTCAAAAATAGTGAAGTGATAACTGGAGATTTTTTTTTGTTTTATCCGAAGAAATGTCTTGATAAATTTTATGAATATTCTCCGTTAGGAAACGAGAGACTGACGCGAATCTCGGTCCCATATAAATTGACCAACAGCCTCGAGGGTTTTTTTAAATCAAATAAATTCAATGGGAAAATCAAATTTCATAAATTTCTTTAATTTCTAGAAAAGATTTCTCCAGACTCTTTGGAGATTCCGAAATTTCCTTATCGCTCGTAATTTGTGGAATTTTCTGTTCGAGATTTTGTAATAGTCTTTTTTGGGAAAGTTCTCCGTCAAGGAAAAGGCAGAAGGGTAAGAGGAATGCGGCGATTTTCGCTGTACAAAATGCAGCATGTGTCTAGTAGGTGGAGGGTCGAGCTTTTGCACCGAGCACTCGGTGACCTTAACACACAGCCAGTCCCGTAGCCATTAGAGGAAAGACCAACCCGTGTGCTTCTCACCAACGAGGCTAAGGCTTTTCGTAGCTTTTCTCCCGAGTCATATTTATAGCCTGCTCGTGCTTCTATCTCCTGCATTTCCTCCGCCTTCTTCCGCACACGCCGTGTCAATCCCTCTCGAGTTCTCGATGTATTCACGAGGCGTATATAGCGAATTGTGTACGAGCCAGCCGTTCATTCTTCCGAGGAGGATGTGAAGGAAAAAGCAAGTACCCCGAGGACTTTTCTTCCACGCACGCGGCAATGATAAACGTGAACTTTTGTCCTTCAGGGTCAAAAGATTTATGCAGAGCTCGGACATCTTCTTTTTTCCTTTTAACAGTGACGCAGCTTTTTGTACACGGAGTGATATTTTTAATGGTAATTTATTTTAGGTTTTTATTTTTTTATTTTTATCGTCATTGCCCGCGAGCCCAAGAGGGAAGAACCTCCGAGGATTACCCTCCGGGGGATAATCGTTCGTGAGGGAACGACGCATTCGTCGAGAGTGAGTGGAAAGTGCACAAAACGTTGCCGATACAGCAGATCCTCAGCGAGTATGATCTCACAAATTCCACTCAACTTTCTCTAACAAGAGAATCATATTCGAAAAAGTGTTTTTTTTTTTTCGGTTTTAATGCCAACCCAGAATCCTTGAGAATTTTTAGGAAGCCATTTGCAGGTGGAACTCGCTCGCAGCTATTTCGTTTTTGACTAGGGACCCTCGGAACGAGGATGTGATATTGCGCAGCAAAGCTCCTGCTCTCGGGGAAGGTCGCGGGGGCGTCGTCTGAGTTACCGAGGGTTGGAAGCGCTGTTCCAGGGGGTGAAATACGTACTACGGGATGAACGATGAAAGAGGATCGTGAGCATGGCATTTCTCGCAGGTACTTGGCCATCTATCAATGAAGCTAACAATGAAGATTCGACCGAGCGATTGTTCGTGGTCCTTGGAGAGGACGAGTCAATTGTTTTCAACAACCGACGAATTAGAGTTATGCAAAACGTACTATTTGTATTTGCGAAAAATAAAGGAACAGTGCGAATTTTTCGTAGAATCGACGAATGGAAGATGAAAATAAAATAATCGAGCAAACCAACGAGCGAATATTTTATAACAACCGCGATTAATTGTGAGCCTAGTGACGCTTAATAAATATCGTCGAATGGCCAGCAGGCAGATCTCGTGAGCGATTTAGTCGCCCGTGAAAATTAATCGGTGTATCGTCTCGAGGCAAATACGCGGTAATGAAACTGGTACATCAGACCATGAGAGGGTGAACAGAGTCGTTAACATGGTATATAGCTCGAATCAGAGAGCGACCACGAACGAGCAGGTGCAGCAATATTACTTAACAATCAGAGAGGCCGAGGTAATACGTAATGAAACATTGAGGCTGCGGGGAGTTACGCCTTGTTGCTCATGGCACGAGAGTTTGCAGGTATTCGCATCGGAGACGGAGCATCAGACAGAGGCTCACACATGACGTTAACAACTACGAACACGACGACGACGACGACGACGACGAGGACGACGTGACCAAAAGCGAAACCGTCAACGACACCCAGTTAGTTGCATTTCGCAGACCAACGAACCGTTTTATTTAATTCCGGATTAATTAAAAATGTTACTCAACGCACAACGCACGCTCATTTCTGTCTCGCTTTTTCCCTGCGCCATTCCTGATCCCACAACTCCAACGAGTAGCCCAACAACGTTAGGCTTAACGCGTTCGCCCCTAAACCAATTTCGATGAGATTGCATACCCCGAATTTGCCCCTCATTCAAAAATCTCTCCCTCATCTGTGAACCCAACCTGATGCGATACTCTGCTGTCTCGCCACTGCAGCTACTCCTTCGCGCAATTACATTTCATTTTTCTTTTCATTTCATACTTTTCACTATTCTTTCCTTAATTTTTCTCGTTTTCTTATCATCCCAGGTAATTAATTATTCCATTCCAAAGTTCCCACAGTCATTCAATTGCGTTCATTGTTTTACGAAATGTATCAGGTCAACAGCTCATTCGGAATCAGTAGAAAAAAATGTATAAATCCTGCTATGGACGCGAAGCAGCGCGAAGCTGGAGTTCCACGTTAATTGCTGACTGTTTTGGTCAAACTTATTACGAAACTCCCATCCAACGGTACAAAACGTATCAACTCTGTGGTATTCGATATTTCGAATTATTTCGGAAGCTCCGAATCCAATAAATCCTCGGCACTGATAATAATTTGAAGCTCGTATTATGTTTCGATATCGTAATGCATACATAACGATGAAATTATGGAAGCACTATTTTAATTTCCAATAATTTTGATTGTGAATAAAAACTGAATCGGCGCGTATACAGGACAAAAAGGTGGCGAGAGAATGTGATATAGAAAAATATCCGTAAAATATATATCATCAAGGATATAAAAATCGTTATTATATCGGCTCGGAGTGTTATTACTGAGAGAGGAGAAAGTTTCGGAAACGTGTTTCGCCTCATAACGGGTTGCCGGCTGGTGGTATCAAAAGTGTGTGACGTCGGCGAGGGCCACGAGGTTAATGGAGGTAAGAAGAACGTATATGCCATTGTCTGCGTATGGTTGTGTGAGTTTCGGACACATATAGATAACGAACGGTCTTACCTTTCGTGGGGCATGCGGGAGGCTGAGGAATACTATCGGCATAGCGGCGTTCCGTTTTTTTTTCCTTTTTCAACCTTCTGGTATCGTAACGGAAATTTAGAGTCGACCTACCGCTGCATTAACGCATAACCGTACGTCTTGCTTTTCCGCCTGCATGGGAAAGAAATATATCAAAGAGAACATGGTGGAAAACTGAGTGAGAAAATTAACTTCCTGGCAGGATAAAGTTTATGCAACAAAAAATGAGCATCCATATTTTTTTCTGCGTCGTGTTCCGATTTTTCTGATTTTTCTGCATTAGTTCAGTTTGGGAAATACACTGTTAACCTCTGTTTTCGTAACAACGGCAGAAAGAGGCAAGATACGCACGCGTTACCGTTTACTTTGAAACTAATCACCAAGTTTGCATGTGTGTCCGCTAGACGAGGCGGATACGTATATAAACTTAATTAAACGACCTCTCCTTTCCCTTATCGTCGTCTCCATGACTCAAGTATTCTCGGGATATAACGCGCAACACATTTTAGTTTCCGCAGACTGATTCCGCCCGACACCCTTTCCCTGTGGCTGTCGTTCTCGCAACCTTCACACTGCGGCATGCCCTTAATTAAGAAATGGTGGCGAATTTGCCATTTCGGTCTGCACACGCGCTTGTGCAATTGGCAAATAGGTGTCGAGCTTTTCTACGCACCGTAGCAACTACGAGAGACATCTTTCGTTCTCGCGAGTCCTCTTTGCTCTTTCCATACGTGATCGTTGAGCAGTATTACGTACATAGAGGAACAGATCATCTTGGTTTTGATCAAGGGCGAAAAAGTGATCGAAAATTTACGTTCTTGCTTGACGAAGAATCGTGATTTTAACCCAAAACTTGGAAGCTTCGCTTTTTCCTTCTTTTACGTTCTCATCACACGTTGAACTGATTTTTTTTTTTACACTCTCGCCATCAGGTTGTCCAAACACGAAGCCCTTTCCTAAACCGACTTCAAGGGGCGACCCAGCGACAGGGGAAATGTGCATAAAGAGAAAGAGCTTCGATACAATCGAAGGGTTTAAAATTTGAAGAAAAAAAAAGCAGGAAGACCTTGCTATACGAATGTACGCGAGAGGGGCGAAGAAATGAGACGAAGGAAGCTGTGCGTTGGCTGTACTTGACGAGGGTGTGAATAAGTATGTCTCGAGTGTGCTCTCGAGTGGTCCTCTCAACGTACGCTATCAGTCTGCGTGCATCCTTTCGCATGCATGGAAATTAATCCTGTCTCCTGACGTCCGTGAGCCAAGAATCTCTACCTGAGCCATGCGCGCTTGGAAATGAACTTCCGCATATTTCCCGCGTGTGTCGGGAACATTTTCAACGAATTTGTCCGCAAAGCTTGCTACTAGTTTTTATGGTAATTTTTTTCGCCTCATTTTCCATAATCAGACCAATTTTCGCAGTGGATTTCGCTGTTAAATTTACTCCCTAATTTTCCATTCCTCCTCGTCACAAAGCCTGACGAAAAAATAGCCCCTGGCAGTTGACTAGAGAATAAAAAGTCGTTTAGTTGCGTAACCGTTCAAATATACACCAACCAGTGAACTAGGGACTTTTTTCCAGCGTAAAAATGTCCTTGAGTGTTTGGGAGCACACATTGTTGTAGTTTACGTTCGCTCGAGGCACGGAAAGGCTTCCACGTTGTAATGTACATCGCACAGGGGTTGAAAGAGAAGAGACACGGACGGATTTTCTTGGCAGGGATCGGGGGAAACGTGACGTCCCGGGCGCGGGCCGGAAAGACAGGTATGTAAACATCAGAGTTAAGACAAAAATGTTATAAAACAGAAAAAACTGCAAGAAATAGCGGAAAGGGACGCGTGAGTTTTCTAGGCGGACGACAATCTCAAATCTGGGCTTTCTGCTTGTTGATTTAGGACGTGTAGCCAACGGACCATCGATGAATGTAGGTTAACGCTCCTCCAGAGACACGTGTGTCACGAAAGATCAATATTTTCGTAATGTTTTCTTATCTCAAAGTCGAGACACAAGTGTCGACAGAATCTCGTGATGTTTGGAAACGTCAACTGATTTTGGGACGAGAAGATTTTCATTCCAGCAACAATTCCGAGCGGATTAGAATCTCTTGCTCTTTCCGTCTTCCTCTCATTCATTTTCTTTGTTGATTTGTTTTTTTTTCCCCTCAGCCTTGGTATTCTTAAGCATCGCAACAACGCTTGCCTCCTTTTTTATTTCTTTCAATTTCAACGATGCTTTTACTTTAGTGCCGTGAGAGTGATGGAGACGAAAAAATCCGAGAGGATCTTTTTTTTATTGTCACGATCGACGCGGAACATCTGGGTCTCTCCTTGGGCTATACGGCGTACGGCCATAACCAGATCAGACAGCCACCCTCTCCCTTTATTTTTTTTTCTCTCCGTTACCGATCGACGCGTATAAAGGATTTTTGGGATTTGTGCGAGAAAGAATTCTCGTTTCTTCTATACAGTCCCCCATAAGGCTCCTTTCTTCCCACCCATAAGCGACGTGTTTCTTCTATTCTCGCTCCGCTTTTCCCTCTTCGATTCAACGAACCAACGAAAATACGACGTATCGCACTTTTTTTACGGCGTTCGATCTTTCAGACGTAATTCGATTAGCGAACGGAATATTTTTTCCGTTTATTTCGAAAAACAGGCCAATGGATCGTTCGGTATTCATGGCCCATACGGATTATGGTCGTGAAACTAACCAATGCGTTAACAATCGATACGAAAAATCTTTCAAGCATTACACGAATGGGAAAAATTTCATTTTTCATCTCAAACTGAAAAAAAATCATTTTGTCAATCCATTTCGATTCGATGCAGAGAAATTAATCAAAGATAAAAATGATTTTCCGATTTTTATTCTCCTCGTGCGTTTATCTGGCGGAAAACGTGCTCGAGTACGGAGCAAAGTTGCTCAACTTTTTTGGCAAGCGATTCAAAAAGATTTCAAGCAATCAAGAAAATAATAAGAATCCACCGATAAGATTTGAATTCCTTCCGCCCATGTCCTCTAAGACATAATCCTCGGATCTTCAACAAGTAGAGGATAGTATTGTCTGGTGAGTACGCGAGGAGCTGGAAAAAGTTTATTTTCATGGAGAGCGTAAGGTGCCGGATAATATCGTGGTTTATGGTCCACGCCAAGCTGAATCAACGAGTTTTCTTTTTTTTTCTTTTTCTATACTTTCAGTATTCTCTTGAATTATTCTCGTCAATTCATCATTCGAAAATGGAGTCGATATCGAAATTTGGAAACAGGAAGTTCGTTCGAGTTTTTAAAATTAAACTGATCGCGCGCGTTTATAAATTTGATTTTCCAAACGCCAAAAACGCCAAAGTTTGACGTTTTCTTCGAGACGAAATCGTTTAATCCGAACCTCAGAAGTTTCTAATGATTTTTGGAAACCGGGCAAACGTTCGTTGCTTTTTATTTTAATTTTTTTAATTTTTCATCAATATTGGAAGCTCCTTCGAAACTCTTTGGCAATGATTGCGCATTTTGTATAAATGCGAACGAGAAAAAAAGAAGAAACACCCTTCAGAAACCCCGTGCTGATTCGTCCTTAAGGATTCAGCCTGAAACGTCCCATGTATACGCAGAGAAAGGTAGAAGAGACACTTGGTAGACTCCCACACAAATTACTTACAGCAACGAGTCGACCAACGGAAATTTACGAAAGCTCGCTTTTCACGTTAAGTATCACTCAAGGTTTTAGTTCTCAATCCCGCTCCCTCTTACCCTCTTTGCAAAGAAGAAGGTGAGCACACCTTCCATACTACAAGCTGATTCCCACAAACATTTCTCCGCGTTGGGGATAAATTTCCGCAACCCAAAAAGGACGTAAATCAACCCCAGTCGCAGAGCACACCTGACTGGACGACCACAAGTCCCACAGAGTTCACTCTCTTTCGCAACTTTCCTCATCTCCCTCTTTCTTATCGTCAAAGGGAACCACATTTTATTGGTTGCCCCGGAGAGACTAACGATCTACGAATTGTGAAAATCTAAATATTACTCTTTCTGCATTTTTTTACATATAATCGAACACCGGAATGTACAAACTTTGAATTAATTAATTTTGAAAAAACGTTCGGAAAAGAGAAATTCGAACTGACGAACGTGAGGTCGAAAAATTGTTTGCTCTTTTTTTTTTAACCGAACAAATGACGAAAATGAACATTTTGTTAGGATTCCTACATAAAAGGATCTGCGTGTGTGTGCGAAGAGGAGTCAAATAAATGAGTTTTGCTGATCCACGAGGTTTGCCTTTCATCCATATCAGTCCCTACAAAGGCACGTTCCTTCAGGAACCAATTGAAATACGATATCGTTGTAGTTGATCGAGTGTAAATACAAGCGAAACGGGAGAAGCGGAAGAGTAGAGAAAGAGGAGACCTTACACGTCGTCCAAAGATCCATCAGGACACCTCAAGCAATGAGCTCGAATAAAAGGTCGAAGAGATTTATCAACAAAGAGCGATTGTGACTTTCTCCTGTTTCGTAAAACAAATTAAGATCCTACGCTTCAAGACAAACAACTTTTACCTTTCAACTGGCGATTTACATCGCAAACATCTCGTTACAGCCTCCGCTCAGGGCAAACCGATCAATTCTCGTGGCGGAGCGATGAAAATAACGCTAATCGAGGTTTTGACGATAAAGCGCACGTCCATACAATTTTCTCAAGAAATAAGGCACGAGATGGAAATCGTTGTCACAAATCGCAACATCGCGTCGTTCGTTTATTCGAAATAGAACACGGAATGAATAATCTAATAAATTAATTCGTGAATCAATTCTGCGGCATAAAAAGCTCCATTTCTAGGTAGAAAAAAAAATTGGGACGTCATTGCCCAAGTACGAAAGAAATAGAATCAGGAGGAGGAAGAAGAAGACGCTGGAAACTCATCGAAATAACGGTAGAAAGTTGAACGGGTCGAGCGTTTCAAAAGATTGCTCATAACCTCGTTATTCGTTGCGAGGATCAAAACTATCGGTAAAGTGACTTAGGAGTCCGTCTTTAGGATGAGAAAATGCTGCCAGGTAGAACGGACAGCTCTATACATTTTTTCCTTCACTTCAAGAGCGGGTTTCCAGTCAAGCCACTTCCCCGATCTGTGAGTCGCTCCTGAAAGGGACGCGAGCGAGAGAGAAGCAAACCTGATTACATTAGCCAAAAGTTTCTGTGTCGAAGGAAAATCGCCACAGCGGGGAAAATCCTACAGGAAACGGTGACTGAAGTGTCGATGAAACTTTGTGTCGATCTACATTCACATAGAAACCTGAGAGGTTGTAGCTCACGCACTCCATTATTGATTATTTACGTCCCGAGCACGTCGCTTACTCAGATTTGTATTTCTCTCATGAAGCTTCTCATTAAGCAGGTCATATGTTGCTAATCCGGACAGCGGGTTTTTTAAAACTCCGAGTTCGTTGTTTTCCGCATAACAAACTCTCAACATTGACATGTAACGAGCGTCGCACCGTTTTTTTTTAACGATCCAACGTTTTCAACAAACTTTTACTGTTGCAAAATTCGCGAAGGAAACTCAAGAGGATAAACGTTGATTAAGAGAGATTGATTAGAGCATATCTATGTACATACTTTCCATTAAGACGTAAAGTAGTGAGCAAAGCTCAAAGGAGCAAAGATAACCGTGATCGTCTCGTCTCGTCACCGTCGTATTCAAATTTCCGCGTTTAATTATCCCATTCAATCCCTTCCTCGTAACTTTATCTCGCGGAGGTTTATGCAACGTTCAAAGAGTCTTTTACCTCAATGAATTATTTTTAGCATCATTAAATTTGCCGACAGCCTTAAGCGCAGTAAACCTCAAAAGTAACCCACGGATTTACAAACAAAACCACTATTTTCCGACATTTTTCCATTTACCCGGAGGCGACAATAATTTAATCTCACGTCAGTCAATAATTCATTCATGGCTTGTCCACTGCTCGGGCTTTGCCTACACTATGCCTTCTATTTTCGTAATCTCAATTTTCGCAACCTCGATTAGCGTAATTTCCGTCGTTCTGCGTCAAATATTAATGCCTGCCTCACGTAACCAAAACGACTGCTCGAGCCACTTCTCTGTTGGTCCAATTTAACGTTGGAATTAATAAAACGCGGAATAAAATATTTTCCCGGGCATTTTGTGACAGGAAGGATTTTTTGAATATTCCAAGGATTCGAAGGTGAGTAACTGTGTGGGAATATGAGAAGCTGGCTATAAATTGTGATGCGATATATTCTTTACGAGCTTGAGACGCAAAGCATTGATACGTGTATGTCATTTTTATCTCTGTGCACTCGCATGCACGTGTGTGCGCACCATAGACACACACTCACACGCAGACATCCACAGATATATGTTCATACATATATTTATGTATATTTATAGATTTATAGATACGAGACTTGCAGACGCATCGGCATAAATCTAAAGAAAGTCCCTTCGGGAAACGTGGTTATATCCGCAATGTATCTTGGTAGATGTAACTTCTGTATCCCACCCTAACGTAAGAGCATGACCCCGTTACTGTAATCCGCTTGCATAATACCGGCAATACCTTTTCCTTAGTCGTACTTACCCACAGACCCACTCGTACACATATACACGTCATTGTCCACGTGCAGCTTTCGCTGGACAATATAAGCGCAGCTACAAGCACCGCCGGGAGAGAGTGAGCCAGGCTGAAGGAACGAGACCACGGAGCATGGGCCATGGAAGGCCGAATGTTCCTCTCGCGCCTCAACCCACGCTTGTCCCTGGTTTATGCTTCGGGAGGAATTAGAATCATCATACGCGAATGGAAATATAATTGATCGTTTACCGCGTCAGGGGTTCTCCACTGATGTCCACAAGGAGTAGATTTCCACTCCTTGGAAATCCTTACGGGACCTTAGAAGCTCGTGAATTCGCGATAAGCAGGAAATTTTCAATTGGAAATTATGTGATCCGGTGGAATTTTCTGATATAGTTATCAACGGTCTGCTGCTTCGCCACTGAAGCGAAATGAGAAATGCATTGATCACGTGCACACGTCTCTCGTTGTAGCATGTGTTGGTGATTAAGGCCGACGACCCTGCTGCTCTCATGCCTGCGATGTGCCCTGGTCCCTACGTAATTGCCTTCGCATCATCTCTCGCTCTCTCGCTCTTCCTCTCTTTCGCTGACGTCTGAATCTCTGCTGCAGCCACATCGCTGTTATAGAAATTTATCGAATCACTGTTGCTCAGCAGTGCCTCGGAATTATCATTAGAGAGAAAGAGGAAGAGAGAGAGAGAGAAGGAAAGAAAAACGTCGTTCGATCTAATTTTCATTGAGCTATCTATAGAAATTTTCAACTTCCCAGGTGACAATAATCTTGTACGGGACGTGTACGTGATATCATCGATAGACGACCCTGCATGGACTCGAAGCGGAGAAAGTGAGTCAGGACAAGCTCCTCAGGGTCTTTTGTTAGCCTCGACTAACTTGATGCATAGGATTTTCTCGATCGTGTATAATGCACGTTCCACAAGATTACTAGCTGAGCACAAATAATTTTCACGACTCCACCATGAAGGTACAAATCTGCTTTTATGCATGCGACGCATACGAAGCATGCAAAAGCCTCGCCACTCGATCCTCGATTTTCAGAGCACACGATGTATTATTATTCGATCTACTCGCGACCACAAAGCTTCTGGAAAAAGCTTTTACGAGCTTACACACGAGTTGTTTGATATTCGCGCGAGCTCCTCTGATCAATCCTTCCTTTCATTATCTCATTCGAACCAAAATAATCCACTCCCTGACGTTCCCTTCTGGTACTTTGAATTTTTCACCGCTTATCGTTTCTCACACGAAATGAAAATCATTTCAATTACCAAACAAACTCGCACGAATTACACTAATTGAATAACCCATAGAAAGATCGTATGAGAATTATTCAATCTGACCGACCCTGTTTTTCGTTCTCGTATCGACCGAAACCAAATTTTCGAAATAACTACAAGTTTCATTTTAATTTGGAAATCATAAACATTGCCGGCCGCCGATCGAACGTTCAATTTGAAAAACGTGTGGAAAGACGATAAGAGGCCCTTAAGGCCTTGCATCAGTTTTGCCCGAGGAATGGAATGATTCCTAATCGGCTATAAACATCTCGGCGACGAAAACGTCGGTCCAATGTCTCACTGGAAAAAATGCTACTCGATAATGTTTAGTATATTATCAACGAAAGTGCGAAAAAGTTGGATTTTTTATGGAATCGTTTTTCGCAAACGGATACACTCGTCTTCCTATAATTCAATGCCATTTGTACTTGACGAGAACGTCGTTCAGAGATGGAATAACTGAGTATGAAGTGAGATCGAATTTTGTTGGAAAACTGAAGCAACCGCAAATACAAGTGTCGTTACACACATACATTTCTGCTTCCTGTACTCTTCGCAGTGGTTCTATTCGTCCTCGTAGTAAATATGTTCCCTGGGACGTACGTCCCAGGACACTCGTGGAATCGTAAGCTCGGCTGCATCGTGTACAGAGCACTTTACCTTGACGTTATGTTCCTGACACATCACTCGTGTGTATACAAAACCAACACGAAAGCTCGTAACGCTCACATTTAATACAAATGGATATTCAGTCAGTGCGTGCATACGTGTCTGTCTTTTTGTACGATTACACGCTCCTACAAAATGTTTCAGCATGTGCAATCGCTCCTCGAAGTACTTGCAACAAGAATTATCATAAACGAAAGAGAAAACAGAGTTGAGCTGCTCTAAAAATGAAGAAACTTCGTTGCTCTCGTTCGTAAATCTTGGTTGATTTTCTCAAGCAGCAAAATGATCGGTAATAAATAAAAATAGCTCGAAAATTGTGCACTGGACTCTTATATTTTTTAGTCGAAAGCTCTGAAAATCTTTTTCAAACCATTGCTTCTCTAGATCGATCAGACATTTTATACACAAATCTTCGTGGGTCGAAGATCGAAACGGAAAAGAATGAAATTGCAGTTGCTTCGTGTGTGCAGGTCTGCAAGAAAATACGAGCAGCGCACTTTCAATCGAATGAAAGATGGCGAGGTCGAGGAGAGTGCCATGAATCGTTGGACTGTCGTTGGCTAAGCGAGAAGAGAGATTGTATACAGGGAACAAAAGCTCACTGACCCCAATTTTCCATCTGCCACGATCGGGTCTAGCAAACTTTGCGAACTTGGCACCTGACTTCGGAAAAACGTTTTTTTTTCTGGGTTAGTTTCGAAGATTCCGACAAGTAGTTAANGAAAGATGGCGAGGTCGAGGAGAGTGCCATGAATCGTTGGACTGTCGTTGGCTAAGCGAGAAGAGAGATTGTATACAGGGAACAAAAGCTCACTGACCCCAATTTTCCATCTGCCACGATCGGGTCTAGCAAACTTTGCGAACTTGGCACCTGACTTTGGAAAAATGTTTTTTTTTCTGGGTTAGTTTGGAAGATTCCGACAAGTAGTTAATAGTGAGAACGTCAACTTCGTTAGTAGTGGAGCCAGAAAAAAAAGTGGAAATTGCAAAAAATTCCTTACAGGAAAATATTAATTGAAATAAAACTGAAACAAATGAAATGAAACTGATATCCACCGTTTTTCCGTTCACCCAGGATGTGAGAAGAAGTAGAAGAAGGCGCGAGGAAGTACGAAAGCGAAATGAAAAGATGAGGAATAAAAAAGAGAGTCGAAGCCTGGAACGCTATTGAATTCTTTCATTTCCTCACACTTTCTTCACAGCAACGAGTACATACATTTTTTTTTTCGGTTTCTTCGCAATTTCTTCTTCATTCCGTCTCTTTCTTAGACCCCAACCTGCCATTGTTTCATTCTTCCTTTCCATCGTTTCTCTCAAGCGTATCCATCTTCACCCACACCCTCCCGATCCCTTTTTCTTCGCGTATACAGTTTTACGACTTAAGCCACACGGATATTGCGAACTCGTGTGCAGAAGCCTGCTGCTCCGGTGCGTGTGCACGTCCATGTACTTTTCATGAAAAAGTCGTTATTCCTCGCGGGTCCCAAAGTCTTGGGACAAAAGTGCAGGTGTCTATTAAAGCACCAGAGTGACATAATACTCGACACTTATACGAACAAAATATAGAAGAAAAAAAAGGAGTAGGGTGCGAGTTTGCAAAGAAGATACTGCGCGATGCCGGATCCTGCTCGTACGTATCAACTCTCGCGCTACCTCATGATCGTTTGTGTTGGTGACCGCAGTGTATCATGCACCAGACAGACGAAAGGGTGTCTGCTGTCTCAAGAGGCCCACTCTTACGGTGCATCATCCTCATCATCTTCTTCCTCCTCCCTCCTCCAGCAGATCCGAGACTGAGGATTCACCCTTCGTGCATAGAGCCTGAGCCGCACATTGCATAAAGTTCGTATCATATATACATATGCTTCGCTTATATTTCCAAGACAAATGCATCACCGACGACCCTCGTCGTCTGCGTCATTCCCAAATACTGGCACGTACATACACACAAGTATGCAACATTTCAACCATCAGACAAACTTGAGATGAATATCCCAATTTTTGCCTTGAACCACGAGCCTTTTACCTGACGCCTTCAAATTATCTTTTCACTCCGAGTGCACGGAGAATATACTTTTTCACCTCGCGACAAGCAAAGTTCATTCTTTTTAAGAAAAATAAACGAATTTAATTCAGAACTTCTGCATAATTCATTCATCGGTCAGATTCTATTGGACAAAGATTCTATAGAAATAAATGTGGTGGCTTTTTCGCTGACAAAGTGCATTCAGTGCGCAGTCTCTGTTCAAAGTTTATTCTGCATTTAGATATTTGAGAAAACTTCGTCGAGCGCATATTAATCGAGATAATTACGTTTTTCCTTGTTTTTTTGGAACCTTACGATGATTTGAATTGAACTTTTGATATTTACAGGCTGTTGAACAAATATTTCTGAAACTTGTTTGGAAAATATTCCACTGAATCGGCAAATATTTTGTGGATGTTTGAAAATTTGTGCCAATTGTGACTTTTCGTCTCTGCGCGCAGAGACCGCATTGGGCCAGGGCCTTTTTCTAACCATGCATGGGCAGCGGCATCGACGAGTGACGAAACGAAAAGGAATTACGCAAACAGAGGTTGTTAAGAAAATGAAGGTCTATTCAAAGACATCGCATTATGAAGTTTCTTTGACAAGATATCCCACGCGTCAGCCTAATGAGATTTTTGTTTCGAACGCGTGTGTGGAGAGCAAGTGAAAGTAGAAAATGTCGATTTTGTTCAGACTGTTTGGTAAATTGAATGTGCGTTGGTATAGGGAATGAGAAATGATACTCCTTGTGCGTTACCAGCGTCAATAATCTGCTGTTTCAACCCTCGCAAAGTCTCGTGAATTCCTCACCTTTGCCACGCTTCAACATTTCGCTGTTTCCTCTTTTTTTTCACGCAGACACGATTTTTATGTAGCCCGCTTGTCTGGCGTACTGAAAGAAAGGGTGGCAGGAAAGCCAAAGAGGGGTGAACCGGCTGAAGAGAGAGAGAGAGAGAGAAAACGCCTGAGAGGGAGGGAAATATTCTCACTCGGTGGCTTGTAACCAATTGGAGGAGAGGAAGGGAGAGAGAAAAAGGGCTCAATGTTAGGAACCCTCCGGTCCTCGCGGGCAAGGGTGTGAATCTATCGCCTATACGAAGAGCCTCCATTCCCAGACTTTATATAATAGCCCAGAGGGTACATTTACAAATATATACGAGAACGACGAGAGGGTGAAAAGGGGCTGGTAGGAGATACGAAACAGGGAGAAAGCCTCTGTGGAGAGAAAGTCCACGAACGGTGAAATTCCTACACGAAACTTTAGCTCTCACCCTTTGCTAACCCATCTATCAACGAACACGAGACAAAAAGAGAGGGAGAGAGAGGGAGAGGGAAAGGTAAATTTTACTTTTTCTCTGCTCTTCGTGTCTCAGTTTTCTCACCCACTTATATCCTACAACGACGCCATCCTCAGTTCCTCACATTTATTTCACGACCTTCTGCAGAAGAGCCCCAAAAATTCGAGCAAGTATAAAAAAACCAACGAGAGAATGTGCGAAGCTCGAAAAACAAAAGACTAACGCAAGTCGAAAGAGTTCACGACTGTCATTGTAACCTTTAAAAATGTCAAAAATAAAATAAACTTCGTAACAATGCTCGTGTGCCTGGAATAGGCTAGAAAAAAAAATGATTTTGCTACGACATGAAAAATTCTGGTAACGAGACTAAAGCAAAGAAAGAAAACCACGATGAACAACGTCGTGGACCCTCGACCCCAAAGGCTACGGTCACGAACCGCTCGAAGCTGAATCCGAAAGATGCTCCAAATGCCACTTCAAAAAAGACCAAGTACGATAAGCTGTGGGTTCCAAAAACTGCTCATACGTCATCGAGTCATTCCTCGACGAAAGGAAAAGTTAAAAAAACACCGTTGGCATCCGTTACGACGTTGAATTGCCTCAAAGGATCGAGTGAGTCAGAAACGGAAACAGAGACACAAAAAGTTACAAATTTTGAATCGTTTGACGATGCTCTTCCCACCGTTGATAAAATCGACGTTTCCACGCAAACCGCGGAACGTTCAACCGTCGACGTGAGTATTTCTTGCGTGTGTGAAGTCGCTGACAAAGCTACCGGTTCACACATTCCGAACGAGTATCGTTGTTCGACGAAATCGATCGCGACGACCGATCAATGGGATCGACGAATCCTCTCGAGACCGGAACTGACCAGAGACGAATACTCGAGAGATCGTGAAGAATTTTTATCGAGCCCCGAGAGTCAAGGGAGATTCACCATAGAACCAAAAACTTCTTGGGCGCAAGGCAGCGATTTGATTTACGAGGAAGAATCTCATTCTCACAGAATTCCAGTCGATAAGCCAAAATATGTCACGACGTGCGAATCATTCGGTCAAAGTACCGACAAATCTTTGTCCATATCTCACGACTTTTACGACGCTGCGGTCGGATCGTCCATCATAATCGAAGAAAATGGAAAAAATGTCAGCACCGCGACCGAGAGATCTGACGATGAGAACCCGCGGAAATCACTGCATTGCGAAGTTTGCACAGCTTGCAGGCAACTTTTTCGAGGATCGACGGTTCCTCAAAGGACGAGCAAACCGTCGCAATTGGAATGCATTAGTTGCACGAACGATCGGCAGATTCGTGACGATCGAAATCGCAAGAGACACGCGTTCAGCACGAGCTCCGAAAAGTCCGAAGACTTTATTTCGAATCCTCAGAATATTTCAGAATCGCTAATTTCAAGGTCAAATGTTCGTAAGGATACTCGAGAAAAATCAGCTGGTCAAGAAACATCGATCGCCGAGTTGAAATCTTCGAGATTGTCAAAAAATTACAAAAGCTCCAACGACTCAATGGCTTTCTGGCACGATAACGCGAAGGCTCGAAACATAAATGAGCCTCGGAACTCAAGACCACTCCACGAATCTACGAAATTAAATCTCGAATCGATTAACGATTTCCATCGAGCCCCCTTAACGTTTTCTGAATCTCGTGGAAGTCAGCCAAGAAACGAGCAAATCAAATTAGCCACTGCTCTCTCACGAAGCAATAAAAATTATCCTCCAGAGCGAGAAATTAACGTCCGAACTTGCGACTTCGACGAGGTCATACTTCGTCGAAGATACAAACCTCGTTCCCACGATCTCGTTCGTCCACGAGAAAAAGAAAGCACAAGAAAATATCCAATCGTCGACAAGCTGGAGCCGTTATCGAACAGAGACAGCGACAACGCCTTGAGTTTGAAACTCAAGGAATTTAATCAACTCTCTCAGGACAGAGATCAGCAACGCAAATTTTTATCAGGCTGCAGGTTTTCAGAGATTAACAATTTCGGTAAAATGTATGATTGGAACAAACCGATGGACATGATCGTCCATGAAATCCTCAGGTGCGAGGCACCTGGTAGACGGAAAGCCTGGAAAAGTAGTAACGGATCCGTCGCCAGAAACAAGTGTCACTGTCATAACTAGCAGTGACAAGTCTCGTGCGCAATCGCTGTTTTTTTCCTGCGCACTCATTTGTTACAATTCTTTCGGCAAAACGGCGTGTCATGTAAATTTTTTCGGCAAAATTTTGATTTATAAAATAAATAAAAATTCTCGTGGTCTCGTCGCTTTCGGTTTCAATTTCGTGAAAAATGCAGTCGAAATATTTCAAGCATCAAAATAAGGAAACCACGCAGGAGTAAGCAAAATCGTTTGACCCACAAATTTCCAACAATTTTCATCCGTTCATCCATGATTTCGAAATTTGTAGGACGTTTAGGAAATTGCGTGAAAAAGATAGAATCGAGATGCACGAGAAAATGCAGTAAGTTACGAAGAGACCAGACGCTGTTATAATTTCGAAAAATATTAAATCGATCGAATTTTGAATAAAAAGAAAAAAACAATTTTCAAATGTGTCACAGAAAAATCGAGGACGCCCAGGATCGAGCAAGAGCAGCAATTGCGTGAGTTCGTCGAAGAAATTTCCTAGCCAAATAAATTGACCCATTTTCCTCATTAACGTCGTTAACGATTTTTGTTCAGGAGAAGGGAACGAAAACGCGACAAGGGACGCAAAAAGGAAAATCCACTCCCGTAAGTACAAACCGTCACGAAAAATGTTGCTGCTCCTGACTGCGCTTAGTTAAAATCCCGATTTTTTATACTAAAACCGACCGATTGGCAATCAAAAGAAAAAAAAAATTGCAAAGTTAATAAAAATTCAGTTGATTTGGAAAAAAATGATCGCCGACGAGTGCTCGTGAAAGATTTCGCATCGAATGAGCACCGACTCATTTTTTCAATGGATCAATGACTTGCAGAAATGTGCCTGATACGAAAAAAGGTCGAAAGGTGGCCAATAGTTCGAGCGTTTTTCCAAATCCTGAGTTCGAGGCATGTTCAAGGCCACCGATCCCAATGACCACGAAACTGGGTAAAGTCATCAAGTTCTGCGACGTTCCGAAATGTCCCTTGGCCCAAAAAGCTTTGAAATCGTTAAAACGTTGATCGTAAGAATTCTGATAACCTTAAAAATGATGCGAACTAAATAACAACGGAATATCCCATTGACGAGAACAGTGAACGTGATTAAATCGAAGCAGCAGCAGCGGAAGAGACGAGGAAGGTGCGCGAACTGTTGCGGAGGACTTCCAGGCCAGGGCCCTCACCCCGTTGCCGCTGGATGTGCGGGTCGTTGTTGTTGTTCTTCCGGTAACAACGCAACACTCAATTATTCTAGAAATCATGAAAATTCACGATGCTGAAGTTTGCATCGTTGGAATGTAATGCAATTCTTTCTTTTCTTGAGCAGCGCTCATGATTTTTATTCACGAATATTTAATCAGGCCAATAAAACGATTTTTTTGGATAAAAACTCAAAATTGATACGAAAATTGTCATTGTTTTTAAAATTGAACAAATAACAATAAAAATAAAAATGTTGCGGACCTCCAGTGTCATAAAGATGCGGTTTTCCCATTTCGTGACCTTGTCGCTTGGGAAAAAAAAATTCTTGTACATCTCTTGCGATCCCCAGATCCGAATAATTCTCGTTTATTTTTTGTTTGTTGAAAAAGTTCGGAAATAATTTCGAAAGTCGTTTTTAAATGATGACGAAACGTAAAAAATGCAGAAATCCGATTGAGAGGAGGAAGCGACACGGACCGATGGATGGACGAGAATCCTTCGAGGAGTTTCCGGGTGCGAAGCTCATCGGAGAATCCAAGAGTGTTGCGAACGCCTCAAAATCATTGCTGTGGCAATTCCTCGAGGATGTCGATCTTCGAAGATCGCGGGGTGGAGACGAGATTCAATTGCGGTCAGGATCCCCAACGCTGCGATATACCGAGAGAAGGAGAAAGAGTACGCGGTGGCTGCGGAAGCTGCGGAGGTTCGCCACAATCTACATTCGCATCGTAGCGATCGTTTCTCGCGAGTGAAATATCGTTGCTATGTTGGTAAATTTGAGCAACGACCAATCTATGTCTAGTTCAAAGATCGGCAACCAGCAATCGTCCTGCTACCTCACCAAACCCTACGTGCCTCAAGCAAGTGGAATTCCCTTGCGACCGGCCCTCCCCACCATCAGGTAAACCAACAAATTCCCAGCAAAGTGGCGGATGTCCTTGTGGAGGATGCGGTGGACCCGCGTGTTCTGATAATCCGGGGGGCGGGGGACGAGAAGGTGGTTGCTGCGGCGGCAATCGTCCTCAAGGAAAACCTTGCAAGTAAGAAAATTCATGCGATTCTCGTCCTCAGCAAAATCTGCTGCCCCAAAATATTTCGCGACCAAAAACTATATTTTTTTTGCAAATTACAAAGAAAATATTGACGCTGCATAGTCCAATCTTTGTCGATGATGCTGAAGAGTTTGCAACGTTTGAATAAAACGAAAAATATATTTTTTTCTTCATTAATTCGATAATTAATGCGATCGTTGCAATTTTTCTAGTAAATTCAATTCCCCAATGGCGAAGAATACTGTTTCATGATCGTTGACAAATACTGAATGAAAATTTTACGATCTGCTATAAAAACCAATAAGTATTCGTTGCA
Organism: Hyposoter didymator; assembly: GCA_037952995.1. Classification (NCBI taxonomy): domain Eukaryota; kingdom Metazoa; phylum Arthropoda; class Insecta; order Hymenoptera; family Ichneumonidae; genus Hyposoter; species Hyposoter didymator. Next base: position 7,855,850 of record JBAJMU010000007.1, read on the forward strand.
TCGTTCTTTGCCGATCGTTTCAGAAGTTCGAAAACGTCTAAGCCACGAAACGACGTGTGTAAAAAAAAATGGAGCATTTCCTGTCGAAAAAATCTCGTCCCGGAAAGTGCAAAATTTGTGACTTTTTAATTACTTTAAAAATTCTTTACAGAATTTCTGAATGAGAACCACTCCGAACGATAATCGTAAAATTCACGTTAGAAAATCAACGGAGACAAAAAAAAATCTAAAAATCGCCATGAAAAATATCGCCAGTTTGGAGAATGTTTGGAATTAGCTTTAAGGAATGATGACGAAGAATTAAATCGATGCTCGCAGATGCAAATGCCAGTCCTGCGATCAGTTTCGACCGCTCGGCGGTTGCGGAGGTCAGTCGTGCGGCAAGATGTATAGCTGCGCCGGTTCCGGTGGCGGACGTTGTTGTTTTCCTCGCAATACGAAAAGGCGATCTGGTCCTGATTGTTGCGGCGGTGGCGACCCCAATTGCGGTGGATGTTGTTGACCAATTGACGAGCAAAATGAACGAGAGCAACTTCTCTATTCGAACTAAACAGCCAAGAGCATCGTGAGCGAAAACAACAAAAGTAAAATTTCCCTAAAATCCTTTTCCTCGCATGCACAAGCCACAAAGTTCAATTTTCACTACCAAACCGACAATTTCCACAGTTTCATGCACATTGTCATTGACCCCACCGAGCAAAATCCTTTCAACTTCAAAAACACCGAGTTCTCCTTTGAACAACTCGAACTTACGTTCCCTAACCAAGCTCGAAACTTATTGCACAGCAAAAAGTGTCGATCGCGCATACCCGAGCATCATTTGCCCGAATCAAGGTCATTTGAAGGTCAAACTTCAAAAAATGTGATTTTCATTGAATAAAATTGAAGAAGAATATTGCGCATGGCGAATTCGTCAAATAAATGAAAAAAATGAAAAATTTGTTTCAAAGTTAATTCGTTGAATCGCAACGCTTTCTTTCTATTCCCAACGCGATTTTCCGCGTATAACTCTTTCAGCAACAGACAAACGAAAACACAACGCTTATTGACAGGCTTCATATTTCCAGAGGCTTTGCTAGAAACGGTACGCGGATTTGAATGAAAACGAGAACTGAACTGAAACCAATTTGTATGGCAAATTCGAAGCGCGTTATTGAAAAAAAAAAAAACAATAAACCAGCGAGAAAAAAAAACGATGGGAAACCTGATTTTTCATGGAGCAATTAAATGCTTCGGTAAAAAGAATATAGAATGAAAAAAAAAATGTAATAACACGTGAAAAGGAAAAAGTTGGGACGCCCGTTATGTGCCAATCTCGATATTTTGTTTTGATAAAGCTTTTGTAACGTTTACGTATTCGTGGAACGTTGTGGTGCATATATCGAGGTTGGAATTCAACAAAGTGTTGACGGCGTATGATCGCAATTTGAAATTCCGTTTGCGTAACATGCAGGCTTCTCGGGAACTCGTTGAAAGCCAATGGCGTGTGTTATATTTGCTCGTGTCCGGAAACTCGAAGCGCCGATGCAATACGTTAAAGATGAATAAATTGGTCGTCCATACTTTTAGCTTCGATATCGAGACTCGATCGAGCATTCTCACAACTACGATTCTCTCTCACATTCGCACGAGCATCGTTTACCATCGCGGAGGCTATTGTTACTCAGTCCTTCTTGCGTGCGTATCATCGTAAAATAAGATCGCAACGTTCACTGCATTCCGTTTGTATACGCGAATTCTCCCTTTTCTTCCCTTCGCTTTCTCTCGCTCTCTCGCACTTTGACTTCTCTCCGAAACATAATAAAATGGAAAACGTAGAAATACGAAGCTCGTCCATCAAAGTTTACGCCCAAAACAACCACTAAACGCTGCTATTTATTTTTTCTCCTTCAACTCGAAACGTTCGAGTCGTCGGCTTTTCCACTTCGCAGCCTGACGATGTAAAAAACTGTATTCGTTTTTTTTTTAAAAGAAATGTCGAAAAATCTCTAGACAATCGATGGGAGCGAGAGAGAGAGACAAAGAAAGAAAATTGCGAGTTTTTCTGCGGCATGTAAAAATTAGAATGCTGCATGTATGTTTTTCAACGCGTAGTGATAAATACGTATATAGAATGTGTGCTGTGCGCCCGTAAGCCGTGCATCACCAAGGGGTTTCCTACTTATTTAATTTAACCTGCAAAATGGCAAGTCCACATTCCTCTAAACCTTTTAATCTGTCTCCTTTCCGCGTTATAATTTGATTCGGGTTTTCATAGCTTTGTACTGTACGTTCCGCAAGCCGACGCACATACGTGCGGAGTTTTTTCAACTTTTGTTTTCTACTTTGACTCTTTTTCTTATTTGCCAGCTGGAATTTCGAGTGCGCTCGTCGCCAAGGGCGCCAAGCACGGCTCTAGAGGTCATGCGTTCTACGATGTGTTTTTCGGACAACGAAAAAGGCGGGCGAGTTTTGTTTCGTGGAAATAACTGAGCAAGATTTATAGATTTTGACAAATCAATCGTTTTCTTTTGTTACTTTTATATTTTTGTTGATTTGATGCTGCTTACCAAAAAAAAACGGAAGATCCACTTGTCCGCGGCGTCTTTGTTGTTCTCTGCGAAAACATGGCGAAAAATCGTCGATCTCTCTCTTCGCGGAGCTCCGAAACGGAATTCACGAGAGAAAACGTAACACGGAATCTTATTCATTGTTCACTGACAGAGATTTTGAACCCGCCGATTTTTTTCAATGTAGAAACTCAATTAAGCAAGCGAAAAACAATAAATTTAACTTCTTTTTAATTAACCCGGTAAGACGAGCAAAAAAACGCGCGCGTTCGGTTGCCCGCGTCGGCCGCCATTTTCCTTAGTTCTCGAAAGCTCCGTGTGTTGTTGGGGGGTCGCCATTTCAAAATGAGATTCCGCCACGGCTAACCTCTAAACTTGCGACCCGCATTACCCGCATTCTATACTCTGTCTACCTCTTTATTTTCCCTTGTTCGAACTCGCGTTGTTTTTCACTTAATAATTGCGCAACGATACAGTTAATCGTGTTGGCATCTGGAAGTGACAAGTGCGTGTTAGATTATCGAGCTCGATTAGCATATGTGGGCGAAAATCAACGATGGAAAAGGAGAGGCAAGTACAACGAAATAATAATAAAAACTGAGAATGACTGTGACAGGAAACGTCACTACTGCACACAAAGGAGTTTAAATTTGTTGTTAACATTGATCCTCGTTATGTCATTTTCTGACAGATTTACCATGCTATTGTTGGAGCCGGGAGAAATTTTTTTCGAAGATTATAGTGTTCGTATGAAAATAAAAGATCCTGCAAATTCCAATAAAATCGAATGGATCGACGGCAGATTGAAACTTTGTTCGAAATCCTTGGTTTTCGTCAGCAAAGACATTAATCTGCCTCTCGTCAAAGTTCAGCTGAAAGAAACGTGCAAAGTGGAAATAATCAACGAGGACCTCGAACCTGAGTCGGTATCTTCATTTTTTTATCCATTTTCCTCGATTTTAACCAAATATTCTCAACGAGTCTGTTTTTTTTTTTCCGTTCCTTCGTTTTTATCGTTTCTAGATGCAATATTTTGGCTGTGCACTGTAAACAATATGTAGAAATGCTCAAGGGCAATCGACTCGAACCCTACAAATTTATTCACAAAAGCACGACGTTGCTCTTTATTTTCGATTACGCCAACGTCGAGGATTGTCTCCCGCATATCATGCAACTCCTCAGAGCAGCTACTCTTCCGGCGGCCGAACAAAACGCCATGGTAACTTTTGCCACTGCAATAAATCATTCGTGTCGTCGTTGCAATTGATTTTTCATCATTTTTCCCAACAAAATAATTGAAACGCGTTTGAAATTTTCAGATTATGGCAATCGTGCATTCCAGACAATCCCGAGTTTCGTTCGACAGGTCCTGGCTGGAGGATTTGTACGAACAAGTTATTCTCGAAACCCAGGCCAATAAAATTCTCCCTCTTGTTATTAATCCCGGCAGAATATTGCTGACCAACAGTAGAATATATTTCCAGCCATACAACAATATGGATCAGGTAAATGAAACTTGGACGAGCGTGAAAACAAATCGCCGCTCGATCCATCCAATTTTTCTTCATTCAACTTTTTTCTTTTAGCATCCGGTGTTGAAAATCAATTTGAAGAACGTGAAGAGCGTATTGAAACGTAGATTCTTATTGAGGCAGGTGGTGAGTGTGAAAAAAATATGAAATCTGTTGAAATTCAACGATGTTGAAGTTTGCATCATTGAAACGCAATGAAATTCCGTTATTTCTGGAAAAGAGCTCGAGGTTCTTATCCAAGATTCTCTCAGGACCATGAAACCATATTTTTTTATAATCTAAACACAAAATCGGGACGAAAACCGTCGTGTCTCTGAAATTAAACAAACAGCGAATGGAAAACGTATTTTTTGTTGGACCTCAATGTTGCAAGCTTCAGTGTCACGAGATTCACAGCGTGAGAATGATTTTGAAGCTTAAAAACTCTCGAGTTGTTTTAGGGATTGGAAATAAAGTGGAATCGTCAGCCCGACAATAAGACCGAGTGTCTCTTCTTATCGTTCAAAAACCAAGAGGGTAGAGACAATCTTTTCGACAGTTTGACCAGCCAATCTGAACTGCGACTCGACACAATTCCGCAAAACCAAATGACGTTGCAGTGGCAAAACGGAGCTTTGTCGAATTATGATTATCTCAGTTATATCAACAGGTAGAAAAAGTTTGGAAAAAATTTCAAGTTCCTCGATAAAATGGTTGGAAAATGATGATTAATTCATTATTTTCCATCTTTCTTCCCTCTAGCCTGGCTGATCGGACGTTCCACGACCTCACGCAATATCCAGTGATGCCTTGGATTATCCAAGACTATAGTTCTCCCACGCTGGATCTCAGTGATCCAAAAGTTTACAGAGATCTTACGAAGCCCATTGGTGCCTTGGAGCCAAACAGATTGCAGAGATTAAAGGTAGACAAACGTTTTTTCGAGCATGCATCAAACGAACGGGTCCCGTCAGCCTGGGAATTAATCAAAATTCCGATTTAAAAAAAAAATGTAAAAAGGAAAAAAAAATACTTGCAGGAACGATACGAGGAGATGACGGAAAAGAAATTTTTGTACGGATCTCATTACAGCGCCCCGGGCTTCGTGTTCTTCTATTTAGTAAGAAAATATCCTCAGTACATGCTGTGCCTGCAAAATGGTCGATTCGATCATCCCGACAGAATGTTCAACAAGTACGTGAGCCCTGATTCTCGATTCTGTAATTTTAGGCCTAAAAAAAAATCGTTTGTCGCTTTGCACGCATTCAAATAATATTGCTAAACTTTTCAAGGATTAAGATTTTTTTTTTTTGAAAAATGTTGCTCTCGAATCGATATTTCGTTGATTGCTTTACCGAACTCTGCAGAATCGATTTATTGTTATGCTCCTTAACGAGAAAAAACCTAACAGTGTAGCCGACGCTTGGAAAAATGTATTGATGAACATGTCGGACTTTAAAGAGCTGGTGCCCGAATTTTATGACACGAAAAACGCTGGTGATTTTCTAGTGAATAGTTATGGTATCGATTTTGGCCACCGACACGACGGTACGAAAATTGGTGATGTCCAGCTGCCGCCTTGGGCTGATGGTAAGATTCTTATCAGTTTTGTCGATTTGCACGATAAAAATCATTTGAAAACTTATTCGATTTTGAAATTTCCATCCCAAAGACTGAAATGAAAATATTGTGACGTTTTTTTTCAAATTATGTTCCTTTTTTTTCAGGTCCAGCGGATTTTGTTAAAAAATTACGAAACGCTATGGAAAGTGATTGGGTCTCACAGAATTTGCACCACTGGATCGATTTGATATTCGGCTACAAGCAACGAGGCATCGAGGCGGAAAAAGCTGACAATGGTTTATTTTTAAATTGACGTGAATTGAAATTATAAAAATTAATGAAACAAAAAATCTCGATTCTTGAGTTTTAAGGGCGTGAAACGTACCAACGAATATTTCTCACGTTTTTTTAAACTTTGTAGTATTTTTCCATCTGTGTTACGAGGGCGCTGTGGATTTGGACACGATTCATGATATTAATGATCGTCATGGTCTCGAGGTACAAATCATGGAATTTGGGCAAATCCCTAAACAAGTTTTTACCCTTCCTCATCCGAAACGTTTCGTGTCTTTACAAAATTTGGCCATCGACCACAGCCTAACGACTTCGGAGCTAAATACAGCAATAGGTAAGCGAAAGAAAAACATTTTTCTCGTGGAAAAACAAATTTTCCACAGCATCGATTTTTATTCCATGAAAATTGATTTTTAAAAAATCGAATTTCTGCTCGTAAAAGCTTCTGATTCGAAATCTGGCGCACTGCAAATTGAAAGAAAAAATCTTTCGCTTTATGCACAGGAAACGAGCCTCCTGCAAAGAAGCAAACGTTGCATCAGTTGACAATATTTCCATCGCACAAGGAGGCGATTTCGAGCGTGTGTTTGATGAACGGAGGATCAGGCGATGCGATTGCGTCGGTTGGCCATGACGGCGTGCTGAAATTTTATTCCGTTAAAACTGGAAAGTCCACGAGAAGTGTGCATCTGTCCTCACTGCCGTTATCCTCGTGTATTTCTTATCAAACCTCGGCTGGACGAAATATAATCGTTGCTGGTTCCTGGGACAATACGTTGTTAGTAAATAAAATAAAAATAAGCGACAAGCTTGTCCAATAATTGTAGGAAAATAATCTCATTCGACGTGGAATATTTAAATGATTTCATTATTTTTTAAGAATATTTTACGACGTCGAATTTGGGCGAGTTATCGATACGCTCCACGGCCACGAGGACGCAGTTTCCTGCTTGGCATGGATTTCATCCGGTAAAATAATCGTCTCAGGATCGTGGGACTGCACAGTAAAAATCTGGCGCAGTTATCATTCAGGATCAAAAATAAAACCTGCCGAATGTCTCGTTGCTCAGCTCGACCATGAGGCTAAAGTTATTTCATTGGACGTTTCGAGGTTCGCAAAAAAAAATAAAATAATATTCGCAAAAAGAAAAAAAAACAAATTCTCGCTTCAAAAGTATTTTTTAATATTTTTTTTTCAGAGTTTTTTAAATTGTAATGTAATGAAATATTAAAAACGTTAACGGAAGCAGGGTCATTATTGACGTGAATTTTCACTGAACAATTATCGCTCAAGCGATCGGCGCTCGATTTTGATAAATTTTCAAAAACCTGCAGTAATCGCTGTAAAAATGCGGGAATTAATATTTTCACTGGTTTTCTTTCGTAGGAACGAAAAGTTATTGGTGTCCGGTACGGACGACGGAGAGATTTTTTTATGGAGTACAGATACGTACGACGTTACGTACACGATCAAAGGTATTAAAATCCCAAATTACAAAAATGAAATCTACAAATTGCGTTTTTTCCCTTTTTCAGTGTTTTTTTTTGTCGTTTTTTTCCAAAGGTCACGCCGGCAGGATAAACGCAATAAAATTCGACTGCGAATGTAAAAACATAATTTCGTGTTCGAACGACATGGCTCTCAACGTTTTTGACATTCAAACGAGCACGAGAATCTACAGCACGACTTTGGAGCACGAACCAACGGCGCTCAGTTGGAACGGGACAATTTTGTTCATTGGAGACACTCGTGGGAACCTTAGTTTATGGGATTCTCAAGGCGCTCTCTTCCTATCGACGTTGCATTGTCACGAAGGTGATTTTCACTTAATTTCATTTTTAAACATCAATAATTATTAAAAATGAATAATTAATAATGAAAAATCAAAATTTTGGGTTTTTTTTTCTTCTCAGGTAACCTCACGACAATAATTACGACACCCGACCAAAATCGCGTCATCACCGGTGGGGTTGATAAGAAATTAATCGTTTGGACGTGCCAATGATTCCCAAGTTCTCGTCTTCGCGTCGTTATATCGATCACGTTTATAAATTCGTTGATATTGAAATATGCTTATATATTTGTATAAAAATATTGAGTCCATGCTCCGAGTGAGAAGGATTGGAACAAAAATCGAAAAATTCAGCCCAACAAATGTGTCAAAACCAAAAAAAAAAAAAAATCAAAGAATATGAGTAACTGAAACTTTGATGGCAGAAAACTTATTGAATTCTTCTCAATATATCGACATTGGCTCAGCCAACGAAGTTGGATATCAGAATGGAAGAAACGAAAATTAGATAAAATTCGTAGAACGAAAAAGAAAAATATCGATTTTTCTTCCAATCGCCCAAATTTTGACGACTGTTTGGAGAAATAAGATATGTCTCGACTTTACATCGCAGACAAAAACTTTGATAGTATTAGCCCCCGGAATAGAGTGAGAAAATAAATTGTTCTCTATCGTTCGCAAAGAAATAAAAAGATTCGTTGGTTCATGAGACTGTGTACGTTTGCATTTTCGATCCTGTCGTCGAAAAGAATCAAGTTTACGTTTTTATTTCATTTCCACGTTTCCTGCTGAGTGTTGGCCGCTTTTTTCTGCGACGGAACATAATTATTTACTCAACATTGGCCCAACTCACCTGCACGAAACATTCACCAAAGGACCAGGAGGCAGTCAATCGGTCAGACCCTTCAAGAGGCTAGAAACATTTCCCACACAACAGAGGGTTTGCTGTTCTCCCTTTCATGTGGTTCTAGTTAGAGAGTATTTAAACGACGTCAGAGGCGATTGCCAATACACAAAGTTTGCCAAAGCCTTTGGCTTTTGTTACGGACCAAGACCATGGCGTAATTTCGGCTCTGGCAGTGAGAAGAAGACGAGGTTAGGGAAGTAGGAAAAGAGGGTGGAAGGGGAAGGTCCAGGCAATTCGAAGGTTCGAACTCTACTTTGAAGACTGAAAGCCCTTGATCGTATGGCGACGTACCGATCAATTTCGTGCGTTAATGAAAAGTAAAAAAATAAAAGAGATACAAAATTTCAAGTTTCCTAAAAATTCTGTTTCTATATATTCTGCTCATCTCGAAATTGTTGTGGGAAAATGGAATTTTCCAATTTACTCGGTAGAAAAATATCGAGCTGTTCGAATTTACGGTCGTTTTTCCGTAACGACAGCAGCGTGGCGAAAGTATTTGCAGAATTTTTATTATTCCCTTTGCAAATACCAAGCAGACACCCGCTCACTTGGAGTGAACGCTGGGGTTTTCGTTGACGCCTATAAATCCAGTCGGAACAAACTCGCCCTCGACATTTTACCCCTTTAACCAACACTCTCTCCTTCTCTCTCTCTCTCTCTGCCTTTGCCCGTGCGCGCGAATCGCGGTGAAATAAAAATTGGGGCTCGCGGGGCGTTTCGTGTTTACAAGCTCCGAGGAAATTAAAATTCCTCAATTGAGGCAAAGCCTTACCCACGATATTCCTCCGACTCCCATCTATCCTCGTAAGCAGTAAACTTTTTAGTTTAATTAATTATCGGACTAATTAAAAAGCTAATGAATAATATATCAAACGAGAAAATCATTTCAACCCTCTTCCTTCCATACGACAAACCTTCCACACTTTCCGATAATTATTCGTATTGGCAGGGACAAAAATCCTTCCAAAAAGTACAGCAAAAATTTCTCCTGAAATGTCAACGAGGACGTGACTTTTTCGCGAAAATACGAAACAAGGGGATGAAATTCTAACGATGAAAAAATTGGGCAACTAGTTTCTCTGAAAATTCTTGCGAAAAGATGAATAAAAAAAAAGTGAAGAATATTTTCAACTTTGGAGATTGCACTCGAGGATTTATAGTGCGCAATAAAACTGCGGGCGACTTGTTCACCTGTAATGAAAAACTCTAGAAAATTCCGTGGCTGGAGAAAAAAAAAAAAGAATCCGATGGGAAATTCCGCTCGAAGGAAAAACATTGTTTTATTTCTTGACTCGGTATCTTTTTCCCTTCGATGTGCAGTAACGCAAATTTTATTTAGAGTTCAAGTTGGAACGACTGAACGATATAAAAATGGCGATTATAACTTAGAAAAATAAAATAAAAATAAGATGAATATGAAAAATGAAAGAAAATATCGGTTTTTTTTATACGAAACAGTCTTCGAGACTATCGACCGATGATTCCTCGGGCAAATCCTTTTGAGAGATGCTCGACTTTCGAATCTCTCTTGTTTTTTGTCTCCTTGCTCTCTCTTTCTTCGAGCTCCTCGGAGGAATACTTGTTTGTTTTAATGATTCATTATTTTATCACTCGATGTTACCTGGCTGCTACGTTTATCGTCACTGCTCCGATGTCTCGTCCAATCGATTGATCACTTTCTTGTATTCTGTCTCAAGGGCTCGATAATCCTTTTCCAAAATTTGCATACGCTGCTCGCTAGCCGGAAGGGGCACGTTGCCTTGTTTGCTGAGATTCTTCAAGGCTGCTTCCAGCCTCTTTTGATCGTGCTGTTCCCTCTTGTACGGAATGTTCAATCGTTTCTTCACGTCCAAACGATATTTACGATATTCTTCTTCGTTCGAAATATCCGTACAGCGTAGACGCAATATTTCGTACACTCTTCGTGCTTGCCTCTGATAAAAGCAACAAAATGATTAACACGGAACAAAATTCTGCAGAATTCGTTGGAAAATTTCGAAATATCCGATTTGACTAAAAAATTACAAAAAAAATTTTTAAAAAATGAGAAAAGCGGGCAAAGCAACTTACTTTATTGATCTTGAACTTTTCTCTGGCTTCGAGTGCCATATTTTTATTGAAACCTTGCATCAGAGATTGTCGAGCAAAAACTGGCAACATTTCGCAATTACTAGCGTCCACGAAGTCCCTCAATCGTTGAAAACTCTGAGAAGGATCTTCAACTAAAACAAACAAGTCCGATGGATGGGTAATTCTGAATTTCGCTCTCAAAAAATCGCATTTGTGCTTTTTTGACTTTTCGATCGTCTCAGCGATCAAAATATTCACCGTAAAATCTTTTCCTGCGGATTCCAAATGGATTTGTAAAAATTTGACAACAACGCGAACCGTAATTTCAATCTCTTCTCAACGTGATGAAAAAAATCATTAAAATTCCCATGGTACATGAAAATAATTGTTAAAGAATTCATTGCCTTGCTTACCTGTTATGTCTTTGACTTCGTTCCTTCCTACGTACTCGCGATAAATCGCTTTTACCAATTCGGTGCCCAGACCCAACGTTTGAAACGGTGGCAAAATCAAAATTTGAGCTATGCGCGGCCTTGTGTGATTTGGGTAAGCGTAATACTGATATACCGTCGCAAAGCCGATCGTTCCGTACCGGGTGGATCCTGACGTCGAGGTGTACTTTTCAAACCTGATAAAAAAACGACCCCGACGTTTAAAAAATTAAACGAAATGTGGCATACAAAAAAAAAATCTCCTTTGCTTTGGAAATTTGGGGCTAAAAATTCGAGCTCATTAAAATTTTCCAACAATTACGTTTTTTATCGGAAATTCTTCCGTTTTTTCAGCGAGAGACTATTTTCCGGTTTCAATGAAAAAGAGTGATTCTCACATATTAAAATAGTGCCACTGATCGTCGTCGACGTCGACAAAGTTAGCAGCGTCTATGTACCACAGCAGGAACGTTTGCAAACGTTGATGATACGTGAGGAATCCTTTGCAGGACATGTCAGCTTTGTAAACTTCGAATTGTCGATTGTTCCCGTTATCTGGAGAAACAATATTTCATGGAAATTGGTAAACCGACCGTTGGTAAAATCAACTGTGCAAAATTTGATGTTTATTCGAAACCCAGAACCGTTTACTCGTCTACGAACCAAACTGTTGCTTTTCCAAAAAACGTTATTTCGATAGAGAATAATCCAAACTTTTTGCACATTGTCGATAGTTTTTGGGGTTCGTGTTAATTTCAGGATTTTTTTTACTCTCCGTTTTTGCCTCCAACGTGCATTTTACAATTATCGTCCTGAGCGGTTTTTATTTAGAAATTCGTTGACGTTGGCATCGTTGGAATGCAACAAAAACTGATTACTTTTTATAGCAAAATACAAAATTGTCATGCAGTATTTGTCGACGATAATGGGACAGTTGTCTTCGCTATCGGGAAATTAAATTTACTCGAAAAATCGGAACGATCACATTAATTATCAAAATGGCGAATAAAAAATATATTTTTTGTTTTATTCCAACGATGCAAACTCTCATATAATAAAATACACAGAGTGTCAAAAATTTCTCACCATCTATTGTAAAGGAATGCAACAATTCTCCGTACGGTTTGAAATTGTCTTCCTTGTGTAGGGCAGCGACGAACGAATCGAGATTGTCGTGAACTTGTGGAGCAAGTTTCTCCGAGACTTTGGACAAAACCTCGTCCGGCTTGACCCCCTCGTAGGCTTGTTTGTCCAATTTCTCTGAATAAACCATCCCCAAATAGGTTTCCAGTGAACCAGCCGTGTAATAGAGTTTTACTCTCAGATCTTTGTAGCCGAATATTGTTTCGCTGGCAAAAAAGTGTACATTGAAAAATTGCTCAACAGCAGGCTGGATTTTTGTTTTCCGAATTTGCCGGAGTCCATTGTATTCCTGAGACTGAAGTTTTTGTTTTTTCGAAACTTTAGGAACAGCAACTTTTTTTTTCATGCACGAACGAGGATGAATAATCATTTGAATAATAATAATTATTGGCGCTAAGGAATCTATTAATAACTTTTGTTTATCTGACGCTGTTGGTGGCTGATGAAAAGTTTTTGTTTTTTCGAAACTTTTTCAACGGGAACCGTTTTTTTTTTCAGGCACGAACGATTTTCTATTGCGACTCAAAAATGTAAACTGGAGTACCGATTTTTTCGGATTTTTTGATGAATTTTAAAAGCGAATTATTTGGTCGATAAATACACGTTACTTTTCTTACCTATCGCCAAAAACTTGGTGCGACATTTCCGGGGAAAACGTCGTGTCGTCGTCTTCGAGATCTTGCTCCTCACGGACCAGTTTAAATTCCAATGCATTGTTGCTATCGATAACGTACGCCTTCAAACGCGATGTGGCCGTATCATCCATCATGCTTGAGGGAACTGATTTTTTTCCACCACGAGTAAGAGAAATAATTTATGGAATAGAGAGAAAAAAAAAACATTTTTCTTGGTGCGATTGATCAACGGTTTTTCGGTTATTGTCGCTTATCGGGCGACCTTGGTATTGCAAAACAGGGGAAGAGGTTATGTGCGAAATGTCGAAATGTGCGAACGATAGCGAATCTTTATTGCTTCGATGAAATTTATGATATTATTGGAAAAATAGAGAAATCGAATAGCTGCGATGTTCCACGAACGCTTACCTTGTATCGTTGTTCGTTTTTTTCGGTAGAAACGGATAGTGAATCGTTAAAAGTTCAAACAATCTATAACGATGCAGTTCGCGCCAAAGTTAGAGAATGTTCGTTATTTTGGGACCTCGCATTCGCTGCGATTCAACTTTTAACCTGTGAATCTGGTGGCTGAAATATGAACTAATTCCAATGTGTGTGTGTGTAGTGAATGAAAGCAGATGATACAGGGGATGCAGTTGTGTCGGTGGAACAGGTGCGCTTAGCTGTTCTATCGTCGTCGCAGACGCGGAGACTAAATAAATAGAATTTTAAATTCGTACGATGAGCAGCGAGCTATTTGGTTGACTCTTGGAATTTCAGGCAAAACGTGAAAAAGTTTGAGACGGCGGACGTTTTATTGATAATCGCTGTCGAAAATGTTAATGACGATGATCGTATAACCTTATTAATAAAATAAACAATTCAAATTCTCATCACGCGACTGGAGGAAGCGTCGCCAGCGCTACGGCGCAACGATCGTTAGTGGGGCAATTTTCGAGCTATCGCGTCCGCCTTTCTATACAGTAATGTTATGACTGTGACTCAGGGCTAGTAGGCCCGGCTCCGAAATCGGAGAAGCTCGGGGAGCGGAGTGGTGAGGGGGGGGATACTCTAGCGAAGCCAACGAATGTACGAACGGTGCGAACCAGTAGCAGCGCCACACGAGCTCACACACGCGTGTTGAACTCGTTGTGTCAGCGCACGGGCATACACACCAGGATTTCAGGGAGAGCTTAGCTTAGCCTGCATTTTTATACAATGGCGAGTGACCCTGGAAAAGTTGTGTTTCTCTCGATCGTTACAACTTGTCTCAAAGTTTCGAACGAACAACTCGTAATAATTTAATCGTCACGTGCCATTTACGCGAACAAAAATTCAATTTCTTTTTTTTTTTCGTACATAAATGAATATTTTCGAATGAAAACGAAAACGCGTCCGTAAGAACGGAGCAAAGTCGGATGAGCTAAGCGCGAGAACAACTGCATCGTCGAACCTGACAAGAAAAACACGAGTTGCAACACTTTTCATAGTCTTTCTAATCCCATATGCGGAGGGATATGATCGTAGTTAGAAATATCTCAACGTTCAACGAACCAAGTGCTATACTCAGATGATCAATATTTCGTTAGAAAAACCGTGAGAAAGACGGGGCTAAATAAAAAGCCAAGAAAATCAATCGCGAGACACGTCTTCACGCGAATGTTTCGCAGCCGTGAGTGAGTACATTGGAACAAATTTTCTTAATAAACATGCACAGCTACGTTTTTATTTATTTTTAATTTCAATTCAGCATGACGCAGTAACTATTCTCATTTATTTTTCTAATTATTCGAACCTTCCATCACCGGATACATAAAAGATGAAAGTCAGCTTTCCATTTCATAACAAAATGTCTGCACGCGATCTATTCCGAAAAAATCAACGATTTTTTGACAAATTCATTTCGAAAACGTTGTTACTACTAAAAATATGACAAAATGGATTTCTTTCAATTCTTAACGACATTGTTGCCATTATTTTTCGTCCTTTTCGAAACAGAAAAACGTATTATGCTATTTCCACACTACACTGTAACAATCTCAAGGGGATTCCAATATTTCGAAAACATCGATTTTCTTCATCTCGAATGCTCAAAATACCGAATTCCATTCAATAATTTATGAGCTTGATTAGACACGTAGAAAAAAAACATGATTGACGTGAAATCATTGTTTTATCATGTTCAATTTGACAGAAATCGTTAGGAACGTTCAAAACAACAATTGAATAAATTAACAACAAATATCTGCACCAGCACGTTTTATCAACGTGGAAGAATGTTAATAACTACAAATTTTCAAGGTCGTTCACTGATTATTGCTAAATGGATATTTATTCCGTCAATGACTAATCTTGTGGATTTTTCATTTTTATAAAATGCACACAGGATTCAATAATATGTCCAGAAACCCAAAAAATCCTTTTTCTCACAATTTACCATACAAAATGATACAAACACGCGCCATTATTACATTTTTTCAAAATTCTTACATTTTTTGTAGTTACCGATCAATTCTACTAATTCCTCCAAAAGAAAAAAACTGGAAATTGAATAAACGCAGTTTCCTTAGAATTTTCTCCCCTAAAAACTGGGACCTGACATTTAGCAAGTCTTTGCATATTTTTCTCACACATTCCAACAATAAAAATTGCTCCGTTCTATTCTGACGAATGCAAAATTCATATTCTCGGATAATTGTTTAGTATTTCCCTGAAAATGTCTTACGGATACACGTTTTCTGTTGTTTCCGCCGGATCAGCTATGTCTGACGACGATGCTGCACTGGGTTTGGACGACTTAATGGATTCGGACGAGGATATCTTCAGTGTTCACGGTCGGCGACATGGACCTAACGTCAGAAGATCAAAAAGTTTGCGCACGCTGCGATCGCATTCTGGGAATAGTTCGCACTTGACGGGAAACAATTTGAGCGTGAGACGGAGCACGCGTCACAGAATGCCGATCTATGACAATCTCAACACCAGCTGGATCTTAGGTAAGAGGAATGACGCGTTGCTTTTCGAGTTTTCCGTCCGAGTTTTTAATTTTTCGTTCATAATCAACGAGCCGAATCGAAGTTTGATGAATAGCCGAAAATATTTCAGGAAAACAAACGCTGAAGGGTTACCCGATGTTTCAACAACAAGCTTCCTCGTCCGAGAAAGAAATGGCGGACGAGGTTCAGGAAAGACCGCGCGACGTTCGCGAACGCATGCCACTCAGATCACGAGAAAATCATCCACCTTCGAGCAGAAGCTCCACGAGACACATGAGAGATAGAACGGAAATGAACGGCAGAGAGCTGAGGGATCGTAGCGAACGAAACAGAGAAGTTCGGGACCGACAAGAACAGGATAAAAGTCTGAGAGATTTGAACGAGCGGCAAGATATTAAAGAAAAAAATGGCTCAAGAAGTAAGGCTGATAGTGTAATTACAAACGTCGAGAAAGATCAGAGGTAAAAATTACTTTTTTATTTCTACCACTTTAACATTCGCACGTGCCTTTGTTTAAATGTAATGGAGCAAAAAGGCAACTGACGTCATGTTGGCTGTTCTTATCGCGTGAAAAATGAGCGCATGACTTCTTTTTCCTATCCTTCAAAAACTAAGAAAATAGACGGTTTCCGACTGTGAAAAAACGAGTTTGTATTAAT
The DNA here is from genome assembly GCA_037952995.1 of Hyposoter didymator. Taxonomy (NCBI): domain Eukaryota; kingdom Metazoa; phylum Arthropoda; class Insecta; order Hymenoptera; family Ichneumonidae; genus Hyposoter; species Hyposoter didymator. Next base: position 7,872,380 of record JBAJMU010000007.1, read on the forward strand.
TTTGCCTTCAATTGAGGTCCCGAAAAAGTGATAGTCCGAATCGTACGAGAGAGGGTCCGGTAACCAGACTTTGTGGCAGTTTGACGGAGAAGGATGTCAAGATAAAAAACGAGCAGAACAACGCGAACGCGGCAAGTTCCGACGAGAGTGAAAGGCCAGAAAACAATGATAACTCGGACAACGAGGACGTTTGCAACGATGAAAAAGCCGCGCAGGTACCTTGAGAAACCGAAATAACAAAAAAAAACAAGAATTTTGCTTCCGGGATATTGGAATTTGCAGCTATTTTTTCCAATTCATTTTGTCATCCATTTTCCAAAGGGTTACGAAGACATGTACACGCGAATCAAGAGAACGAGACGTACCTCTCAGCGCCAATTACAGAGAGGAAAGAAATTGTCCGATCAGGAGAGCGACATGAGCGAATCCTCAGACTCGCCAGGTCCACGGAAATACAGCTTGCGGCAAAAAAAACCTACCATCGACCGATTTCAAGCGAACGTTGAGCCCGTCAGACGCTCCATCAGAGCTCTGAGAAGCGTTCTTACAAATTCCATGAGACGACGTAAGCACAGAAGCAAGAGTTCGAGCTCCAGCGACTCGAGCGAGTCGGAACAACAACGTTACGACAAGAAAAAGGGGAAAAAGGGCAGGTTCGTACAATTTTTTCATCTTGAGACACGATCCCATTACAAGGCTAAAAAGTCGATGATTCAGAGCAGTTTTTCTGAGAATTAGTTTTCCAAAAATGGAAACTGCCCGAACACGATGATTGCCAATTGAAAATCATATTTTTTTCCTCCTGGATACAATTCCCAGTCCTAACAACGAATTATGATGTTCTCAGACAATCAGCGATTCCTCAAGGTGGCCCTACCGATCGAAAAGCTGACATAGACCCCATTACACTAGACGTCAACATTAGTTTTAGCGATGTCGGGGGCTTGGAATCGCATATTCACTGCCTCAAAGAAATGGTCGTTTTTCCCATGATGTATCCTGACGTGTTTGAAAGATTTCACATCACCCCACCCAAAGGCGTTTTGTTCCACGGGCCTCCAGGTAAATTCGATCTGTTTAATCTTGTAGTTGAAACTTTCGACGAAAATTGCTGCGACGTTTCCTTTTGTCTCACCGATGTTTCTTGTCATGGAAATATTGAATGAAATGAAAATGTGAAATTTACTAATTCAGGCACCGGCAAAACATTGATCGCACGAGCCCTGGCGAACGAATGCAGCCAAGGCTCTCGAAAAGTGGCTTTTTTCATGCGGAAAGGTGCCGATTGTTTGTCCAAGTGGGTCGGTGAATCGGAACGACAATTGAGATTGTTATTCGAGCAAGCTCAACAAATGAAACCGTCCATTATATTTTTCGACGAGATTGACGGCCTAGCACCGGTGAGAAGTACAAAACAGGATCAAATTCACGCGAGCATAGTCTCGACGCTTTTGGCGCTTATGGATGGTCTGAGTGACCGAGGCGAAGTCATTGTCATCGGAGCTACCAACAGACTCGACGCAATTGATCCTGCTTTGCGAAGACCAGGTCGTTTCGATAGAGAATTGTTCTTTCCACTGCCCGCCATGAAAGAGAGACTGGAGATTCTCAAAATTCACGTTAGCAAATGGTCCGATCCGCCTAGCGAACAGATGCTCGAATTATTGGCAGAAAAAGCCACAGGCTATTGCGGATCCGACCTTCGAGCCTTGTGCACCGAAGCTGTGCTCCAAGGCTTGAGAAGAACTTATCCACAAATTTATATGACCAGCAAACGATTGCTGCTCGATCCTCAACGAGTGGAGGTTAATTATTCGTTCCAATTCCCACGTCACACATTTTTGTCCTTTCTCGTTCATTTCTTCACGCATTTTTTTTCTCAGGTTAAAAAACGCGATTTCATGCAAGCGAGCTCCGTTCTCGTCCCATCGTCACACAGAATCGCACCGTGCATAAGCAAAAAAATTCAACCTTTTTTGGTGCCACTTTTGGGACCCGCTGTCGAGGAACTTGTGATATCTATCAAATCCATTTTTCCACAGGGCGTCAAACCTTCCCTGGCAAAGTAAGAATCCTACGTTTTCTACATTTTTTCACAAAAAAAAAAATTATAATATCGATTTTTAATATAAAAATACATTTGGCCTCGAAAAATTCAAATTGAATCTAAAATTTTTACGATTACTCACTCAAGCAAATTTACATTCGAGCCACTTCGTTTTTATTAATTCCCTCAGAATTTAGCGACAATTTGGATTTTTAAAATTGTTTTCATGAAGTAATTGTTCGAGTCCGTGCTTCGAATGTTTTTTATATAAAAATCTGACTATAAATGGTGATTGTTGTGTTCCAGAGTAAAAACTGTGAAAGGCATCCATCGACCACGTTTGTTAGTCGCTGGTGACGATATCGCTCACAGCCAAGGACCTCGACTGGCTCAAGCTTTACTGCATCGCATGGAGCACGTACCTGTTCAGACCCTTGACGTTAGCACGCTGTTTGCCGAGAGCGCAAGGTCGCCCGAAGAAACTTGCGTTCAAGTGAGTTTCACGAAATATGAATATTTTTATTTTTCGGATGGAAAATCGAGACTTTGTCCATGCGATTGTTGTTGATCCATTAATGATGAATTATTCGTTAACTGGATTCGCTTTATTTTCATGAAAACCTTCCAATTTACAAATTTGGAAAATTTTCGTATTTTTATTGTGGGAAAATAGTAAATGAGGGTGAAATAAATTTTGTAGGTATTCAACGAAGCCACAAGGAACATACCATCGATTATTTATATCCGATCGATCGACCAATGGTGGCCTCTTGTTCCCGAAACCGTGAAAGCCGTTTTTCTCTGCCGTTTGGCCGCTCTCGATCCTTGCGTGCCAGTTTTAATTTTGGCAACGAGTGACGTCAAATATAACGATTTGTCGCCACAGTTGAAAAATCTTTTCAGCGAATTACGCGGCGAAGTTTACACGATGAAGCGTCCAACGGAGGAACAGCGAGCCAGTTTCTTCAAGCCAATATTTATGACGCAATCGCTCAAGGCTCCCAAAAGCCGAGAACAAGCGATACAGCCTTTGGAGGAACTTCCCTTAGCGCCGGATATTATGCCAAAGAAATTGACCGAGGACGAGAAGAAGGTTTTGTACGAAAAAGAAGAAGTTTCCCTCCGGGAATTGCGAATTTTCTTGCGAGAAATTTGCTCGAAACTCGCGCGAAATCGACAGTAAGTTTTTTTCCTCGAATCGCTTTCGTTTGCGATTCTATTGCCAAATTTTATGGAGATTTTCCTGCTCAACCAGCGAGAATTTTTTTAATCCTTATTTCTGCAGATTTTTCATGTTCACAAAACCAGTGGACACGGAAGAAGTACCGGATTATAATTTGATAATAAAAAAGCCGATGGATCTTGAAACGATGATGACAAAAATCGATATGCACGCGTATTTGTGCGCAAGAGACTTCCTCGACGACGTCGATCTCATTTGCCGCAACGCACTCGAGTACAATCCCGAAAGGTTTGTCCAAATCCTCACAAACTAAGAATAAAACGATGAAAATATAGTTTTCCGAATATTTGAACGATGATGAAGTTGGATTCGTTGAAATCGAGCGTTTCCATTAATTTCCAATTTCACTTTTTCCCAAATTGTCAAAATTCTTTACGCCGTTTTCATTGATGCTAAAAAAAAAACGAAAAAAAATCAAGCCTCCTACGAATTCGCGACGAAACTTCATCGTCTTTCCTCTTCGCCGCGGGATTCCTATTTTTCTTTATCTTTTTTTTTCTCTTGATTTATCGAATTATTTGCAAAAATGGTACGAAAGCAAAAGGTAAAAGTGTGAACGTAAAACGATCCAAGCTTCAAAATTCGTCGAGAAAAATGACGTAGCGAGTGACGCGAACCTCCAAAATGTTTCACGATTTTTTGCCTCCGTGTTTACCCCATTTTTGTGAGTAGTACGCAATATTTAATATAAACCTTATCGGATTAAAAAAAAAAAAACACAAAAAACTGAAAAGAAGGTCACTCACATTCTTGTTGTATGTTTTTCATGTCAGCTTGCGCGATAGGCCTTCCCCCGGAATTTTAAAGAGGTAGCTCCAGTTTCTCCTGTTTCTCCATTGCTGTTGTTGCTCAGTAGTTAATCAGTGGTTTTCAATTCTTCATAAACTCTGAATACTAAAATCTGAATTGGCACGAAAAAATGAAAAAAAAAAAACAAAAAAAAACGAAACTAAACGTTAACGATTTTCTAAACATCGTCGCGGATGAAAAAAAAGCACTATTCCATTGAAGACCACTCGTGTTAGTTTTTTCTCGCTTCGTGCGAACGAGCCATTCGTAATAGTCGAAATATCTTGATCGGAAACGTCGGAAATGGTGATGAAAATATTTGATTGTTTATTATCTTTCCGACAGAGATCCGGCCGACAAATTAATTCGCCATCGAGCTTGTTCGTTGCGGGACAACGCTTACGCTTTGATAAAGGCCGAGCTTGATTCCGATTTTGAGGACAAGTGTCGCGAGATATCGAAAAATCGTAAAGACGTTAATTCTGATGATAATGTTAAGAAAGGCGAAGAGCATCAGACCGAAGTTTCGAGCGTGAAAGTTGAAAAGAAATACTCGACCAGCCCAGGCGGTGGGGTCGTTGTCAACGGAAGGAAATTCAGTAGTTCACGAAAACGCAAAATACCCGCTTGGGCCAGAGGCTACGTTAAAAAAGTTCACAAGAAAAAGAAAATCATGTTCGAAACAAACAGCACAACGATCGAAACACCGAGCAAAACTTCTTCCACTGGGGAAACAGTCGCCAGCATAGATTTAGACAAATTCCAAGAGTTTGAAACCGAAGCACACAACGTTCTCAATGGCCACACGGAGCTTTTCGATAATACCGATTCGGAAGACGATGACATCAACGATAAACCCAAAGAAGCCAAGACTTCTTCGACGGACAATATCGTTGAGCAATCCTCTGTCCCAATGCCCAATGAAACCTCGAATTCTATCGATGCTGCTAATGTTGGAGGGACTAACAGCGTCGAAAACACTGGCTCGAGCTCCTCCTCCAGACGAGAAAGCACCGATGATCTCACCTTTGCCTTCGAGAGTGATTCTAGTCCTTCCAAACCCGGAGACAACGCTAAAGTCATCATCGACAAGGAAGAACTCGAATCAGCTTGGCGTCAAACTGTTCAGTTCACCTCCGACTTTTCCGTTGAAATATTGTGCGATACTTACGTCCAACTGAGTCGATGCGTGGGAAAATTCTCACAAACGTATGACAGGAAATCACTGCCAAAGGTAACTACCGATTTCAACCCTTGCTTGCCACTCTGGGGTCAAAAAGACGCTGTTGCCAATTTGTCAAAAATATTCAAATTCAATTTTTACCTTTTTATAGATGACAAAAAAAAATTTGCAAACAAAAAGAATTTTACGTTTTTTCCGTTCACGAGGTTTTCAAAGAATCGGGAAAAAAATGTTTGCATTAAAAATTTTCGCACCTTGACTCTGTGTTTTTCTTGAAATCTGTTTCAGGATTTGCTCAAAGAACTGGAACGTTTTGAAATGTATAGAGAAACGAAAAGCTGTGAAACATCGGACGGCGAATCACATAAAGACGAAACTCATCTCGCCTCGTCCGCATCATCCCACGAAATCTAGAAGCTGCTCGTACCGAAAGATTAATAAATAAAAAGCATATTTTTTTCGTTGTTGATTCGGCGCTAGAAAATAGCTTCAATAGTAATCTGGCATACTCGTTGAATCGTCTACGATCATTTCACTGTAATAACGTGCCGGGAATATTGCGTAAGATAAACATCGACCCCCGAGGACGAACACTCACTCCCGCAAATGTTCGAAAGCTCGAGCCTGAAACCGCGTCATCTTTTTTCTGTAAATACTTGAATATTATACTTATTGCTACGATTATTATTCATAATTATTATCATTATTCTCCATAGGCACTCAATTTTAATATTAACCATAAATTTGACGAGCTCGCACGACGTGCTTCGATGAAAAGCTCACTGCGTACCTGAATAGTCGTCACGTCGCGAGACCCTCGTTTATTTTCCATTTCTAATTCAATTTCTACGTAATACGAATTTTTACTTAAGGGTATGAATCGGTCAGTACGAGCTGCCGCGAAAGAGACATTTCCAAATTTCCCCCAGCTCGTGCGAGCGGAATTTAAAAAAAATTAGCCCATTTTTACGATTTGTCTGCTCGAGCTAAATTTTTTGAAAATTCAACCCCGATCGAGATTACCGATTCGCGTTCTCAAGGCGGCTCGAGACTTTGATGAAAATATTGAGTTATGTTTATGGAAAACTGTTCCCAACGACGAACACGTTGCTGGATAAATTTCACGGACTCTAATATTTTGATTTTCGGCTCGAATGTCTCTTAATAAATAAGTAACGAGTGAGGTAGTTAAAATAAATATTAAAAAACAATCGTACCATGTCCGTACGTACGCCACGAGTGAGATAAAAAATTCAATTGACTGTCGAAAGAATAATTCGCAACGTTTTTGTACAAAGCTCGTGCATTGCGCGATAAACAATTTTAAACTAAATTGCTTTTCATTCGCTGAACGAATTCAACACAGAAAATAGAAAATAAAGCTGCCAGTGCGAGAGTGTCGGACAAGCTTGGAAATCTATATGTGCAGAGAAATTTGGACACGAACGAGAAAGAAAGAGAGAGAGAGAGGGAATAGTAAAGAAAAAAATAGCATGCGATGAACCACGCAATGATCGATCGATAACACGTGGTAACCAAAGTTCTAGTGTTTTAAGTTTCAGGCTTAGGTATAGAACAAGTGGAGGATTTATTGTATAATTCGACGAGTACGGCATTAATGATAAATTAGAAAAAAATATAATAAATAACTAAAGGGCGCGGAGAGAAAAAGAAGAAAAGTTAAGAATTAAGGGTATTAGACTAAGTGATCGCTCAGTTACCAAAAGTGTTGTTCGTACAGGAAATAGGAACCAATCACTTTATTTTTCTAATGAAATATTAACACCTATCAATGATTATTAATAATTTATATATTCGTCTTACCACTCAGCGCGCAGATACTATTTGCAACAATTCGTTTTTCGCCGATCGATTCCCATCTCTTTGTATCAATATACACACACAGATATTTTATCTTTTTACTTTTCATTCGTCAATTTTTTCGGTCCATCACTAACTACTCCTTTCTGAATCGATTCCCATCGAGTATTTCCCTTGCGAATATCCTTCTCGAGCATTTAGGTAGGCTAATTGTTGTCCTTAGTTATTTGTGCTGTCCGATACGAGTGCTGTCATCTCTCTCTCTGTATCAACGCTATTACGAAAAGAAAATTACGACAGAAATATTAAAGCGACAGTAATAACCGTGCTGGATACGAAACTATCCTACAAGCCAAGTTTATGAGCTTCCAGTCATCACTGCCGATTTCTTTTGAATTTATTATTTTTTTACGAATTAGGGAGGTTGGAAATAATTTTGCTTTGCCACATCGAGATTAACTCTAGTTTTTATTCATTCGAATAATAATTCGCCAATTTAACGAAAAACCAACTTTTTTTTATTTTGTCACTTATCCAGATTTGCGTAATAATTTGCGTAACAGAGAAAAACATTCCACAGAATATGATTTTTTTCGTTCGCGAGTTTTGCTGTCGATTTTTTTTTAAATTGGGACTCTTTCTTAATATAAAAACATTCGAAATTTCGGAAAACGAGGCTTTTCAGAATTTTTTTTTGGTTTTTTTTTTAACCACCCTAAAGAATATTATTTTCATATTTTTCCGTAACCCGCGATACAAAACTGTGTCAGTGATGGTTATGACATCGCTGTAGAGCAGTGTTACCGTCGGGGGTTGTTGTGAAAAGTAATGGAAGCATTGAAGCGATCGAAAATATGAAGGAGACGGAAGGAAGAATAAAAGCATACCCACTGCCTTATTTATTTTACACGTATAAGAAAAACAGTTTCTTGTCACACACATACAAACAGAAAAAAAAAAGTTGTCGTATAATAAAGAGAAAAAAAATTTCATATTTCGTCAATTTTGAAAATTTAATCGAGAATTTTGTCCTCTGTCGTCGTTCCCTTCGAATTGATAAACCTGCTGCGAGTCTCGGGCCAGCTGACGAGAGAAAACTGTCAAATGTACTTGTCTCGAGACTCTACCGAGTCTCTTGATTTTATTTGCACAAACGTTCAAGATAAACGAGACTCTCGGTTCACATGTTTTTTCAAATTCTTTCAAGCAGTCAATAAAAGGCTAGAAACATGAAATTTCATCGTTAAAATATCCAAAATAAATTGACAGTTTCTTTATTTAAATTCCAGTGGTAGTTTTGTACTCTTGAGTACAAAAGCATAATGCAAGTGCACCGAGACTCGTCGACGCGTTAAATTCTTATTCGTAGTTTGCATTCTCTCCATTCACCGCTTTTCATTCAATTGAAACGTCATCCTCCGAAGTATGACGTCACCAAAAGATTTTACGTGCATCGGTGGACTGGAAAACCATATCAGAATCGTCAAAGAAACTGTTCTTTTCCCTTTGACGTATGGCGAGGTCTACGCCAAGTTTAACTTGCGACCACCTCGTGGCCTATTATTCTACGGTCCTCCTGGTACGAAACTTTTTTTTCCCTCATTTCAAACCCTTTTCTATCGTAGCCTATGAAACTTTGTCGCATCGGATTTAGTGCAATTTAAATGTTTTACATATTAGTGTCTTTTTGTTGACGCGGTTGACTTTTCAAATGTTTTACTCTGTACGATTTTGCGGAACAAAATGCCAAGGAGGGCTAGGGCTTGGAAAAAAAAAAAAATTCTGCGGTGAAATTGTTCTCCAGCGAATTCAAACGTGTTTGTTACAGGAACTGGAAAAACTTTGGTGGCCAGTGCACTCGCATCGGAGTGCAGTAATTCGGAGAGGAAAGTTTCCTTCATATCGCGCAAGGGTTCGGACTGCCTGAGCAAATGGGTCGGGGAGAGTGAAAAAAAATTGCAGAAGATATTTCAATTGGTGACGATCTGTATTTTTTTCCAAAATCGATATCGTGAAAAAAAAATCATGATTCATTATCGCAGTGATGAAATCGAGTGGGAAAAAAATTTCTCTGTTCAGGCTCAACAAAGCAAACCGTGCATAATATTCTTCGACGAGGTTGATGGTTTGGCGCCCGTGAGATCGAATCGCCAAGATGTTGTTCACTCCAGCGTAGTCTCGACTCTGTTGGCTCTCATGGATGGCCTCGACAACAATTCAGAAATAATTGTTATCGGTGCTACTAATCGATTGGACGCCATCGATCCAGCTCTCAGGAGACCCGGACGATTCGATCGTGAACTTTATTTTCCTCTGCCTTGTTACATGGCAAGGAAAGATATTCTCTCGGTATTGCTCTTTCGAATTTCATTTCAAAGCAAAATTAAAATTATTGCATGAACAACAATCGAAAAATTCTAGTCACCGAATACATTTTTATCCTCTTCGTGTAAAAAAACAAAAAAACATTACGAAAAGACTACTACTTCAATAACATTTGGACAGATTAATGAAACGATTCTTCCGGACAAAATCCTTCCTCCAGGTTCACGTAAGAAGTTGGAAGCAGAAACCTCCAGTGAAATTTCTCGCTTATTTAGCTTCCAAAACCGTTGGCTTTTGTGGCAGTGATTTGCAAGCTCTATGTGCAGAAGCTGTTATGTGCTGTGTCAGACGACATTATCCTCAAATCTATACTTCGAAATCAAAGTATCATATCAACGAGAGGTCCCTCAAGGTATTTTTTTATGACGACAAAAGGCAGAAGCAACAATAATAATAAAAATAATAATTGACTTGCTAATTATCGTTTCTTAACCCTCCGGGGAGCATTTGATTTATGGCACTCCGGGTCGTATGGGTCATTTTCGTACTGCCACTTATACCTCAGGTACTCGGAGAGAAAGAAATCTGAACAAAACGATTTTTGAAGAAAAAGTTGGCGCTTGGGTCGAAAAAGATCGATATGATCAGCGGAGGGTTGAAAATAATAATAAAACTAAATAATAACAATAAACAATGTTAATTTCTATTGTTTTTTGTCACGTTGTACGTTTTTCCAATCGAAATGTTTAAATTTGATATAAAATTGTGGCAAAGGTCGAAAAACAAGATTTTATAAAAGCTCAACAAAACATCGTGCCTGCATCGCATCGAATTACGATCATTCCGGTCAAGTGTTTACCAACGAAATTACAGCCATTACTGCAAGAGAGTTTGTGCAGTATTTTAACGAGATTGCGAGGAATTTGTCCCGAAGGAATGTTGAATTCAGAAAATATGTGAGACTTTCATACACATTTGTCAATATATAGAGCAGAGCTCATTATGCGACGAGGAATCATGAGGAAATGTTTTTTAAGCAATGGTCAAGCCTCCTCGAGATCGTCCAGCTGTCCGAGAATTTTACTCTGTGGCATTGACAATTGCCACACTCGACATCTGGGACCTGCGCTTCTTCATACCCTTGAACACTTGCCGTGTCATGTGCTCGATGTCACAACACTTTTCGAAGAAACTGGACGAGCTGTTGAGGAAACTATTATCCAAGTTAATGCTCATGCTTTTTCCATCTTCAATAATCTCCCATCGTTACTTTTCATTTCCATTCCGTTGTAAATAATTAATAGCAATTAACATTAACAAAAAAATCAACAGCATTTAAGCAACAAATTCATTTTCGTTCCACATTTCACAAGGTTTTTATTTTCATATGTTTTTTTTTTCGTAATAGTGTTTTGCATGTGTCCTGAAAATGAAACGAAATCCGGCAGCAAAATTCTTCAACGAATCTGCATTTCGTTGGAAATTTTGTTCGAAACAGCTGCGATTGTTTTTTCAGAAAGTTAAGGCTGCAAGACACACTTTACCCTCGTTACTTTACGTACCGGACATTATGTCCTGGTGGGATTTGGTGGACGAAGCAGCACGCGTAGTTTTCATTTCTCTCATGCGAGGTCTCGATCGTTCCGTGCACTTGTTAGTTCTGACTACCGCGAATATCAATTTTTCTGATATACCAGCAGAGGTAACTGCACATTGGCAATTAAAATTAAAAATCCATTCATCGACATGAAATTTCAGTTCTTATTGGAATTTAATTTTAAAAAACGAATAATTGATTCGAATGGGGAAAAAAAATCAAATTTAGATCGCATCAATGTACGACGAACATCAAGGCGAAGTTTACGAGATCGGAACACCGACTCTGTCCGAACGTCAAGCATTCTTCGAACAATTATTCGGAAAAATTCATTCGGAAGGCTTGGCATCCAACGACATATCGAACAGATCTTCGTATGGTAAATCATGCTCAAACATTTTTTGCAACTCTGAATACTATCGATGATTACACCCGCGAATACAGTAAAAGTTTTTTTTTTCTCTAACCAATTTCCAGCTGATTTCATACCGATAATGGGTCCGAAAAAAATGAGAATGGAGAATCGAAAACAAAAATCTAATAGCTCACAATTCTTCGATGCCAGTAGCTCATGTGAGTCCAATTTTTCATGAAATATTCGGAAACTTTCAAAGTGCTCAGCGCGAACCATGAAAAAAAAATTGCTGCTAGAAACTGTAAGCAAAATTTACTTGAAATTCTTTCAGCCGAAACTGCAGAGATTATGGGATCGAAGAAAATAAAAATGGAAACGAGAACGAGAAGCAAACTGAGCGCCGTTGCTCCTGCTTCAACCTCAGGAGCGAAAACGAGTATTTATTGTTTTTTTTAATTTTATCGAAATTTTGTTAAATCTTCTCTCTTTATAAAAGATTTGATTCGTAATTAGGAGCTGCAACGAAACGTGAGCACAGTTCAGCCGGTGACGATTTGTCCCCGAAACGTCAACGGCTGCCTGTGGGCGTATCAACTTCGAAAGTGCCAACTAGCAGCTTGGAAAAACTCTCAGAAATGCAAATTGAAGAACTGCTGCAAAAAATCATGAATCTTACGGACGGCTGGACTAGCCAAGCACTCGAGAGTTTGTACGCATCTCTGGAAGTGACGCTAGAAAGAACCGATGAAGATGTTTATCTCACTATGACCGAGTGTCTTCAAAATTTTTACGAATTTGAAAAGCTCCATGAAAGTGTGAAAAAAGTGGAAGAATAATAATTAAAGTTACGCTTGTGTCCTCGTTCAATTTCCACGTAAACGTCCCGTGAAAGTCTCATGTCTATATGTGTAAAATTATAAAATAAAAAATGTATTTTATTCGAACTTACGAAGAAATAAAAAGAACAAATTACAAACAAAACAATCTACCAGAACCGAAATTTTTTCAAAATTCAGTCTCGTAATTTCTCTGTTTCAGACTTTCCTATAATTTTCATCAACCCGCAAGAAAAAATGATTTCATTCTTTCCCAATTACGGCGCCGTTTCTTATCTCAGTCATCGACGCGCCCTTCGAGCGGAGATTAGGAAAGAAACGTTAAGTTTTCCATCGTGTTGTCATCCCATAAAAACATGCCTTAGGAATCCCAACAGCAAGGGGAAAAATTCGACAAAAAATTGTACACCCGCTAAAGCAATCACAAGCAGCATTTAATATCATCAGTGGATGCACAATCTCGATCGAATCTCTTCAGGCCGAGTGTGTATATAATTCGATGTAACGTGTATGCATATAACATCGTAAAGACGTATTTCGCCGCTCTCTCTTTGAGAGCACATGCGAATAAGTGGCTATATCTGTACTTTGGAGGGACAAGTGAGAGCAAATCTGTAGGATCACACAGTGCAGTTTGTACTACATATTGCGGGGGTTCTTGGATCTTGTAGTAAGTCTTATTAGTTCGCGCCGGGCAGCCGGGCAATGAGCTCCACGACACTTTTATTCCCATCGAATGACTCGCTGCTCTCGACTTTGTGCTTATTTCAACATTTTTCGAAACACTGCCACGATCTACAGTTTTAATTAAATTGCTGAATTTTTCGAAAACGCACTAATTCTTTCAAAATTCCCGCGATTCAGCCTCCGAAGTGGCAGAGTGTCCGAACACAATTTTACCAGGACCTTTCCGCATGATGAGATCAACGAAAGGGTGAGTAAAATTATAACTATTCTGGTAACTGATTGTGACCAACGAACTGATCGACTAACTTTTTAGAGCCTGAGTACGAAACCTAATTCGGAACTTTCCGTTCATTTTATGCTACTGCGCTAATGCGTTTGGTCAATTAATTAAAAAACCGCGAGAGGGATGAGCTGCGTACAGCCGAGAACTTAAAACTAATCACTTAAGCAGAATAAGCTCACGAGCGCGTCACGACTAATATTTTGGAATCATAGCTTCACCCTCAAAAGGCTCCTTGTGTGTTAATCCTTACTTGCCACCTTGAGGNATTAAAAAACCGCGAGAGGGATGAGCTGCGTACAGCCGAGAACTTAAAACTAATCACTTAAGCAGAATAAGCTCACGAGCGCGTCACGACTAATATTTTGGAATCATAGCTTCACCCTCAAAAGGCTCCTTGTGTGTTAATCCTCACTTGCCACCTTGAGGTACAAACTACCCCCGGCCTATTAAGGAAAATAGTCATTTCTCCACTTTTGTTAGTTTTGGCATTTTTTTTACGTGTAATTAAACTTAATTTTTGGCTGTATAAGGTAAACAATCTTTACGAAAAAGCTTTGAGTTTGTTCTTCGACAATTTCCAAGTCGAAATATTCAGTAGCTCATTTTTTATAGCAATTTTTGTCCCTGGGGTAAAAATCTACCCCGTGGTGGCATGTACGTAATTCTACAGAGGTGTGGCAGGAAACGGTCGTCTCTCACTAAAATGTGGGATTCTCAAAAACTAAACCTGTATCGCTTAAGCTAGAAGGAACAGTTGAAATGAATTGGGAAGAATACAGGGTTTATTCAATGTATTATTTCGATTCACTGGCGAGGTACACGGAAAGCATCATCCGCTTACAGAGCTCGAATAATGAGCAGGCATTAACATAAATTCATTTTTATCGCGATGCGATCTTAGTAATAAAAAATAAAAAAGCTATGACCCTTGAAAGGGATTATTTATCAAGGTACACAATGAAAAACTTAATGATTGAAGAATAGCGTCCAATATTATTCAATTTTTAATGAAGATCGGAAGATTGGTGATGGTTTCGTCCTTTGAGGAACATTGCCGTTGAAGGTATTTGATAATTTGGTGAGTTGCTGCCATTCGCTAATTTGAGCCTCGTTGTAAAACGAACTTTCTATGTTGCAAACATCGCTGCTACTCCGGTTATTATTCTCAATAAATCGCGAGTCATTCAAACACTCAGTGTAGTCGATAAAATCTGGAATGACATCGCCGTTCTCCCTGCGGTACTCCTTGGCAAAAATAATATCATCTTCTGGCTCTTTGGGATTAAAATCCTCGATCAATGAGTTGAGATCTCCAGGAACAACATCAATATCGGAATCATAATTAATTTGATAAGAACAATTCCTTTCAATGAGATCGAGAGGATCATTCCGTAGAGTTCCATCAGCGAACCAGCTATAATCTTCGATGAAATTGTCTTTTACTTTGCGGGAATGTGGTCGGCTGTCGCTGAATTTAAAAATGTCCATCCGGTCGGTATCAATTCTGTCGAATTCGCGGATGGCATCGGAAAGCAGTAATTCGCGTTCCATTCGATTAGGCGTTTCATGGTTGATCGATGGACCACGTTTAGGCGATCTTTTGATCCTCAATACTTCTTCGATTTCGTCATCGTCATTATTTCCATAACTTTTTGATGCCGCCCGAGTGCCGCCATTTCTTATAGAACTCAACAGCATTTCAGAATCATCGAATTTCGATAGACGAGATGCCGCGTCGGTGATATCACAGATATCGTCGACATTGATCAGCGGAGTTGGGAATCTTTCCCCGTTGGTTCGATCGTTTACGTTGATTTCGTTGGCGCACGAAGTTGGCGCAGATACATCATTATGATGTTGTCCATGATCGACTTCACGATATGCGCGTTTCAAGTGTTTTCTCCTGATCGGTAATCTCGCCATAACCTCATCACCGATCTTCAAAACCACGTGCTTTCTTCTCGGCTTCTTGCTTTTATGCCTCCTCTTCGTGTGGAATTCGAGGTCCTTGATACATTTGAAGTCCCGGCCACATATCCGACACTTTTCACCCACAATCACGACGCTGCACTCTCTAATGCTCCCAAAGCTCTTGCGCAAATCAATCATGGTATCGGACTGATTCGTTCGTTTGTCTATTCGTCGATTCGTAGTTGAACGCACTTTTTCACTATCCGGAAGCGTATCACGATGTTTCGCTTCACTGGGATGTTTATTGCTGTTACTATTTTTATCCGCTTCCATGGAGATAACTTTTTTTAATTCAAGTCCCATAAATCGAAAGAAATCAATTTTATTGTCAATATTTAAAATATCATTGTTTTTCACTGAATCTTCATTGTTTGGCGCATAGTCGCTGCTGGTAGCTCCAAGCCCGAGACCCGCGGTGGAGATATTTGGAAGCAGCGGAATCGGAGCCATTTTGTGTTCACCGAAGAGACGCTCTTTGAAGATTCTAAAAAACAAAAACAAAACGAAAAAAAATGGATTATTAATTTTGTTAAACAAAGGTTTCACAATTGCAATCGCGTGCTTAGAAGTGTAATTTGTCATCAATATTTGAAACTAGCCTACAGCGGTTAAATAAATTCGACACTCTCCGAGCGGCCATTTTGTGGACGAGCGTGTGGCTTGTCCGCCCTCGTGCAATTGACACCACTGCGGTAAATAATCGTAGCGTATACGTATCTAAACCCTCGAGGGTTATCAATCATTATGGTTCGCTCTCGCTTATTTAATACAGTCTCGTGAGAGAAAGTAATTACATATTCTCTATACCGCACGCTGGTTGCATGAGCACGAGATTCATGCGCACACACGGTGTTGTCTTCGCGTGTCAACTCTTTACATTCTTTCGTGACACTATATACACAATCGACACACATGAATGAACGATTTCTTCCGCGCAAAAAATTGTTTCGACCATTTTTCATAAGATAACAAAAAATTAGTTAGGAAAAAAATCCGAATCACTGGTCGAGGGGATTGATAGTTCGGTCGTCATGCGAGCTCACTTCGAATTTTCGATATAAAAATTTTCTGGCACTATTTGAACGAGCGGATTTAAACAAATACGAGCCTACGCGGGAAAATGGCAAAAACAAGCTCGAAAATTTTTATTTCAATCGGAGGAACGGTGAAGAAAAAATTCACTTCCGAAATTTCCGACCGATCTGCTGTCTTAACCTACACTGCCTGACCTAACCTCTAAATGAACAAAAAATCACTTCCACAGAAATAAACAATATCGAAAGAAAAAACAATACGAATCAACATGAAAACCTACACTTTTTTTGAAATGATTATTCTACGCCACAAATCGCTGCGAATATCATCGATACTTTAGGGAATGAGCAGCGAGGTCTCTGTGCGTATCCCACGTGCCTCGACCCGACTCACCCGGTGAGTAGATGAACAATGACTCAGTACGAACTCTCCCGACTTTATATATACGTTGAGCGAGGGGACGCCTGTTGCTAAGTCGGATTCCGGAATGCCGGTGGTTGAGCCAAAGAGCTGGCAACACTGTGCAACCCTTACGGAAATCTAACGACTGTGAAATTTTTTACGATTTTATACGCGGCCTGGTAGATCGCTTGGGAGAAATTGCAGGGAAAAGATCGATTGAAAACTCACTACGAAAAATCACTCGCAATTGACCGGTTCGAATGAACTGCCCTAACGAGTTGATAGAAAACAGTCGAAATGCTGCGCAAAGTTTCGTTTAGGACTTACAGTTCGAAACCACACGCATATATCCACACACACACACACATGCACGCTGTACCATGCGGGCAACGAACGAGTCTGTGCAGGCACGAACAAGTCCGCGCGCGTCTGTGCTATCGCAGATGTCCGACGACTAAGCCCGATCTTCGAACTGCGCGAGACTGTACTTGTCCGACGACACCGGAAACCTAACTGCGATAAGAGCTTCGCACGTCTAAGCGACGCAGCCACGAAAGGAACAGCTGAACGTTTTCGTCGACTGATATTTTATATTCTTAGGAATTACGCAACGCTATACTTTTGTTATAAATCATGTTACTGTGATCGGGCTTATGTTATTGACGACATATTATCCATATCTATGAACAAATATGTATTGATAACGCATATTCGGATTAAAATAAAAAGCAGACTGACATTCAATACGGATCGAGACGTATACAATATTTTTGATAGTAATGTTCGAGTTATCCGGTCCACGAGGTCGACTGTAAGTTATCATTCGCTCATGCCACAGGGTAACAAGAGGAAAACAGGCGGCGGCCTGTTGTTGTTCGTTCAAGAAGTAAACACTCGCAGAACCAAACATGCGCTACGAATGTGAATATCAAATATCGTCGTAATATAAATAAGGACTCCGTTTCGAAGAAATCGAAGTACAAAAGACAAAAAAAAATTAACACAGCGTTTATGGTAAACGTTCCCGAAATTTCTAACACTATTCGCAAACGCGAATACGTAAACATATAATGTAATGGTTGACCAAAATGCTTTCAAAAGAATTATCGCTGTTCACGCAATTTTCCGTATTTATTGTCCAATAAATACGGAAAAAATGTAAATTTGAAGATGGACGGAGTAGGCAATTCTAGGAAACCGGCAATGGTCCCCGGCTGTGCGAGCGGACCTCTGTTGTTCCATCTCCACGCCATTCACAACATGTCGTGCGACGTTGCCGCGCTTCTATTTCTATGGCGTGCGTAAGATCATCTCGCGCATCCTCGATCTTCGACAGGGCCTCAGCGTTTTCGTGGATACAGTCCTAGCAAGAAGTTCCGCACATAAAAACGAAGACAAACAATTTCCGTAACTTTTTTTCCACGTTTTCCTTTCCAAAATTTTTTTACAAAATTCTCCTTTTATTTTTCGCATCCGTTCGTACTTTTTACTTATGTTTCCGTATAAATGAAAAAAAACGACAGCAATTCCTTCGGTGCGGCAAACTTTTTGCTCGGATTTCGCACATTCGTAACGTCCAGAATTTTCTTTGTTTTCGAAGGACATTATGGCAGCGTGTTTACGTCGCGACTTCCCCAAGTCTTTTTGTTGAGTAGAGGGGGAATTTTAAATACAAAAGCATAATCATACCTTTGTCCCTATGGCGACTTTTCTTGAAAGCACTGTTCGTTCGATTGGAGTAAAAAAAAATGAGCCCATCTTTGCCATGTTGCCCAGTGGACTGACTCATTTGTTTTTTGATCAGACGATCGGTCTGGAAAAACATTACGTTCTAAAATTCCAAGTGGGCTGGGGCGAATGATCCATAGCCTCTAAACGTCGCAGCGTGAAATCGATTTTTTTATAAACTCTCGGTACACACCACGAAACGAATGTGACTGACATATTTAATATTTTCTTGAAATATTTTGTGTGTTTCCAGATGAGAATAACTCTCGAAGAAATGACCTACCGATTGTTTACATTCCAGTATACGTTCTTGTGGTATTACTGAAGCGACGCAATGGATTGTATAACGTGAGCACAAATTCCATTTCGTTGGCGTTTTGTACTAAATTTCGTGAATATTAAACTCGAAACGAAAATATCGATGAAAAAAATGTCGTTCTGCCTTTTTGCGAACTCTGGTGTTCAGACCATCGACACAAAATAAAACCATTTACCAAAACGTTATCATGACGTTTATACGACGGACGACGACCAATCCTGAAGCTTTGTCATAAAAAATACTGAACATGCAATTATAGTAAGCAAACAAAAATTTTCGCTGGTAAATAGAAACAAATATCGTATGACCGAACAACGAGGTCCTGTGGCGCAACGGATAACGCGTCTGACTACGGATCAGAAGATTCCAGGTTCGAATCCTGGCAGGATCGACTAAATTTTTTTTTCCATTGTTTTCGTTTTTTCGGACATTAGTTAATAAAAATCTCATTCTATTGATTTTTCCAACGCGTTTTTGACTTTAATTATTAAAAAATGCCGGAATATCTTTTAGAAAAAAAAAATTAAATACGCTTACCATGTTCCCATCGAATTTCAAATATTCCGGATCACGATACTTTCGACACAATCATATTTCTTTATTGTTCAGAAGAAATATTTACTTTTTCGCGAATCAACTTTTTTTGAAGCAATCTTTACGAGCGTATTCTTTCTGTTTTCGTGTCGACAAACTTGTGTGCTTCTTCCGAGTTTGCTCGCCACTACACTAGAGCAATAAAATTCGCGTTCCATGTATGACGAGTTGTGTTACAGTGCATTAACCCGCGTTGTTGTTTTTTTTTCTCCTTCACATAATCTACGTGTCAATGTTTCAGAGGTCGGCGAACCTGTCGAGTCTCGATCCTCATTGGAAGCATTGTACTCACCTATGTACACGTGGCGTACGCTGGTAAGTGCATGATTTTGAACTTCCATCGGATCGATTTTAAGGATATTCTTTCGAGTGCGCAATAAGAAGTGCGCTTTCAGGATAAAAAAAAAAGCAAAAGGGGGGAAGTGTGGCTATACGATCGATGTCAATATATATAGACATATTGAGTGATTGCGCGTCATCCTCAAATCAGATACTCAGTAACAAAAAACATGTCTTCGCTGTTTATATGTATTCATTGGCCTCAGGCCCGAAATCTTGAAAAATTATTTTTCATTATTTCTACACTACGTGTGTAGCCAATAAGGATCGAAATTTTTTTTACTGATGAAATTCGATTTGATTTTTTTCCTAAATTTCTATTCCGCCGAAAAGTTTGGGAGGTTGTGTTCAGATTCTTTCGGAAGAAACGAGGGAAAAGTTAGATCGATCGTTTTCATGATTTAAAAGAGTTCGTACGATCTGATGAATTTAATTTTCGAAAAAATGATTTTTTTTTATCGATCTTTTAGTTTGAACGGCTTCCCACAAATTTGAGGAATTTATTCACAATTGGGTTTGCTCACTTCCTACCAAACCAGGTCAAGTGCAATAATACAAAAAAAAAAAGAACACCTCCATCGGATTTCTTCGATGAATTTCAATTTTCGTATTCAATGGAATTTTCAATACGTCATAGGGTTTGGTATTTCCATGGATGAAAACGGACGACATAAAACTTGGCTAGCTCGTGCCCACTCGATTAGGGCCAATGCGTCGAGGGCACATGTGATATATGAGACTGTTATATATTTGAGACTCAAGCTCAAGTCTCTCGAATATAGAAGTCGGCGAGATAACCGTCCAACAACGGTTTACAAGAAAGGCTGAGCTCACCACAGCCACTCGAATCTTCGGTTCTCGAGGGCTAGACAAAATAAAAATGAGAGAGAATTTTTTTGCGTCTCATAATTCCGCACTTTCTATGGGGTCCCATTATGTGAGAGGCTGTTATAGTAATGCGAGTACGCACTCAATGGTCAAGCACTCTGGGAATAGTCGTTTTGTATTATTCTAACAGTCTCGAGGCTGCATCGGTTTGGACTTGAATAATTTCAATAAAAAACGACATCGTCACTTTTTATTTAAAAATTTCGTGGTGTTTTTTTTCGTTTGGGGTTTTCATGGGGTTTCACGGGATTAACAGTATTCCCCTTCCTTAATTTCACATGGGAACCTTTTTTTTTAACAATAATAATTGTCGAAAAAAATTTGAAGCCATTTTTCGCAAAAATCGCGATTCTAAAGATTTACCTTTTTTTTTTACAAAAGAATATGTTATTCGGGAAAATGCGGAATTCGTTGTTCCCCCCGTACCATGCCATGGCTATCAACCGGGTGAGGATGACCTTGAGACTTTCGACTTCATTAGACGTTACAAGCTCGATCTATTAGAGGCCCAATATCCCGGAGTGACAAGAGTGAGAGGCTCAAATCGAATGCAAACTGCTTATAGAGTCGAGAAAGAAGCGGATCTCATCCTTCCAACGAGGTATCGTAGAATCGGAAACCGAATCGAAAGCTTCATAGAACGAGCTGCAAATTAAATATTACGGTAGAATTCTCGGGACGAGAAATTCATCAGAATACTCTATTGCAGCGAAATATTCCCTGGGGGATTGCCACAGGAATTCAGCTTCATATGCACTTTAAAAACTCGCAAAGTGCCAAAAATTTCTTGGAATGTACTCAGAATTACTGACTCAGCGAAAAATCTAGAATTTGCTGTTACCCTCAATCCTCGAAAGCAGACTTTGGATTTGAGTATTGCTGACGAGCGAGGAAACTTACAGACAGTCTCGTTTCCGGCTGGTCGAGTGAGTTTATCATTTAATTTTTTTTTTTTTTCATTATCACAAAATTGCAAGTCAAGTAAAACGTTGACTCCTGCAGCACAAGCGACGTTTTTTTATAAATTTAAAACAGTTTTTCTGACGGTATAAAAAATTACGAAAAGAAGTGCAAAAAAAAAAATTTGCCCTCTGGTGATTCTTGAATTTTTTTCGAAAGTGAAAAATACGTTCACAAATGTCTACTAAAAAAAAAAGGGACAATGAAAATGAGGAGAGACTTCTTAATTATTTATTATCGCAGGTATTCGACAAGCAATGGCACAAAATTCATTTCGGTGTATTCAAAGAGAAGGTAATGTTGCACGTAGACTGCGAGCTTACAGGGACGATGCAATTGAAGCCTTGTGGACGGATCGACGTTGGTGGTGAGATTTCTATCTCAAAGATAGTCGCTTCGCAGACAACAGTACCAGTAAGATTTTCCAAACAACCTTATTCTTCTTTCTTAACTTATTTACGACGCAATTGCTCTGGTTCTTCAATTGCTTAATTGCTTATCCTCCAAACGTAGATAATTAATTTTTTTCACCGCTTCTTCCAAGTAACTCACACAAACACACACATACACATGCGCGCGTACACAGAGATGAACTATACATTCGTAAAAAAAATATGTCAGACTCATACGATAATGAAAATCAATTTAATAAATTGTCAGACGAAAAAAATAAAATTTAATAAGCATACGCATAATAATTGAGTACGGAATTTTGATGGAATTAATTGATTCTGCCAATAGATTGATTTACAATGGATGGTCGTTAATTGCGATCCTACGAGGCCTCAAAGAGAGACCTGCGACGAGCTTCCGGTGAGCGGGACCTTCATTTTTCGATTAATTGCTTTTCTCTCTTTTTATTCATTCAGCTGTGTACTGCTTTATTTTTTAAATCGTCTCATCGCCTTACTGTTGGGTAGATCATAGCCAGCAGCCCTTTACAGCCTCAAAGGAAGCCTGGCTGCAATGTAATGTGTCCTCAGGGACCTCCTGGGATTAATGGCACTATGGTTAGTTTATGTTGTACCTAAAATCGAATTATTGTAGAACCTAGTATCGTGCTTCCAAGTCCTCGAAAAATAACCCGATCTTGAACGATTCTCTGTCGTCTAACTCGTGGGCGTGTACAGGGGAGATTTTTGACGATTTAGATTACACAATTTATAAACTGAGAGAAAATATGTAATATCGAGACTTAATATGGCATTATAGTGCGTTGTCACATAGTAATTTTCCATTCATATTCTATTAACATGTTTGAGTTAATTTTGGGAGAAAAATTACTATTTTTTCTCTCAGAGTAATACTTAGCAATATTTTTGTCCAAACAGGGGCGCAAAGAAGCTTAGCAATACTTATCGAAACAGGGATTTTGCAGTTAGACGATGACTCATGTTTTTTAATGGCCATTTATTCATGATGAAGATGTTTTCTTCAAGTTGTGAAATTTCACCCACGAATTCGAAGGACCGAGCGATCCCTGAGTCGTTAAGAAACAACCCACACTTCTAGAAATTTCTCTCATCTATTTCGGTCGGGGCTTACATCAGATATGATCGAAAATCTAGATTTCGTGATTCATACCTTTAAAATACTATGACTGATGACTCTAACTCATCCGAACCGAGATTTCGCATATCGGCGATAACTTTTTTTTGGTGGTCTTACAATAACGATGTTTTTTTTTTGTATTGTTAAATTTGAATCCATAAACCTCTAGGGACCGAGCGGTCAATCTGGACTTCCGGGGTTACCTGGCCAGCAAGGTCCACCTGGCCCTGAAGGGAAAACGGTACGTTAAGTGATAATAAAATGTGTAAATGATCAGGGCGGATAATATTCAAGGGAGATCGATATCATCAGGACGAGAAATGTCAAATACAAACAAAATAAATCGGTAACAAAATTTTCGTAGTTTTTATTGCATTTTTGAAAACATACAAAATTTCCAACACATTCGTGGCAAAGAAAAATATTTTTTCGGGTCATGGGGAACGAGTTGAACGAAATCCTTACGTTACGTGTATGTGAATAGTGAAAGGTATCGGCTTCTATTTGCAGGGCCCGCAAGGGTTCCCTGGGCCGAGAGGGTTTCCCGGATTGCCGGGAACGAGTAGCCCAGGCGAAAAAGGTGAAAAGGCAAGCTATTTTTCTTTTTTAAAATGATACCTGAAAGTCGAACATCGGTCTTGAAAGTTTCCCCATTGAAAAAACACGTTTTTTTTAACGTAAGGGCTCGATGGGTGTGCTGGGTATGAAAGGTGAGCGAGGGGACATTGGTCCTCGAGGCTTTCCTGGTATGCCTTCAAACAATACGAGACCCGGGGCGCCAGGACCACGAGGATTTCCTGGTGAAAATGGATTTCCAGGGAGAGACGGGACTCCAGGACAAAGAGGCCTTAAAGGAGAGAAAGGAGAAATGGGTTCAACGGGACCTCCTGGAGCCAACTTGCCAAGTCCAGGTGCCAAAGGCGAGCATGGCCAAAAAGGTACGTTATAAAAAGGTTGTTACGTGAATTTAGAGCGAAGTCTAAACTATGACTAGAGCAATAACGACACGTGACGGCAAATTGCATTTTTTTTCGATCCGCGTCACAATTTTCTTGCTCACAATTTTGCATACGACGTTCTCGATATATTCATCGAAATAAATGTTCAAAAATGAAGAGGGTCTGCTCGGGAGGTTCTTCGAGTAAAAATGACATGAAAAAATTAAAAAGGCTGAAGTTTTTTTCGTTTTTTAGAATTTTTATTTCACTTTTCCTTTATTTAGCGAACAAATCGTTAAATATATCGGCAACCCAGTGGCCAGGCGCCGGTTTAGAGATTAGGAAAGACTGACACGAGCATGAGATTGACGTTGACCTAGATGCGACGATTCGTAGTGATTGCGAATCAATTTGTAATAATCGTGATTACCCACTCCGTCGAAGTATGTGCGTACATGAACGGCAAGTGATTGATGGTAATGGGTTGATGGGTTGGTTCGATTCGGTACAACGTACTCTTTCTTCACACTCAATTCGAATATAGAATGCAAATATTCTTGGAGTCGCTCGGGCTAGGAAACTCTTCAGAAAAACTCGCGATCGACATACGTGCCGATAGTAATGTTTGTACGAATTCAGGCGATCGAGGCGATCCAGGTTTTCCGGGTTTAAGTGGCCCACCCGGTCCAATGGGACAACGTGGGCTGCCTGGAGACCCGGGAGCGAAAGGAGAATCGGGATACCCAGGATTGATGGGTCCGCAAGGACACAGAGGCGTTCCAGGCGAACCCGGGACCATCGGTCCGATTGGAGATCCAGGGACGAAAGGAGAACCTGGGGAACCTGGACGAGATGGTGAAGATTGTTTGTTTGCCTGCATGGAAAAAATACCAATGCTCCAAGGAAAACTCAAGTTATCGATAATCATTATTTCCGACAAAATGCTGAACGTTGGTGAAAACTGATGACAATAGCAGCTTCGATGATTTTCACAGGCAAACCAGGATCAGTTGCGGGTCTAGAAATTGTGGGACAACCTGGTCGCGATGGATCTCCAGGAGTAGATGGTTTTCCAGGACCTAAGGGAGAACCTGGAACACCAGGGAGTCCCGGGTTCTCAGGATTGCCTGGAAAGGATGGCCTCCCAGGACTAGAAGGACCTCAAGTAAATATTTTATCAACACTCTTCTTCAGGATACTATCCGGTTCGTCAGAAACAGACGATAATTCGTACAACTTTGTTGATAACGACAATGACCCGATGTACATGCGTTAAAATCTATTCAATCGAAGGAATAGTGCTCATTTGCCTCATAAATTTTTATCGCCATCGCGTTCAGGGTCCAAAAGGCGAGCCAGGTATATCTGGACCCACAGGACCTCATGGGCCTCAAGGATTCCCGGGGGAACCTGGAGAACCTGGTTTCCAAGGGGAAAAGGGAGAAAAAGGACATTCAGGTCAAAAGGGCGAGTCTGGTTCTGTTGGTCCCGCTGGACCACCGGGCAACATGGTAAAGTGAATGAAAGCCTATTTGAAAAAACGTATACGACTTTCTCTATTTTATAAAAAATCCTGATGCTGAATTCATTGGCGGATCATACGTTAGGGATTTCCTGGATTGACCGGTGCGCCAGGATCCCCTGGACTTCCGGGACTCGAAGGCCGGCCAGGGCCTTCAGGAGCCCCGGGTCAATCTTGTCAGCCTTCCGACATGCTCAACACTAACAATATAATTTACGAAAATGCGGGGAGTCCAGGAGTGAGTGGGCCTCGTGGACAGCCAGGATCACCAGGAATGGTCAGTATTTTTTTTTTAGCTAGCTTTTTTTTCGCTGAATCCAATTTGAAATTTCTCGCAGTGATTAATATTTGTAGCCTGGAGAACGAGGAGCAGCTGGGGAAAGAGGTCCGGAAGGTCAGCCTGGTCTTCCTGGAATCCCAGGAAAAGACGGACCTCCTGGAGCCCCTGGTCCAACAGGACCCAGAGGTCAAACAGGAATGCCTGGACTTCAAGGTGCTCCTGGGAAAAGCATAACTGATTCGGAAATCAGAGATATATGCACGTCCATCTTAAGAGGTGAGTCTACTAAGTAATCATCGTAATTACCATATCAGCTGTGCCTTTGATTTAATTCGAAAACTTTCCATCAAAAGCTACAGGGAAAGTTGCAGTGGTATCAATGTTCTTCGAGGAAACACGAAAAATTTCCGTTACCCATTCCAGTCATTTTTCCAGAAGATTCTATTAAGGCAATACTGACGGTGTTAGAATTAGTGTTCAGAATTTAATGAAATTTCGTATAGCAATTGTAAAACCGACAGTACTACCTTAAGTGATTGTCGAATATTATTATTTTGTATTTATTGTTTGAATAAAAACGTAGAACAGATGACGGAGATGGCAGCACTAATGCAAGGCCATCCTGGTCCACCGGGTAGAGGCCGTCCAGGTCGACAGGGTCCACCGGGTCCCCAAGGTCGTCCAGGTACACCTGACCCCTCAAAAAATCATCACGATAATTCATGTCCGCGTGTAGAAATATCAAAATATCACCCTGTTTCATAACCTTCATGCACCTCTGTGAAGCTACCAGAACAAAGTCCTCAAAATTAATTTACTGCTTACCAAAATTATGCTGCATTAAAAAAAAAAATTGGCCGAGCCAAAAAAGCAGTTTTTTTTTCAGCAGCACTCAATTTTGGTACTTAGTAAATTCTTTTTCGGGACTTTGCTCAGTAGCTTCACAGAGGTCCTTCATTCCGACATTCCCTAATTTTATTAGCATCATCAACTTAGACACGCATCTACTTAATTAATCATTTATTTATTGTTCACGTCCGACGGTTTCTATCATGACAGTTATATAGATAATTCGTGTTATGGTAATCCCATAGAAATGATAGAAATAAATAATATTATTAATCACGAAAAAAATCCTCGAAAAGAAGAAATTCCAAAGGCTCCGTTCCAATGTAGATATCACGAGCACCTGCTGCATGTGTCACAGAGAGGCTGAGCGAACTAACAGTGGGTCTACGAGGAACTACTGGGTTGCCGGGTCTCACCCGACATGGCCATCCCGGTCGGGTTGGAATCCGCGGCATCCCAGGTATTCACAGATTACGATCTAACGAGTAACTCGATAGCTTCCTTATGCACCTCATGATCATTGTTTCTGTAATTTTCCATTTCGGTTAATCAAGACGATTCGTAGCAAGAACAAGATTTCCGGAGTTTATCTTTGTTGGATATTTTTCTCTCTATTTTTGAAGAAAGCATCCGTTTGTCAAACGCTTTTCGTTAATCTTTTTCATCTTTAATACAATTTTTTATAAAAAAATATTCTTCAGTGAATTTTTAGCATTTTATTGCCTTTTACCTTTGCCTTCGGATGTAACACACTTCCAGTGGACTGACCGTTCGTTTCAAGCTTTCATCCGCAACGTAACAGTCATTTTCGTACTAACACGCAAACAATGTTTCTTGCTTCTAAATTTTGATGCTTGTTGTATTTATTAAATCGGAGCGTCCTCAGGTGATCCAGGACCTCCGGGCTTGCCTGGAGAACGCGGTTTTGTTGGGCTACCCGGACCACAAGGAGCCACAGGACCCCTTGGTCCGCCGGGTGAACGAGGGGACAAAGGAGATCGAGGGTCTGAAGGATTGGGAATCGAAGGACCACCAGGCCCCAGGGGCCTCCCGGGTAATTTCTAATATAATCCTATTGATTATGTTTTCATACTATGCTTACAAATATATCATAATCCCATAGGAACTTGTCTTTGTTCTGAATTCGATCCAATAACAAAAGTTTCTCCTAGGACTCCCGGGAAGCGATGGAATTGGTTTGCCTGGGCCCCAAGGCGAAAGAGGCGAACGCGGACGCCAAGGTTAGAGAAAAAACACGAAAAGACACTTTAAAAGTTTCAAATGGTTAATCTTGTTTGTTTCTCAAAAGGTATTTCTGGATTGCAAGGCGCACCCGGTGCTCAAGGACCTCCTGGATTTTGCGAATTCTGCAATTACCCGGGCAACAATTATCTTCAATACAATCGTGGCAACGACAAGGGATGATTTTATTGTCCATCGATCGACTACAGTCTTCCATCGCCAGGCCTCTTAACACTTCATCTCAAGAAGCATTTGAAAAGAGTTATCAACGATGATTTTTAACACCACGATTTCTATAGCAATTGTATACCAATAATGGATAAAAACCATTGATAATTATATTTATTAATTGATCACATAATGTCAATAACAGTCCTTTTCGTATAGAGTGCGTACGCAAAGACACAGATTCGATATTTTTTAGCATTGTGAATCATTTGCCACATTCTGTTGTAGAGCATGAAACACATGGCAGGTGCAAGAGGCACTGGAAGTCACTACGTAGCTACATTGTCACGGCATTCCATGCAGCGTCTACCTGCCTAGAGAAACTGGTTTTTTATGAACTTTGAAAAATCGCCACTGCCGTTCTGGTCGTGGGATCACGACTCTTTATGGCGCGTTATTGTCACTTACTATTGAAAAGATTTTAGTGCTGCCGTAGATCGTGTGAGACCACTGAACGTTCTCCGCAGTTCAAGATCTCAGACTGTTCGTGGAACGTGCTGGCCAGCAGAAAGTCATCATGATCATCGTGGCTTCAGAACGTCACGGTTCAGTTGAAAATGTTCACTAGGTTATCCTTCATAGCACATGACCCTGCGGGACTACTAGGACACGTGGCACTGGCCTCAGTGATTGGTCAGGCCATGGGTCGACGTTAACGGAACACAATGACAAATCTTTATGGCTCTTTCTGCTCGCTCCATCCGTCAAGCTTTGCAGTTGCTTTTGGTGGCTCATGAGATCGGAGCATAATCCTCAAGCAATCTGCTGTGGATGTAATGACTATTGACAGGAATAGCGCACGTAACATGCTACCGAACGTGTTCGCCGGACGGTACAGAGGCGGTGGTTATCGAGCACGATATGCTTGGAGCAACTTCCAAAGTTTCAACATTTTTGCATGATACAAACAACTCCCCTGAGTTTGAAAACGTCATCCTAGCCTTCCTCCGAGATGCTTCTCTTTGAAGTTATGGACCGCACGCTCTTGAGCAACTGATTGTATATCGCGCGCGTTCTAAACATGCATCGCGTAACTACAATCAGTGATACAAGAGCGTACGGGCTATAACTTTGAAATGGATCATTAGAGGGAGGTGATAAAGACATTTTTGTACTCGGAGTAAAAAGGTGTATGATGCAATGTGTTTCAAGCTTTGATCGTGAAGTTTGATTAATTCGTTCAAAAGTGCGCACTGTGCAGCGCCTAATCATTTTTCGAACATTGATTCAATGGTAGCTTATTGCTTGCTCATGCTCACATACAGGCAGTTAAAACTTACTTTTCCTCACGTAGTACATGTGGCGGGCTCGTTGTTCAGATCATAACGGAGCAAAGGTGTGAACAGCTCTTACGAACATACTTGTTGCCGGTTTGTCGAATCCCTCTCGGTTGAAGAGTGATAAGAATGCAGTTCATAGCCTGAACGTCACGTTACTACTCGGGCGTTATGAAAACTCTATGACATGCATAGCGGAACGTGACCACGGACAATACGGCTGGACCACACGGCGTGGAAGCTCATGGCTTCCATACTGGACGTCTACGCGTCAAGAGACGTCTGCTTGACAGTTTCGACGCTGGATGTCAAAAAAAGAAGTTTTGCGAGGGCAACGTTTCCATATTTTATCATTAGTTCTTTCCACAAGGTCAAAATTGCACGTCGTTTGCACGTGAATAAAAATGCAAATCTAATGTGTCAAACATCTGTCTTATGCAAAACATGTTGCGCGAAATCGACAATAACGTCTTGTGTGATAGCGCGTGGTAATGCGGTATCATGAATATTATGTAAGTTAAGACGTAGGATTACATGCAATATCAGTAGTTGTCTTGATCGTCTAACGTATCGGACGCGCTCAGTCTGTCGCGCCATTAGAACAAAGGCCAAAGTTCAGTGTCTGATATCATCGTGATGAATTTCCGAAAACGCAAAATATCACCGGCTACACCGTGGCCGCTGGAGTTGATATCAAGAGGAATTGCTTTACCGGACGATGTTGTGATCTGCCTGTGCATGAGTGAGTTCCTGGGATTTGCAGACTTTAGGAGTTTGGTCCGGTCTGTTTGGCCCAACAACAACGAAGGTTGCATTATTCGAGCGAAATTGTGGCAACTATCCACTCATATTGCTGAAATCCCTTTCATCAACGGAAAAAAATTGAGCATTAAATATAACTACAACCCGTGGAGAAAAAATGAAGACTGTATCCTCATCAATGTTGAATCTCTGTTACCGATATTCGATACGATAATGCCGCCAACGATGGACGAATTCACCAGCGTATCGAAGATAGATAACTTTGTGAGAATGCACGTTCATCTAAACATGTGTTCGGACTATCGATACCGTTGCTGCTCATGTCACCTGAAGAATTATAACCCTCACGAGGCTAGAGCGTTCGCAAGGCCCTCCGTTGCTGAATGCAAGTTTAGACACTTTCATCACTATTGCTCTCAGCACGTTAGTCATTGGTTAAAGTTTTTTTTAACCCCTTTGCTGATGGCCAGAGAAGAAAATAATAGTCCCAATGAAGAGGACATCCAAAGTTACTTGGCTTTTACAAGAGCCATTACTCATTGAGAGACAGATGATAAGCGGCGGGATCAGAACACGATGTCCCAAATTCTAATGTCAATCGACAGGTCGTGATTGTTATTTTTTACATGTAAACAAACTCGGGACACGCCGTCTACTAGTTTATCGCGAAAACGCAGCGTGTCTGACCTTGCCCCTTTGTTAACACCTATGAAATAAAATGCTTCATCAAATATGTTTATTTTTATTTCCTTCCTGTGGCTCTCAATCTCAATAGAATAGTAGAAAATATGTAGAACTAGTTCGAGAGGTGTCGGAAAATAAATATCAAGGTGTATATTTCCTTGTATTTTATCAGCAGCGTAGTGTTTATAGAGTTATGAAAATAGGTACATGTTTGCGATAATAGATGTCCTCTTCGTATCGTGCAGACAAAGTCACCTTCGACAAGTTTAGCGGACAAGTTATGCAAATAGAACGTTCAATGCACTATGAACAATGTCCAAGGCTATTATCCGTATGTCACTTGGCGGTCAATATTGGAACATGTGAATAAGTTTTTTGTAAACACACTAGTTGATGCAATAGGACGAATTAAAGTCATGTTATCGATCACGATGGTTTATCGACGGGTCACTCGCATTTTGCATTAAGCATTCAGCTTAATCTTACCCTAGATATATGTTATTCGCAACAGACAGGTTATCGCATGCGACTTGCGGTCTTATCAACAAATATTGTCTATGTTTCCCAAAGTGGGTGCTAGCGTTGCCCGTGACTATGGGATGTTATTCTGTCTCAACGGCAAATAATGGTAAAAAAAAACAAAAACAATACTCCGGAGCAGTGAGACTTGTTTTATTATTCCTCTGGTCAAAAACTTGAACATCTCGGCATAAAAATGTTTATATGAATCAAAGTTTGAGAACCTGTTGCTCGGTGCATCATTCGATAACGTCGCACACGATTGATTAATAGGTTTCATAACTATAAATTGGTAAGCTGATAGCTTGCATTGAATCATCATCTCTGAACGCTGAAACTGTAGACCGCATCCGATCGTCGCGCTGTTCGCTCGCGTTTTCCGCAACTGTATATTTCCTCGTATTTACTATGAATTCGAGAATAAATAAAATGGCGCTAAAACGCCGGGTCGGTTCTAGAAAAACACCTGGACCAGCACAACCGCTCTTTACATCAAAGCGAATTGCCTTCCCGTTGGAGTTGATTCTCTACATGGCCGACTTCATGGGCTTCCAAGACTACCGAAGATTTATTCTATCTCTCTACTACCCTCATTACGTCGTGAGTGATCTCATATGGGAAAAATTGTGGAAGCTATCAACTTACCAGACCCAAACCATATTCATCGACGGAAGGCCAATGGCGATAGAGTACAACTTCGACCCCGTGAGAGTAAAAGAAGATCGCATACTGCTGAACGTCGAATCTTTGTCGCCAATTTTTGGTGGAGTCATGTTGCGAACCATGAAGAAATTCGCAGCGGTTTCTGAGCTAACAACTTTCGTCAAAATGCACACACACTTAAATCAGTGCTCGGAAGCCCGATTCGCCTCCTGCCCGTGTCACTTGGCTGACCAGAACGTCCGAGGGTTTGAAGCCTTCCGAAAGCCTCTGACGGATGCGTGCCCCCACGGACACTATCATCATTACTGTTGCCATCACGTTGCAACCTGGTTGAACATTGTCGAGGTTATTTTAATGCTGCGGATACATTACCAGCATCATTTCAACGAGGACCTCGCCCAGAGCTTCATACTTTCCATGAATGACTTCGTCTACGTTCGTGGGATCAAGATGCGGCGTTGCGGTTCTATACTTTACCGACTGCTTGCAGATTGACGTCATCACTTTTTCTGGCAGCTGCACGGTTTTAGTGGTGTTTATTTATTATTCTTAGTTCTTGATCTTAAAAGGTTACGGCAATAATTTTCGTTCTAAAACTAGTTTAATGTGTGCTGCCACTTTGCATATATTTATACAATCCATGGTTTGAATAACAAGTTGTTTTATTTTTCCTTCCTGCTTCATGATAAGAATTTATTATCGTAAATATTTGTCGGTCGCCATTTTGTGTGGTGCGTAGGCGACGCCACCAATCGACGTGCGTCAGCACTGTACCAACAGACCACACTTGTTCCATTTCTGCATGTACTAGCGTCAGGACAAAAACTTTATCTACGGTCTTTCGGTCTTTCCTCCAAGTCACCTTTGCTGTTTGATACTTGGAGCAGTACAGACTTATCATGCACGTTGTTGTCACAACCGTTGGAGAGAAATTTGACTGCTGCCGTAGATCGTGCGAGAACACTGTACGGTCTACGCTATTCAAGGTTTCAGACTGTTCGTAGAACGTGCTTGCCAGCAGTTTTTATAATCATCATCGTTTCAAGGAATCATGGCCGAGTTGACACTGTCCGGCTGTTTTATCTTTCGTAACACATAACCCTGCATTGCCATCGGCATGCGTGGCATTCAGCTTAGTGGTTCATCAAGCCATGGCATGACGTTAACGACACACATTGACGGTCTGTAATGACTCTTTGTCCTCGCACATAACTTCTGCTTGTTCTTACAGACAAATCTGACTACCGCTACCGATTGTATGGCGCACGGAATGCCCGCATTGTCTGCCACGTTGCGGTACTGTCTCGACGTCTGTACGGGAGGTTGCAGGTTTATGACGCACAGTGATATTCCAGCTTGCAATGACAACGACTGTCCATAATTCTTTTCAAGAAGCACTGATACGAGGATTTTCGTCCTTACGTTTGATCTGCTCTCCGTCTTGTCAAGCTCTTGCTATGATAGAAAGAAGTTGCGACTGAAGTAGTAAACGCCCGGACAAAAAGGTTTGATAGTTTGAATCTCAGGCTGCAAAGACCCAGCGGTAGTAAATCAATCATCGTACTTTGCTGGTTTCTTTTTCTTCATATTGCACAATCGAATGCAGCCAGAAAATGGGAATTAGTGAATACAAAATGTAAAACGGAAATTCTAGGTATGTGAATGTTTCCTCAGCTCTGCGAGCGTGGCGATCCAAGATTCAGGGAATACGTGACTGGCGTCACCATTGCAACTCGATAGTGTTGAAGAATAAAAAGCGAGGCTGTACATATTTTATTATAAAAGCAGGGACAGCTTTGCACGCACGTCTCCAATAATCTCGGAACTCAAGTAATGATTACCTTATATATTTCACATTGAAGGTATATCGATGATGGATACATGGCGTAAAACTATTGGGAGGCTATGACGGAAGAGCTGCGAGCTGCTGCAAGGTTGGCTTGAGACTCATATCGACAGTCGATGTTGGCTCGAAGCTGACAGACCATTTGCTATATCATGCGCTCCGATGTTAGTTCAACAGGAAACCGCGTGGCGCCAACGGTCAGTAGTGCATCAGGTCTTTAGGCAAGACGCTAGATCTACGGAAACTCGTAATGGAGCCGATGGAGCCTCTGCCTCGGGGTTGAAATTTTTTTTTTTTTTTTTTTTTTTACAAAATTGTCGATCAAATTTTTTCCAGGAACTCGAAACTACTAGAATTCTTCACGAGTCAACTTCACGGAGTTTATTCAGTCGCACGTCTCAATGTTATACAGCGCATGAGCATTTAGCAGTCAAAATCGTTCCGCGGGTTTGGAGCGTCCCAGCTCCGCGTTCCGAGTCGAGAGGGCGCTAGTTGTTCTAAAATGGACCACGACACGATAGGAATCAGTTATGGCCGCGACTCTCAAGATGCACGGTTCTTCGAAGTTGCTCCTAAACTGTTTATCGTGAAGTTTTTTCGTGTTTCAGCGTCGGATTATCTTGAGATTTTGGAAAAGACAGCAAGGTAGGCACAAAATATTGTTTTTAGAGTGTATTGATATCCGGTGCTTTGTCTACTGAGTGTAAATCCGAATGTCAGACTATGAGTAAAGAGCAGTGCTGGAGAAGAAAAAAAAACGCGCAAAAGGGCTCTATCGCGCTCCAGCTACGAGTCGCACTTGACAGCTCGATGTGTTTCCTTCAGTATATCCTGTGACTCTTCGTGTCGGGAGTGCTCGCAGATAATCCGAAAAATGTTTGCGTGCGCCGACATTTTCAATAAAATTCATACATTTTGAAATAATAATCCATAATAACAAACGAAGCAACATTTTGCATATCGCGCAATATATATCGAGACCGATTCTAACTCACGCTGTAACGTGACCTTGCCAGTATTTTTTTTTCACATCGACTGGCTAAATAAAAAATATTTCGCCAAAAATCACCGGGAAGCCGGAAATCGTTCGCCGCTTACCGGCAGAGCAGCAGGTTATGTGCAAAAAATCTCGGCTCAAAAGTTTCCTCGATACATGCAGCCGGAATTTCGATAAAAATCTTGCACTCGTAATTATTGATGCAGAATGCAGCGAGGAAAATATTTCCATAAGAAATTTGACGAAATTCCTGTGGTTCTGTTTTCATTTCAATAATCGAATGAAACTCCATTTTTTTTCAATACTCAATGCATTTCGCGACGTGATCCATTTGTCAACGTGACATTTCCGAGTGTCGCTCGCTTGATCGGAATAATAAAAGTGTCAATATGGAAAACTTCATGAATGGAAGGTCGTAATCGGAAAATAAACATTCCGAATTGATCCGCGCAAATTTCATTGTTCGTGCATAGTACGCGAAGCAGTTTCACGTGAGATTTTTCCCTCCCAATTTCGACACTTTTCCTGGTTTTCCACACAAACTGTCAACCATGCAGAAAATACTCCGATTTTTATCAAATACAAAAAAATGACGACGTTGAGAGTTCTTGTCGATATAAACGATTCAAATAATCATTTTCCACGAGAATTATTTTTGTCAATATCCATTCGTCAATTTTTTGACCAAACGAACGTTAAATAAATAAAAATCAATTAGTAGACAACAAGTTTGCTAAAAAAAATAGTAAATTTTGACAAAACTAAAAAATTCATTGCATTAAAACGACGCGATATCTTTTTATTCATTCTTTTCTTCAATTTTTTTTATAGATATTTACTTACCCCATGAAACAACAATTTCATTTATTTTTTATAAACCGAGTTGTCTAGTTTCTTTCGGAACCGTCAACTTATGGGATTATTGAAAAAAAAACCGCTTACATGCTTCCACGATTTTTTTTCCGTGCACATTGTTGCAGTNTTAAATAAATAAAAATCAATTAGTAGACAACAAATTTGCTAAAAAAAATAGTAAATTTTGACAAAACTAAAAAATTCATTGCATTAAAACGACGCAATATCTTTTTATTCATTCTTTTTTCCAATTTTTTTTTATAGATATTTACTTACCCCATGAAACAACAATTTCATTTATTTTTTATAAACCGAGTTGTCTCGTTTCTTTCGGAACCGTCGACTTATGGGATTATTGAAAAAAAAACCGCTTACATGCTTCCACGATTTTTTTTCCGTGCACATTGTTGCAGTCCCGAGACCTCCATGCGGTTGAGCGAGCCGTGATTTGATTACCCGCATTTGTCATCGGTCGCAACTTCATCTCTCGCTGTTTCATTCGTGCGCGAGATGCGTAATTGTTTTATATTCTTTATTCTCATATGACGGAGTGTTCGGGATTTCGCCGAATAACTCCAAAACTTTGGGAGTCGATCCATAAAATGTGGATTTTTCTATGGTTCCCCATAATAAAAAAACCTGTAGAACCTCGTGCTCTCTGATTGCCAGTGTCTCGACCACAGCATCGCAAATGCTTGCAAAAATTTTGCACGTTGTTTCGTAATTAGAAAAAATGAAAAAAAAAATTGAAAAATTTCTTTTTAGAAAACATTTCGGCGAGACTATCAGCTTGAAAATTTGGAGACAAAGTTCCAGCTGGGCTTCGATCGTCCAATTATCGATTGATAGAGTCGAAAATATAAATAAAAAAAAAAAAAAAAACAGAAAATTGCCCTGATTCCCAAAATCTTGAATATTGAATAATTGAAATATTTATCGTTACTCCAAAAAGAAAGTGGGAATTCCCACACCACGTGGAAATGGATTATTAACTAAAAATCCTATAAAAAATTGCGTCCTTGCTGTTTCGTATTGAGCAACATAATGGAAAGTCATTGATCCTCTTGTCCCTGATAAGCTTTCTACCAGCGAAAGATTCATTGAATAGGAATCCGTTGAGTAGTTCTTGAGTTACAAGTATCACTCGAAGATGCAAATAGAGAAACATGTTTCCCGTACAGATGCATAGGAACGAGCGAAGCAGAGCGACTAGGAGAAAAAAAAAAACAAAAAACGTTTTACTCTCAATCATTCCAACAAACATCGCCCAGTGTTTGCCACTCGTGATTGGAAAAAGAATTACTCATGATTTTATTTTTACATTCTCCGAGACGGCAATAAAAGCTTCTGATAAATATTCACTCGCTATTTCAGTCTCGCAAAAGCTTGTTCTTACGCAGTCAAAAAAAAAATGCACATTTAACGAAATAACTTTTTTATAGATTTTGTTCCATTTTTTTCTTACAAAATCGAGAGAACAAATATTTAGAAAGTTTCAAAGAAAAGGATAAGAAATATCTGGATGTAATAAAAACTCGAACCCGCGTGAACATTTTAAAAAAATACAAAGCCACAGTCTATTATTATTCCGAAAATAATCTCCAAGTTTCTAAAAAATTACATTTTGGACACGACGGTAGCGAGACCGACCCCTTCATGGAGGAATAAACTTTGCATTGAGATCTAGACACTGTGCAAAACTGACTCCCACAGCTTCGGTGTAGTAACATGCTGGAATAATTAAAGAAATACTAGAAAAACGCGAACACGAAAAATTGAAAGGATCGCATAATTTATGAAAATAATGAATAAATATTTTTCCTTTTATTCCAACGATGCAAACTTCATCGTATCATAACGCGAAGATAGATTATCTAAAGTCCATCAATATTGATGACAAAGCCACTGGATACCTATGTTGTAATGAACTGTATTTATAATTAATTGGAATTACGATTCAATGTCGAGTCTACAAAAGTTTGCTGTCTTTTTTGCACGCACGAAGATCGAATGAAAAAGTTTTCTATCAAATGACTTGAAGGCTCGACAGGAAGCGAGTAAAACGATATTTACAGAGGGGATTAAATAACTGTCTGGTATTTATCGTTTTCTACGATTCGAGGAAAGAAACGCACATTTATCTTTGTTGTGGAATTCGTGACTCGTGCGTGCCTATCAGTTTTAATCGCAGCTACCGAATGGCTTTCACGTATATACTCAGATCATATACAAAGTTTGCTCCCGATTGAGAGCACGTTGAATTCGTTTGTTTGTTTTCTTTGGCGAAGCCATGGCATTATAATGGCCGGTGGTGATTATCAGTCGAGAAAATGTGCAATCGATATGAGAAAAATTCTTTATTGGACGATCCAACATCCAAAGTTGGCCGCGCCTTTTGACGGTTCGGTTCGCACGTTCCCTCGTTCTAAATGTTCTCTCTGTCCCTCTCTCGTTCTCTCTTTTCTCTTGGTCTCTTTCTATCTACCCGTATAACTTCTCCGCTCTCCCCTTCGTAGTCTTATGCTACGGCAGCTCCCACCCACCCA